>CAJHNH020001244.1:83807-186567 GCA_905116865.2 Candidula unifasciata | reverse complement strand
ATCAGATGGTGGAGAAGTACCTCACCATAAAGGACACAGCAACTGGATAGGCACACAGCAACTGGATAGGCACACAGCACCTTCTCCCACGAGTAATTCGCAGCACTGTCCCTGAGCTACACACATGCTCTGGCACTGTATGATGTTTGGGGTATATAGCACCCCATCCTGAGTAGAAAAATCTTCTCAGTTGGTAGTTGGGTGATAATTGGGAGGTAATAGGTTGATTGATTGATGGTTGGTTGGTGGGTGTTGGTTGGACTGTGATTCTTCTGCCCGCTCTGCACAACGGTTTCATCCTGCCAAGAAATAACTCAGAATTAGTCATCACCAAGAGGGTAACATCTTGACAGGAAAGACAGAATAAGTATCAGTCACCATCCCACATCAGCCTACTCCACCTCTGCTCCCCTGTTTCATTCCTCAGAGTGCACTCTCAGGACCAGGAGACACTGTCTCCTATCATTATCTGTCTGTTTATTGCAAGAGATGGAAAGTCAGATATATAATGGGGATAGATAGACACTCTAACACATATATCAATCTCTCTCCCCCCTCCCATCTGCACACAGACACCAATATTTACCGTCAGTACCTCTATTCCCTACGACTCTCAAGCCAGTCTCACACATTCATTGATTTGGGTCAAACACACTCACGCACTGGCTGACCAAGTCCTGACCTAATTCTGTCCCCATTCGTATGCACAAACTTCTGTTGTTAGTTTAAATAGTACACACTTGTATGGTTATTAGTTTTACCAGTATGTGTGGGTTATTTAGGGCATAGGCTATTTAGTCTGTACAGAGGAAGGTCTAAGTTCGAATCCGCTTTTCTAGCAATCAAGAACGGTCGAACTATGTGTGATCCCACAGCCGATACTGATCTCTCTACAGCAGTGACCACTTTAACAGACATAATTTTAGGTACTCGTAAACTATAATTAACTTACCCAAGCATAGGAAAAGTCCTAGGCGCCACAGACCGCCTTTTTAAAATGAATTATACAGGCATCGATTGACACGTCTGAGTTCCAGGAGAGCCGGCAGAATAATACCGCTCAATTTCGATTCAGGCGTTGGTAAGAAGTAGTTCCTTGTATACATGAGCAAGGAGTAAATCGGTTTCTAAGAAACCTTAAATAACTCCAGTAATATTTATCCAATAGTTGCACATTTGAAAGTGACGTTATGTCAAAGCAACTAGAAGATGTAGACATTATAATTTTGTCCGATAAAGGCATATCGATATAAGGGACTATATACCTTTCCGGACGAGTCCAAGTTTGAATGTTGTGTCGACCCCAGGTAAGACAGGTCTCAACATTTTTAGGGGTGATGCGTAATGGCTTATCATTCCCCGACACAGTGTGTGGTAGAGGCGGCAGGAAAAACCCAACAGATAATGTTTAGACATTTTTCAGTGCGAGATTTAAGGAGTTTTTTTTACATTTGTTGAAAGTTAACCAATTAAAATATGTAACTGAAATAAATGCACTCACCTTCTGCGAAGTTCACTGTATTTCTAGACTGTAACAAATCTCAAACCCGCAGGCAATTGTATTCTCATAAAAATAGATCAAAGAAATAACTGCAAGTATTTATGAAACTTTACAGCAACTTGTTGCGGTAAATAAATGCGCATTGTTGTCGCGACGACTGTGCAGGTTAGGCTGTTATTTTCCCTACGAGGAAAGAAATTTACCATCCGAACCGAAATTTCGAACTAATATTTTGATATTATCAGTCTGAGAGATAAATACAGTAACTAATATTTTGTTATTATCAGTCTGAGAGATAAATACTGTGCCTAATATTGTGCTATAGAATGAGAGATAAATACCGTAACTAATATTTTGCTATTATCAGACTGAGAGATAAATACCGTAAATAATATTTTGATATTTTGCTATTATAAGATTGAGTGATAAATACCCTACTTATCGTCTCTAGCACTGGCAACTCTTGAGGTTTGATGCTGTCGAAATCAGTCCCCAGAAATCAGATCTGTAACTGGTGTACTCTTTCTGTTTAGTGACTCCACAAATGTGGAAGTCTGCGGTTTTCTTGGTCTGCTGCACTGCGCCGTTTACTTCCATTCCACTCTTTTGTGTGAGCAGGTTTCTTCCATAGTAATACTTGGTCATATATATTGACCAATTATTTAAATGTCCCAGGCAAGTAAATACGGTCGGCGTGAAGTTGACCATATTGTTTGTTACAAACTGTTGAAACTACCATCACAGGCAGGCTCATGTACCAAAAGATCTACAAAGAATAACGTACTTTCACAGAGATCAGGCAGGCTTCATCACAGGAATTAACACTCTCAAACCGACGGCGGAAACCATTAGGATAAACATTCTTCTCTGACTGCTGAGGAGAGAGATGGAGCTTCGTCTGGGCAGGTCCTGAAGTTGGCGAAACTCTACCGCCATGATTGGCACATAAGGCATACTGTGCTAGATGCCACACTAGCGTGTAAATGGACATTTATATTAGATATCAGCAGTTGTGTTGTGCCTACAGCGCTGTTGAGCGAGAATATTGCTTCGTCATCCATTATGAGCCACCTGATAAAGTCACCGTGCGGGTGGTACAGCTACACAATCTGTTGGCAACAACGTATGCCCAACTCGTTCAGCGCACAAGCTAATTTGCAGTTCATACTAGAGAAAATGCCTCTCAAAGGCCAACCCCACGTCCTCGTCGTGAGAGGTGGTAACAGAACAAAGTAGGGGATTGCTAGGTGTGGGCGAAGTATGGTGTGGCCTCGTGCCACGGGACCGCTTCGGTAGCCATGAAGGCCACCCTGGGTCACCCCGTAACGTCCTGGCTAACGGGGCTCTGGTGAAGTTGCGACAAGCCTAGCAAGCCGGCAATGGATTTATTATCGCTACAGAAAATACAATGAGATATAAACGGACTGATCAAACGGTATCTGACCATGGCAATGTTAAGGGACTTCGAGACAGAAAAGCAAAATACAAGATTGCAACACTTAACACCGCTGGCCTGGGAAACAAAACAGAAGAGATTAATAAAATGATGGAAAAAAGGAAAATCAAGTTAAAGGGGCTAGCTGACATAAGACGCAAGGGAAATGGTAACAAGAAAATACACAGAGGCTACTTACTAACATATGCAGGAGGAGGAACATCGAAGAATGGAGTGGGTTTCCTGGTGCATCCGGACATATCTAACTACATATTAGACATACATTATCACTCAGATAGAATTATTACTTTGAAAATTAAAAGAGGAGAACAAGCTGAAACATATATACAGATATATGCACCATGCAATGATAATTATACAGAAGAGCAGAAAGATGAATTCTTTGACGATCTGTCTGATGAGATAGAGAAAGCTGAGGGAAGCAGCATATTTTATATAATGGGTGACTTCAACGGGAGGGTAGGAAGAGAATACGAACAGTTTTTAGGTCCCCATGCAGCTAAGAACAGTGCTAGAAATGGAAATGGTCAAAGAATATTGGATCTATGCAGCCAGCACAATCTTTTTATTACGAACACATTCTTTGACCATAGAGATTCACAACTTTACACTTGGTACAAATGGAATGATGTCTCCATCAAGAGCCAGATTGACTTTATACTCACCAGAGTTTAAGGAAGAAGGATAATTCTTGATTCAAGAGCAATCCCTAATAGTCTATGTGACACTGACCATAAAATAGTTGTGTTAACAGCAAAACATCTTACATTAAAGAAACACGGAAAGAAATTAACCAAAAACAAGGATCTCATCAAGATAGCAAATCTGAAACAGGAAGGAGTAAAAGAACAGTTACAACAGAAAGTAGAGACAGCATTCAAACAACTTCCATATGTAGTTGGCAATATTGAGGAAGAATAGAGTATATAAAAAACACTATGCTTAGTATTGCAGAAGAATTATGTGGAAAACGGAAGAGTGGAAACAGACGGGGAAATAACAAATATTCACCTTGGTGGTGCGAAGAAGTAAAAGAAGCAATTAAAAAGAAAAAGTACTTTTATAAACAGTGGATAAAATCAAAGAAAGAAGAAGATTATGTAAACTATAGACTGCAAAGGAGAGAAACCAACAGGAGTGTCAAGAAAGCAAAACAAGCATCCTGGAAACATTTCGGTGAGTCATTAGCAGAAAATGAGAAAACAGCCAGCAGAAAATTTTTCAAAGTAGTTAAAAATACGCGGAAAAGAGATGAGAGCAACAACCCCACTGAAATAATTATTGATAAAACAGGAAGGCCATTGATAGATCCACCCGAGATAGCAGAAAGATGGAGGAAATACTTCAATGAGCTCTTTAATCCTCTAGGAGATCATCAGGAAAGAACAACTGAAGAGCACAGAGCAACAGTGTTAGAACCACACATACTATTGGATGAAATAGAAAAAGTTATTAAGCAGTCTCCCAAATATAAAGCACCAGGAGCTGATAGAAAAATAATTCAAACAGCAGGTGAAAGCAGCATCAGATGGCTTCACAGAATATTTAATGCAGCATGGGTACATCAAACTGCCCCTATTGATTGGCAACTCGCCCCCTCCCCACCCCTCCATCCCTCCCTCCATAGTGATTTTTTTTTTTTTTTGGAGCATAATATTTGGGTTTCTTAAACGTGTTCTTACTACTTAAGATTTAATGCCGCTTGCATGCCATTTGTCTTGTCCTACGTTTTGAAAACGCTGATCTTGCAACGCCAGCCGAAGTCAAATCTTTCCACATGATATCACCCCCTCCTTTCCCACACCAGCGGGACCTGCAGAGCAGGTCATCACCGATAGTTCAAATCCCTGCAGGCAACTAAGACTCCACAGACAGCAAGCTAGTGTTTGAAGACTTTGGTCACACTTTACGAGCGCTGATAGCCTAGATCTTGAATATCTGTTACAAACATCATTTTACCAGTACAACTGATATTGCTAACAACTTCAGCAGAGTTGTTTTCTGTCCAGCCCTTGTACAGTTGTTAAACAAAGGTAAGTGAAACGATTGTGTTTAATGTTTAACAACAAAAAAGCAGTTGCTCATGGTTGCTTCTTCTCCCTCTACATTCTTGGTATTCAGTTGCTGTAAACTCCGGCGGAAAGGTCTGATTGTTTTTTCCGTCCATTTCTGGACTTTGATCTTGCTCCAGAACTTGGGTTTTGCAAGGGCATACGTTTTACAGATCTAACTAAAAATGTTGGTTTCTCATCTATCATGTAGCCTACTTCAAAGGAAACACCATAATTAACAATTTTCAGGGCATGCTTGTTAAAGTTAGTAGGTCTGTTCTCTCCCCTGCTCCAATGGGGACAACGGAACAAGGAATTGCAAAAGCAATCCTATCGTTCTTTGGACTGCCTGGTTTTCCTAATTCTCTTACGTTTTGGCTTTACTTGTTTTACTTAGAAATTGTACTTTCAGTGGTTTGGCATTGCTTTGTCAGCTGTCGGTTCTTGAAATCTTTGTCGAAATCAATGCAGTTAGGTCTGCTGTCAAATCACTAGCAGCTGGAATTGAGCCACTTACCCGGGAGTTACAAAACACCTTCGCAGAGACTGAGCTATAGACCAGGCGAGGGTATTACACTGTCCTTAAACGATGTCTGCAGGAGCTGTATATTCTTTACCTTCTTCCTGTTAGAAGTTTCCGAATAACAAGACAACCGGACTCTATGGAAGCTGTGGTACGATGTGTCCTTAACTGATGCATAGAACCTCTTCTTCCCTGGAATGATAACTAGCCAGGCCTGGGATACATCGACTCCACGTAGATCTTGTTGTTGTCATGCTGTGCCATATCACACATATCTAGCAGTCTAT
This sequence comes from Candidula unifasciata, assembly GCA_905116865.2. NCBI lineage: Eukaryota > Metazoa > Mollusca > Gastropoda > Stylommatophora > Geomitridae > Candidula > Candidula unifasciata. The sequence goes on along the minus strand of CAJHNH020001244.1, from coordinate 180,749 downwards.
TTCCCGATTGTATCCTCTGCAATCCCTTTGATACCATGAATGGAATCCAGGTAAGTACCCTTGGATATCTCACAGCGCTAAGGAGAATTGCGCTGCGAGGAGTTATCAGGAGATATGGCCGTCTCTCAACACCCAGGAGAAGGATGAGACGGATATACAATGAGACGGTTACTGGTACCACTGGTATTGAAACTCTTCACGTGCTGCTGAAGATGGGGACTGAGCACTTTTGGGAGTGTCCCGAGTGATGTGGTGTTGATTCCTAATTCAACATTTAACATCAACTTTTTTTTTATGGTTTCTGCTGAACGTCCTCGCTTCTTCAGACCCTTTAGTTCTAATGTGTGTGCCTGTTTGCTGATTCTTTTCGTTTCTTTCCAGGATGTGTATAATACATTGTAACAAATGGTTGCCCATACATTTCATAAAGACTAGAACCTCATGATACCAATCTAATCCCTTTTATGACTGAGCTTGTGTTTTACGCACGACAATGCAAACTCTCATTGGGTACGAATTCTGAAATCCGCTGCCTTTCTATTGCAGAACAGCATCAATGTTCTTCCGCCGTGATCAGCGATTTCCTCGACCACTGAGGTTATGAGCGTGTAGGTAGTTTACCTTTGAGGCGAATCATGAGTATTTCAGGATTAGTCCTTGAGGTTATCATAATATAGGACAAAGAGGAGGGTTGGGGGGGGGGGGGGGGGCGCGGGGGAAACAAAGGCAAAGTGATGTTTGCAGAGGTTGTCCCTCCGCATGTTGCTAAAGGAAAGATGCATGCTCTCAAAATTTTAACTCCGATTCACTTTATATATAAACATATATGTGTGTGTGTGTGTGTGTGTGTGTGTGTGTGTGTGTGTGTGTGTGTGTGTGTGTGTGTGTGTAAAATGTAAATTTTTAAAATATAAATGTAATGTCCAAATATCAGTGTAATGGTTGATACTGTTTCGTTTTAATCCCATCCACTAATTTTTGGACTGATGTTTGAGAAGAGACTACAGAGGTCACTGTCAGTGTAAAGCTCGCAGCGCTGTTCTGTTTTTACGACTGTTAGATTTATAATTAAACTGGAACCAAATGTAACCATAGCATTCTATCACCAATACAAATTGACACAATTTCTAGTTTGCTTAGAGCCCCCCCCCCCCCCCCCGCACCCCGAAAATGCATTGCACCTACCATGTTTTGGTTGAAAAATACTGCTCCAAAAACAATAAGGTAATATCATTAGATACCCAAATAACAAAAGCCATTAGTGTGGTACTTACTTACATATAAAATGCTACTCCTGTGGCTGGTGGACGGTCTCTAAAAAAGTTCTATTATCTTTCATCTAGGCTTACCTCTAAACTGTATTTCATTTTTTTTTTTTTTTGTCTAAGAATATTTAAACGTCTGTGTTAATCAGTCTTGATAGAAGTGTTCTGATCTCCAGTTCTGTGAAGTATATTGCAATAATTAGATAAGTGTTGTAGATACCATCAATGAAATTTTACAATAGTAGGATGGTATAGGGTCACAGAAGACCAGGAAACCTTACCTTCCCATCCGAAAAGAAATAAAAACAGCTCTAGAAGATAAAACAACAATACACGATGAAACCACTGAAGAGGACACGCACTTTTAATATCTAGACTCCATAATAAACAGTAATGGAGCCTGTTCAACAGAAATCAAAAGGACGATGGCGACAGAAATGCAAAGACTAAACAGCATTAACAGTTTCTGGTTAAGCTCCCGAACCGACTTTCCTGTAGCAATTTAGGATGTTGGTCTTTGATTATCACGCAGTCATTGAGGAAACAAATGTGTGCTGTTGAGCTGAAATGTTATATCAAAATTACCAGCAGCCATAAACTAAGAAGAAAAAGAAATACATTATCCATAAAGATATGGACGTAAAGACATATTGTCTAGTAAACAGTATCTTATCTCGGAAAGTGAACTATTTTGTAAACATCAAGCGCCACGTTGGACTGGACAGAATTATAGCAGAAGGTATGGTACCAGGAAAAAGGGACCAAAGGTCGACCTGTACTAAGACGGGTAAAGGATATAAGTGACACAGTGGGTCAGAAATTGCTGTAATTTAGCAGCTAGACAGCCTGTGGATCTAAAGGTTGAGGGTTTAAATCCGAACGGATCTAGCATTAAACTGAATGAATCCAGCTGACTCATCAGGATCGTTACTACATTGTTACATCGACATAAAATAAAGCAGAAAAATGAATAAACCCAACTGACTGTCAGGTGCGTTAATAAAAACACATTGGCTTCCAGATCGGCGTCTGTGGCTCAGGCGAACATGCTTCGTAATGCCGGGGTGCCGGGTTCGATCCTAGCTTCGTGAAATTTGGCAACAGAACATCCTTTGGGTAAAAAAGACAGAATCTCTTTCTTTCAAACAGGCAGTAATATGAGCGACGTTCTGAAAAAGACCTGCAGCGTGATGATGATGAAGATAATTTGCGTAAACATAAAGTTAATAGTTATTTTATTTATTGGCAGTTAAAATATGTCTATAGCACATTTGTAAAGGCGGGTATTGTAACAAATGACGTTGGTTTTCTCCTGTAAAGACGAAAATTGATACCCTTAAATGTCATGGGAAGTAAAGGCAGCCTGTGAGATGTTTATCAAACCGTTGTCCGTCTCTTGTTTGCACTCACCGGCTGTGAACTTAGACTGAAAGTCTTGATATTTCGAAAATCCATTTGGAGGGGGGGGGGGGTGTGGGTGGGGGGATTAATCTTTGTTCAAGGACCTGAGTTGTACATGCGCATCCGTTTTACATATCTAGCTTATCTGTATTTACACTGTTTGTTCCTTATATCACAGACAGATGAACTACGATATCGAAGGCAACACCCCCTAACGATATGCATTTTAAGGGTTCAGTGGGTCAAACCCCCCCCCCCCCCCCCCCCCCCCCCCAAAAAAAAAGCCTAGAACCCACACAGGGATATGGATTTACATTGATATCTGGCTTACTCTAGAAAGAAAAAAAAACAATCGTCACATTCAACCAGCATTCCCGAAGGGGCAGCATAAGGTTATAATTGTGGCTAAAGTCATGTGTGCCATATAAAAGGACGATGACCAAAATCACGGATCAGGTCAGCGGTTTTGTCCTGCGCCTTATATATACTAATGTCATCCAAGTTTTTATCTCTTTGACTTCCCATAGCTATTTTCCCATCAGCGTTGCCAGTTTTAATCATGTTCTCGACACCGATAAGTTCTTTATACTTCGTCATTATCATTCATTCCTTTCTTTTCAATGTGATAGTTTCAATATAATGGATGCCATTCAGTCCATCGTGAGAAGCAACAGCGACATTCATCATCTGTTTACATCTCCACTGATCACTGGCATCTGACAGCTAAGAGGTTGAAATGGCTGGGGCATACTGATAGAATGTCAGATCCCAGCGAGGTAAAAACTGTATTCACAAGGGAGATGAATGATCGTAGACCACGATGCAGACAAAGAAGACGATAGGAAGATAATACCCAGGGGGAACTGCAAGCACTTTGTATTGCCAACTGGAAAGAGAAAGCCAACCAGAGAGATGATTAGAGGCGGCTGATATTTGCAGCAATGAACCTCAAGGGCTTGGAATGCTAAAGAAGGCCAACCAGAGAGATGAATGGGGGCGGGTGATATCTGCAGCAATGAACCTCAAGAGCTCGGAATGCTAAAGAAGGCTAACCAGAGAGATGAATGGGGGCGGGTGATATCTGCAGCAATGAATCTCAAGGGCTTGGAATGCTGAAGAAGGCCAACCAGAGAGATGAATGAGGGCGGGTGATATCTGCAGCAATGAACCTCAAGAGCTCGGAATGCTGAAGAAGAAGAAGTTCCAGTCCAGGACATTCGACTCTCTCATCAACGCTTGTCTTAGGTTTTCTAACGCTTGTCTTAGGTTTTCTAACGCTTGTCTTAGGTTTTCTAACGCTTGTCTTAGGTTTTCTAACGCTTGTCTTAGGTTTTCTAACGCTTGTCTTAGGTTTTCTAACGCTTGTCTTAGGTTTTCTAACGCTTGTCTTAGGTTTTCTAACGCTTGTCTTAGGTTTTCTAACGCTTGTCTTAGGTTTTCTAACGCTTGTCTTAGGTTTTCTAACGCTTGTCTCAGGTTTTCTAACGCTTGTCTTAGGTTTTCTAACGCTTGTCTTAGGTTTTCTAACGCTTGTCTTAGGTTTTCTAACGCTTGTCTTAGGTTTTCTAACGCTTGTCTTAGGTTTTCTAACGCTTGTCTTCGGTTTTCTAACGCTTGTCTTAGGTTTTCTAACGCTTGTCTCAGGTTTTCTAACGCTTGTCTTAGGTTTTCTAACGCTTGTCTTAGGTTTTCTAACGCTTGTCTTAGGTTTTCTAACGCTTGTCTTAGGTTTTCTAACGCTTGTCTTAGGTTTTCTAACGCTTGTCTTAGGCTTTTTCCGGGTGCTCTGAATATAGCCGGGATATAGATATGGCCGTCATAGAAATGGCCAAACGGCTGAAAGGGGTTTCTGGGACCTCTCCACTGGTTATCCTCATCTGCATGATGGCACTTTGTGTTACCGGGTGTTTATCGCTTGTGGGATGTCCTGGTGGGGTACAACTACCTACGTTTTTTTTGGGGGTACATCCTAGTGCCCTATCCCTTTTGTGATTTGTGTAGGGTTCTAATCACTTTCGGACGTGAGTGCAGGGACTGGTCAGCTGGTGCTGACGAATCAAAAGTTTCAACAAATGATTCATGACAATTCCCGCCCAAGTGATGTGATTGTATATACAGATGGCTCTGTGGTGAGAGGTAGACGAAGTGCATGGGGATTCCTAGCCTGGCATATGATATCGCAAGGTCTAGTTTGAGAATAGAGGTGGAGGCAGTCACTGCTGCCTTCCGCTGGCTTGGGAATTAGCTGTACACACATGTCGTCATTGTAACTGACTCACAGAGCATGCTGAGAAAGGTGGAGACAGGTGTCACGAGACGATCTCAGTGGTTCCAGAAGTTAGTACTTGTAATAAGTTCTTCTGGTTATTGAGAGACAAGAGACTATGCCCTTAAACCAAATGTTACTTTAAACCGTATTGATTTAAACGTTTCCAGTCCTTAGTCCAGACAAAGCGACTGAGTCTTTGGTAATGTTACGCAATTACACCTGGGCTAGAGAATTTCCTTTCACGTGCCCATGTCATAAATGTTATCTCCTGACCACACTGTAGAGGCCAGCGAACGGGGAACTTAGCATCACACCTGAGCTGGACCGTAGGTCATAAAGATTACCTAACACGAATCGAGCGGACTCTAGACATAGAGGCGACGAGAAGTTTAAAGTTTAACACGTCAGTGTAATTCTGGAGAGAACAGGTGTTTGGCAATTAGGAATGTTTGATCTAGGTCAAGTGGGAAACACAATGGCTTCACGGACCGTTTTCACACCGGCTAGTTAGATTCGTTGTAAACTAGATTGGGTCACTTAAGAATGTTTGCTCTAGGGATGTCAGTCCAGAATTGACTGACAGGCCACTTGTTAGCTAACTTGATCTGATAGCTACTCCGGAGGCTTAAGTCATCGTCTTGAGGGTTGGGTAGAACTAAGTAAAGGGAGGAGTTTAATTTGGACAATAGATTGATACTTATACTTCGAGCCTGTGGAATTCCCGTCATTAATCGCAGCCTGCCGGCAAACAAACACAGATCGATGTGAAGGTAATTTTACGGTCGCATTCTGTTTTGGCGATTGATGGAAAGTTCCCAGGTAAGAGAAAATATTAATTTTAATCTTGTATACATAGGTTAGGGAGTTAAGCTTAGTCTATACTACCTTTTCCTAATTTGTCTGCACATTCTGCTTGAAATAGTTCTTTGTGAGTATTCAGTATCTCAGTTAGGGAACTGCTAAACTATTCCTATTTCTTGTATGTTTGTGTCACATGTTTTTCAGTGTATGTTTTCATGTGTATAAAATAAGATGTGAACAATGACATTTGCTATAATGAAATGTAATTATATTGTTTCCATGATCAGCCAAAATATGAGTTGGGACTGAGCGAAATGATGCCAAAATATGTGCAGGGATGCTGCTACGTTTGTGTGCCCACTTAATGTGTTCACCTAAACAGGGGATTTATAACCCCAGGGGAAGAATGATGGGTGTACAGTATTCACGGTCACTGAAAGATAATATTCAGGACAGCGTGCACATATAAATTGTTTGAGTTTTCAGCACATAACCTGCTCCACGTGGTCATGTAATATCAATGTCAGCCAGTTGGAAGTCTGAATGATGACGGACAACAGACTTAGAAAGTCAACTATCATGACATAGCATGAGAGAGGAAGGCAGGATATGTGACGCCCATGTAGGACAAAAGACCTTCAGACTAGACTGGAGAGGATGTGGAATATGAGGAGGAGTGATGGGATATATTTTATTATTATATGTTACAATAATTGATCCATGTATTCTTAGTGTAAGTCAAGATACTACACGTATGTGTTTCGTTTCCATGATTACAGCTCCCATGTGACGATCAGTCCATGAAAGAGACTACATTGTGTTAGACTCGGCTAGCTGGAGAACGAGGTGGAGAACGATGTGGAGAACGAGGTGGGGATGAAGTGGAGAATAAGCTGAAACAGGCAGAAAACAGGCAAGGAGGAGTTGGACAAGCTTGACAGTTCCTCACGGCTGTCAGAGGCTTATAAGCTAAGTTAACCTATTTTGACTTAACATATCGATATCATTCTACCACTCTAAACCCCGGAGCTGTTTTCTCGCTGAAGCTGATCACTATCATTATCACTATCATTATCCAGTCACTGTTTGTGTAAACACAACAAACTGGGAATATCATTGTTAGTAAATAAAGCTGTATGTCAAGTTTTATACTACATCGTTTGTTAAATTCCAAGTGTATTCAGTCTTACCTGTTTAAATAAACTGATAGATAGAATAACATTTGGTGGGGCTCAAATAATATAATAATTCTTTAATTATTAATAATACCACCGGGAGAAGGTAGATGACGGAGGAATCATTAACCCTGTCTAATAATTCATTTAGTATAATGATAGACATCTAAAATTCCTTTCCTTCTCTTGTGGGTACCAAGTTCAGCTAATGTTAATGTACTTAACGAGCCAATATGGCTGTTTTCTTGGATATCCAGGACTTTGTCTGAGAGCAACATAGCTCAGATTTTAGTTCGGTTAATCTGGTGGAGGGAATGTGTTGAGAGGAACATCCTTACTCAACATTATAAAACATTTAATCCACGCGTCACGTCACAACAGGTATGCTCCTGGCAGAGTGGCAAGCATCACTTCAGAGGTCCCGGGTTGTTATCATCCTTTGGATATTTTCTCCAGGGCACGCCGGTGTTTTGGGAAATGAAGAGGCGGATGGACTGGACGGTTCTACACCACTTGGTGGTGAACTGATATATGAAAAGCTGGATGTTTTGAGGGCCCTTTGAGAGTGAGAAAGCAATGCCGAAGAACAGATAGATCATTACGGTCTGAGGAGAATGGCACTGCGAGGAGTTACAAGGGGATCTGGCCGACATTCGACACTTAGGGGAGGGGCGAGACGGATATACAATCAGACTGTTACTGGTTCCATCGGAATTTTAACTGTTCTCTTGCTGCTCAAGATGGGGACGGAGCGCTTATTGGAGTTTCCAGAGTGCTGTGATGTCGATTTTTATTTCAACATTCAACATTCAATCCTTTTGTTTCCCATACGAGTACCCGTCTGGTAATTTTATGCTCTCTTGTCATCATGATGTTTCCAATATAATGGATTTTCTTTTTTGCATTTGAGAAACGGTTGAGTACATCGTTGTCAGCTATGTTATTGTCATTCACGAGAACCATATATCTTAATGACACAATACGTTTTTTTTCTTTCTTTCTGAAAGCAGTCATCAACAATGACCACGCCAATCCCTGATGAAAACAAGGTAACCTACAACTTCTTGGGTCGCTCCGGAATCAAGGTGGCCAACATCAGTCTCGGATGCGCGACGTTTGGGGATGTGACTGTGAGTAGCAGCATACTTTCTAACATAAACTGAGTCAAATCCAAAGTCAAATCCTCTTATTTATCCTCTAGAAACAAAGGGATCTCTACTGCACAAACGCTTTGTACAGTTTTTCATCTTCTTTCGTTCGTTTAAAATAGATTGTCTATATCTGCAATGCACTGTAAAGTGTCTTTTTTTAAACTGTAAAGTGAATGAAGGATTTATTGAACGATTGTATGTTGAATTAGGATTCGACATCACAGCATTCGGAACACTCCCATAAGTGCTTTTCCCCATCTTCAGCTGCAAGTGAAGAGATCCAATTCCAATAGTACCAGTAACAGTCTGATTGGATATCCGTCTCATCCGTCCCCTGAGTGTTGAGCGTTATCCAATGTAGACTGAATGAATGAGCATCCAAAACTACGTACTGGCGCTTCTAACCACTGCCCTATGCATTGAATGAAATTGTATGTATGATTTCGGCTTTGCTGAGACTGCAGCCTGTGTCACTGTGTTCGCAAAGGATAATGATGCGATTTATGTGTGGTTTTCATTGGCACAGGAACGGAGAAAACTATGGGGCGACCCTTTTGTTGTAAAATTAGAACTGTGTGTACATGATTACCTGACAAATATAGAGAGAACTCTACACTCGGGACAATCCAATAGGCGTTCTGTCCATTTTCTCATGAACTCATAAAAGTGTGTGTTTTTTTTAACAGATGAGCATGCAACTACAACACATCCAGGAGAAGAACTGCGCTGTTTACCATCTACATTCTAACGCCTGTTGTGATTTTGCGCTAATGAACGAAAAAAATAGAAGACAGAAATTGTGGTGCAAGGTGTTATTGATAGACCAGCAATCGTCACATATAAAGTGTTATATTGTGTTTTAATGAGGCAGGAGACTCATATCCCATAGCGATTGCATGAACGAATAGCTAGATTGCCTTCCATGGTGAACATTCTTCCAGGCTTCAGGACCGCTCCTGAGATTGTATTAAACTTTCGGTTTAACATGTCTGCGATCGTTTTCTCCTTTATCCTCATTCTCTTCCTGGTTTTAACATCACCTGTAACACTGACCATGAAATGCGATTCTCACCTGTATAATTTATCACTGATTGCACACATCTTTATATTGTAGTAATGGCTGAACTCCATGTCTTCTGCGCATCTGTCATTCACCTTAGAGAATGTCCTTTGGGACGCTACGATCCCCGTCCTCCAAGTATGTCTTAGCCACATGAGCCTTCGAAGACTGGGCATTGAGAAAACGTTTGTGCTACCTGCTCTTGCAAAACCCCAGTGTTTGCAATCTTGTCTGTCTTGTCAAGTAATGCCAGGTTTCCTTCTTAGGCATCACAGACGAAAGCTAAGTAACCGTTTTACCCTCTATGACTAGGTCGACGACTTCTCTTTAAAGAACAGTGCCAAGGATACAAGCTTGATAGAGAGGATTCATGTTTTAGCATGCGATTTCTCTTCTTTCTCGTTTATTGTTGTTGCTGCCTTACATATCCCGGTATTAATGTCTGAATCCAGCTAAAGTGAGTTATTGACGGTGATTTCCAGATGTGCAAAATGGTCTGCAAACAATCTCCAGCTCTTTACCACTAGTGAAGACTGCATGTGTGTCAGTAGCACACTGCACCATCATCTGTAAATTCTTTTTTGCTGACCGTTAATCAAAATACACACTTCTATACAACGTGAATCATCAACAGTTGTCCAAAACCCAGGCTTTTTCTTCCTCTTCTTCTTTGTTCACTAGCTGTCTCCTGAAGCTGAAAGTAATGATTGTTCTTCCTTTTGGACTTTGGCTTTGTGACAATGTCTGAGATTAGCGTGCATATCCGTTTTACTGGCTTATTTATAAAGAAAGATAACATCTTTTTATGAGTTAAATAAAGAAAATGTAAGGCTTGTTTATGGCGTCGATAAACATATCGTTGAACTTGCAGTGGGGATGGCCAGGGCAAACCAACGAAGAAGCCTCACACCAGATCATCAACCGGTACGTGGAGTGGGGAGGCAACTTTCTGGACACCGCCGACATGTACGCTCTAGGCAAATCAGAGGCCATTCTTGGCAAATGGTTAGAGACGTAAGTATTTCAACAATGTGGCTTAATACTTGTTCAAAGTGGAGGGAAGTGTGTAATTGAAAACAAATAACACTGCTTGATGATTTGTTTGCCGGGCTCGCTGCACAGCTTGCTAAACCTGACTGCGCGGTGACTGGGTGACGAACTCCTTGTGGTCCGGGTTCACTCCCAGGGGTAGGCAGAAAAACCACATTTCTCCCAGATTTACGGTATCTATCATGGAATCAAGGCCGAAGGGTTGCGATACCTATAGTACCAAGCCAAAGGGTTAACAACTCATGGTTTCTGGATATTAAAAGAAAGGTGATTTGTTTAAACCTGAGGATGTTGTATAGGTGAAAACATCATCATCATAATCAGATGCCTAGCCGACTGGCATAGGTTATCATGCCTCTCCATAATCTGCGATCTCCTGCAGCATGTATCAGTTTGTATGCCGACACACCTCCACGCCACGCAACAAGACTGTAGGTGAAAACATAAATAACATAAATAAACTATAATAGTCAAGTGCTCCATGTCTTTGGCCTCATTATCCTCATAGCCACTATCATCATTGTCATCTAAAAGAACGTGTCTCTATCTTGTCGAGCTGGAGGAGCTCGAGTGTCACAATGACCATGAAAGCTAAGCCGGCCGTACCGCAACTACCACCAGGGTCTACTAAAGCGGGACAGGTCAAAGGGGATACAGCAAAGAGAGACATCACAGTCTTCCAGGTTTAGAGTTGAACCGTAGGGTAGATGGTCTCAACTGTATAAAACCTCTTTTTGTCATGAAACATTTAAAAAAAAACATAGTTACTTATACTTTACATGAAGTTGTAGAACCACCATCATCATTTGTTGTTGTTGTTGTTGTTGCCTATCAAACCCAACACAAGACGGTCTACTGTGCTGCAGCGAGCATCAAGTCCAAGCTAAAGAAAGTAAGCCGAGTAAATGGCTGGGAACAGCTGTCCCTAAAGAAGAGTACCCTAATCACAAAGTATATTTGTCTGATGAATAGTGCGGTGTTAACCATGGTTGGAAAACATCCAGTCAGAATACACTGTCTAAGAAGACAGCCACAGAGAGAGATCACAATGACATAACCTGCCAGCTGTCATCGATGACCGGGTCGTCCATTGGCTCGCCGGTAGATGACTTCGTCTCGGGTCAGGATAGTATGTGGACCCTTCTCTAGAGATCGCATCAACACTGCATGAGTCCGTTTTAGGGCTACTCGGTAGCCAGCAATGCTAAGACATTTTTTATGGCGCACATAAACATAATCCCAATTATATGGTAAAGCTCCCTCTTCGGGGATGGTGGTTGCCTGAATGTGACGAGAACAACCCCCGCTACAAAGCAACAAAAGCCAAGCCAACCTACACAGTTTTGCCGATCTTTCTTTTTGTTACTCAATTCTTCATCCTAATCCTTGCGGTGTCGAGATGAAGTATAGTTTACCAGAAAGTGCACGTTTGTAAGCGGGATTGCCAGGGACTCTGATATTCCCTTCGTCCATCGTCGGCATGGTTGGCCTCTGCTTCGCTTCCCGCCTGGTCTATACATCATTCGCTGCTGTGGTATAGTGTTTGTTGGCAGCCTCGTTATATGGTCAAACATCTATAGCAGCCGCTACCCTTATTTTATTCGGATGTTGTTTCTGATCTTATTTCCTCTTGTTATATTGAGATACCTTGGCAGAAATCTCGTTAAAGTTGTAATTTTACTTTTCTCTTATTGTCATTGTTCAAGTCTGGCATTGATACCACTTCTTGTTATTAAATAAATCAAATACCTGTGGTTCTCACTCTCAGACAAGCCAGGGACAAGTTTGTTATCGCCACCAAATGTGGACAGACCATGGGCACAGAGCAGAATGTCAACAACGTGGGACTGAGTCGTCGACACATCACCGCCAGCATCGACAACAGTTTAAAGCGACTTCACACAGACTTTGTCGATCTTTACCAGGTAACGATGATACAACTTGCCGTTTTCATTTCATAATGCCAATTAATTCGCTCTATTTTAATGCCCAGTCATGTTTCATTTATATAGATTCGCATTCACTCGACGGTATACAAGTTAACTGACTTAACTACCAAGTTTTATAATATGTGACCCAGTCGCTATCCTTAGAACGATTAGCGACCTGACAAGGAAATCGCACAAAGCATGAGCTTCATATCTCCAGTGATGATGCCCAGCAATAGAAAAAAATTGCACTTGCTACCTGAGGGACGCATCCATGAAACGAATTCGCGATCTTCAGGACTCGAGGTGAAAGTTTTGCCACCTTGCCACAGCAACATCCGAGGATGTTGAAAAACCTACGAGATCGCAGGATAAGGTAACCATCAAAGAACTGTCTGAAGCGACAACAGATCCAGTGGTTTCGGTATATGTCAAAACTACCATCGGATAGTGCACACAGAGAGCCCTACTCCTTTCAAACTATGGAAACAGAACAAGAGGTCGACCATGCAAATGATGGACAGACGGGATATCCCAGGCCGTAAATTCCAGGATCGATCTACATAGCACGTACTAAGGCTTGCGCCCAAAGCCTCTTCAAAACTTGGTGCTGAAACTCAGAACAGGTCAAGAAAAGAATGATAATTAAATGCCATACAACCCCATTAAAGCTACTCAGATATACATCAGAATCGAGGTCTTGTATCTCAATTAAAGGTCGTAGGATAGAATCCTCATCTGAACATATTTTTTATAAGATGACATTGGCTCCAATTCAAGTGAGCCTAAAATGACAACCAGAAAACGTTATGGGGTGGACGGTCATCTGTGTCAGAACTGATTGAAAGTATACCCGATAGAAGCATGCGGATACACACGACTACCAGCGCCACAAGGTACGAAAGATTATCTGTACTGAAATCGATTGATAGTATACGCGACAGAAGCTTATGGATAGATATGACTGCCAACGCATAGCCTATAAGCAGAAGAAGTGGACTGGGAGGTTCAGGGCCAATTTCACGTCAGTAACACTGTGGGTATATAGTGCCAATCTTTTTAAAATGGACCACTTGAGTGATAAATCACATAGTGGCTTGGTAAACAAGGGAGTCAAAGTCATTTGTGAAGGGGAAAAAAAAGACATGCTTTCTTCCAAATACAAGGCCCTTAGCTAGACAAGCTGGCGTCTGGCCACTGTGCTACCCAGTAAATTTATTTTCATCATCTAAAATATTTGGATGTGACATGTACAATTGCCCTCTTAGCTGATGCATCCTTATTATGTATTACTGGTGCAGAACACTGTGTCACCGACACAGCAACCTTCGGTTTCGTTGTTCTAAATGATGTCTTTATTATTCTAGGACTCACAGCTTCGCATTGAATTATCACCCTCTCTGCTTCTGTCGATAGCATCAGGGCCACTCTTTCACTGGTGGGAGAATGTCCCTCTGTATGTCCTGAGAACAAAATAGTGTCTGCTGAATTTAGAATATGTGTTCCTGCCCCTCTAGTCTCACATAATCCTAAAACATTAATCCTATAATGTTTCATTTCACTTAAAATGTTTACTGTTCTTTCTACATGGTACAAAGTTCTAACATCGCAGGATATTTTCTTCGTTGAAAGGAGGAACAGCGACGATCAGAACTCTTCCGACTTTCTCCACATCGTACAAGCATTCTACTATTAGTAAGCCCCCACCCCCTCCCCCCATATCGGCCTCCGCCCTTCCGCTTTTTACCAATCTTTGTTGACTGGGTAATTCCTGTTTCTCTTTTTGTCTTTTCCATTTGTGACTGGTTTTTGAGATTATTGTTTTTTACAGGATGAGGTACGCTCCACATTACCCTTGGTGGCCTCTTACGATATGCCTGGTAAGGTACAGTGTTACTATTGTTTGCTTCTACTGAGGGACACGGTGACAAAAAGGCGACTGAGTGCATAAATGAACTATTAATGTATATTTAGAAATCAAGATTCAGGACGCCAAAGTTACATATTGCTAAAACTGAATTTTTGAAGGTTTTGGAGTCAAATCTGCATCGGGAAGAATTGTATCTCTTCCATAATTTACTTTGGTTCCCATGTCAGCTCAGCCCAAAATAGGTACCAGGTAAAATCCTTGGAAGTAAAGGCGACCGGCATCATGTTGACCGTATTATCCAATGGATGCTGATTGGTTTATATGAACAATAAAATCAATCTATTAACATCAATTCTCTATGTGCCAATGATAAAATAAAAACCTTACTGAACTCATCAAGATTCTATTTGACAGATACACATCTGGGACGATGGTACGACAGTTGAGGAGACTCTTAGGACACTGGATGACCTAGTTCGAGCCGGTAAGGTCCGTTATATTGGACTGAGCAATGTCACAGGATGGCAGCTTCAGAAAATGGTGGACACCTCAGAACGATTCGGCCTCAACTCTGTAGTTAGTCTACAGGTGGGCTGATATCCTCGGTTGTAAACTTTACTACTGGTTATGTATCACAAATCAATAATTAGCACTGCTTATCAAATGTTTTTTTCTCCTCGTCCTCATTTTCCTTTCCACTCTTCCTCCTCTTCTTCATATTCTTCTTCTTCTTCTTCTTCTTCTTCTTCTTCTTCTTCTTCTTCTTCTTCTTCTTCTTCTTCTTCTTCTTCTTCTTCTTCTTCTTCTCTTCTTCTTCTTCTTCTTCTTCTTCTTCTTCTTCTTCTTCTTCTTCTTCTTCTTCTTCTTTTTCTCCTTCTTATTCTTCTTTTTCTTTTTTTTTTTCTTCTTCTTCTTCTTCTTCTTCTTCTTCTTCTTCTTCTTCTTCTTCTTCTTCTTCTTCTTCTTCTTCTTCTTCTTCTTCTTCTTCTTCTTCTTCTTTCTTCTTCTTCTTCTTCTTCTTCTTTTTCTTCTTCTTCTTCTTCTTTCTTCTTCTTCTTCTTCTTCTTCTTCTTCTTCTTCTTCTTCTTCTTCTTCTTCTTCTTCTTCTTCTTCTTCTTCTTCTTCTTCTTCTTCTTCTTCTTCTTCTTCTTCTTCTTCTTCTTCTTCTTCTTCTTCTTCTTCTTCTTCTTCTTCTTCTTCTTTCTGACAGACATGCATGTTTTGTCCCAGATATGTCCTTGGCTCCCAGGTTTACCCATATAAATAAACCTGGTTTACCCAGCCTTGAGTGGGTACAGGGTATAGTCCTGGAAGTAAATGCGACCGGCGTGATGTTGACTACATCACCCAGCCAGTGCCAATTGGTTGATAAAAAATATAGGTCTGGCCTTGTATACCCTATACCCCTCAAGGTGCGGAAAAGGTTCCATTACTTAACTGAAATTTTCAGAGACATAAATTATAGTTAAGCTTTTATCAGGTTTTTCACAGTGAGTTCTCTAGTGAGTTGCATTATATTGTCCTCAACATTTTAACGACCGAACAGAGCCCAATTTGTTTCGAAACAAAAAGTGAGCTTGACTCTATGTTCGACCCAGCTTTAAAGGGGTACCAGGTAAACTCATGAGAAATAAAGGCGGCTGGTGAGAAGTTGACCACATCACACACAGAGTGCCTGTTTTAGTCTTTAAAGTGGTCTAGCATTATATGCGACGTAGCCCAGAAGGCGTGGAACAGAGTCCTTTGCCTGACTCAAACGGCCATAATGTTTACATGTTTCTCCTTATGCTACTCGGTAATAGGTGATACTGACATAACAGATTCGTCATTCTAATCCCCGCCGCGGGTGCTTGCGCGCCCCCACACACACACACACACACACACACACACACACACACACACACACACACACACACGCACATCATGTAGAATGTTGTTAAATGTTGAATTAAGAATCGACATCACACCACTCGAGTTACTCCCATAAGCGCTGCGTCCCCATCTTCAGCAGCAAACGAAGAATTTGCTGCTAAAGACGCACATCATGTACTACGTTCGAGAAACCAACCATGCTTGTGATATCCGTTTTGCAGCAACAATACAGCCTTGCGAGCAGGGACTCTGAGCTAGAGGTCTTCCAGGTGTGCAAGACTTACGGCATTGGGGTTCTTCCTTGGAGTCCACTCAAAGGGTGAGTCTCATCCTGATGCTACCCATGACACACCAGTGAGATAACACGTAGTTTGTCGTAACTGACGTGTGTTCGTGCATGTGTGTCCTTGCGTTGGTATGTATCCGATGTTTTTTTTTATCATTTAAAAACAATTTAGTTGCGTATCCTGTACAGGAGAGGAGCGGCTGGCAGAACAGTTAGAACGCTAGACACTCAAGCGGGAGACCCGGATTCGAATTCTCCTTAGGGCTGGAGATTTCTTTCTGTCGGGTCGGGGGGATGGGGTGATGAAATTCTCGCCTGCACAGTCGTGGCGACAGCACTAACCATGCGGCTGTAACTCCTCAGGCTTTAAGACTACCTGCCTACAATACAAAAGCTACAACAAAGGCAGTTATTGGTAGTTTTTATCCTGTACATACTGAGCAGAGCCAACCATATCACGTTTTTTTAGCTATTGTGGTTTTTCTAGACAGTTCAACGCTCTGTAATTTGCCATTGCTCTTTAAATGGTCCAATCTTGATACCACAATCGAAACCAACGCAAGCCTATTTGCACTCTTATCATGAACGAGACGTTACATCTGTAACGTTGGATTGTGTGGATCATAATCTTTGATTTTATATCCCAGTTTCGTGGCAACATATTTGTTTATAATTAGAAGATTTCGACAGTGAAACCTTTTCTTTGCGGGATATCAGGAAGCAGAAGGGGATGTAGTCGTTACAGACGTCCAAATATAACGTCTTTTGAGATTGGGTAGGGTATGTGGGGTTTTTCCTTTTGATTCGCGATGCAGGATGGGATTCTCAGGAGTGTTAGCACCCTTATTTAGCAACCCAGGTGACGATGATTTCTTCTTTGCGCTTACCAGCTGTAAAGTTCGGCGAAAAGTTCTGGTTGTTCGTCCATTTTTTTAAAATTTAATGTTCGTCTAGAATTTGTTTTGCGTTCACCTACGTTTAACTGATCTGGCTTATTCGCAGAAGTCGGAACTCAGGTCGTGTGATATGGGCTGAGTCTAGCTTACGTCACATAATTAACGACTTGCGGATTTTGTTCAGCCACTCATGACTCGACTGGGGCGACTTGTAGTTTCAACGACTCGACTCGCTCTTGGTCACTGGCCCCTGTTAGGTTTGGTGATTAACGTTTAATTTTACGTCTTCGTATAAAACAGAAAGTAATTAATTATGTCTCCATTTATCAAGAATTGGGAGCCACCGTGGCGTTGGCAGCTAGACCTGCTCATCGAAAGGTCGTGGGTTCGCGTCCTGACCAATCCAGACTTTTTTTCAAAAATGACCTTGACTCCCAGGTCAACCAATCCTTGAATGGGTACCAGGTGCAGTCCTGGTATCATTAATTCACATTCGACTTCCTCCAATTTTATACATAGTTAGTATTTGACTTTGCCTTTTCTGATTGTGTATTTTCACTATTTTTGATTAGTTTGTGTGTGTGAACGTTTGTGTGTGTGTGTGTGTGTGTGTAAAGAAGGGGAAAAAAAAGGGGGGGGGGGGGGGAGTTGTTTGTGACTTGTGCGTGTGTTGGTGCATAGTTATCTCCTGGCACAGTTTTTGTTTTTTTAGGTGAAATTGACAAGGTCATGCAGAAAGCACTCAAATGTTGTTTGCAGTGTCAATCTGGCACATTAGCCTGGACTAGATGCGTTGTTGCAATCGTTACAAGGCAGTCGATGGTTGTGTTGATGACTGTATTATTTAGCATAGTTTATTATTCACGCAATTTAAAGCGAACAATTTGCAGTGAATGCTTGTCACTGAATACGCAAAATAAATCCTAAAAAATGATAATGATATCTCAAAAACATTCACTTCATTTTCAAACGGACATGTACAGCGTAGTCATGGAAAGTGAGGCGGCCGGCGTGATGCTGACCACATCACCCATTGGTCTATAAAATATAAGTCAAGCCCTATATGCCCTATAGCCTAAAGGCGTGGAAAAGCGTCATTTACTTACTTACATGTACAGCGTCTCAGGTTGCCAGCGATAGTCAGGTTGCCAGGCATCTAAATATGCATCAGTGTACCATGAGTCGCATATGGTGCCAGTTCCAAGCCGCTAGCTCAGTCGAAGATTAGCATCGCAGCGGAAGACCCAGATTGATATAAGCAGCACAGGATTGCTTTATTCGACTCGGTCGCCTCAGAAATAGGTTTACATCTTCCTCAGTCGTGCAGTCATCGCCCCCAGGACGTCATGTATTTGGTCAAAGTGTTCGGAGTAGGGAGTAGACTGCACTATGCTCAACGTTATACACGACGACCTCACCGAGGACTTGTACTCGCCTTCATCGCTAAAAGGTCATTTTAGCCAAATAGCTTCATTCCTGGACGGCTAACAATCAGTTTAGACCTACTGCTTTACTGGCGTATCTTTCTTTTTGTTGCAGTGTCTTGAAAAACGGTGTAAGGTTTAGCCCAAAACTGTACAGACAAAACATCGCCCCACGAAAGTGAGAGTGCACTAGTGTAGGCAATGAACTAACAATGGAAGGATTCAGCTGGTACTTATTGAAGAATGATTGAATGCACAACAATGCGTCAGTGAAATTCTTCTAACCCATGTCCTTCCATTTGTGTATGCAGACGGGTCTGTTTTTCAACTGGACAATGCCACACCTTATTTCGCACGGTTGATCAGGCAGTTCCGGAATGCCAACAACATTCATACGCTTCCCTGGTCAACCCTGTCTGGAGACATGAGACCGACTGAGCACGGGTGGGGTGAGCTGTATAGACGTGATTGTCGCCGAGAGGTTGCTCCCGCCAGTCGTCGTGACCTGTTCCATGCACTATACAAAGAGTGGTAACCATTCTATATTAGACCCACGTCTGATCGCACGCATGACCAGGTGATGCCAGTCGCAGATCAATGCCAGAGGGGGCTGCACACCATACTGATGGGAAAGCCCGTAAGCCTTAAAACTATTGGTGAGCCAGGTTTACAAGAACTGTCAATTGATTGACTTATCACAAAGGTATTATTGTGAAAAATGTGAAGAAAAAAAAAACTTACTCATCAAATAACAATGATTTTGAATGTCAAAATTATAGCTATGAATGATGCAATCAGTTACTGTGTGTTACTGTTTTTAAAAGTATAATTCTTACCCCGCTTGATGATTTTTGACTATTTTGTTAATTAAATATCTAAGAAGGATTATTTTTACAACCTAAACCTTATTGTTGTGTACATGCTTCCATTGTAGCGGTTTACTAACCGGAAAGGTGAAACGTGGAGTGAAGCCAACAGAAGGCAGGCTGGCATCCGTTGCTGCCAGCACAGCTAAGGTGTCACAAGCTGCCCCAGACTGGAAGTCATTCGATGACAAGACATTCGACATCGTTGACACTGTGGAAGCCATCGCCAAGAAACGAGGTACAGTTAGTGACATTAGTAACATTACTCATCTCTACCGTTAACGTTTATTGTTTAAAGTTTAAAAAATGTTAAGCTGTATGTAAGTTTTTCACGCAACTAGATGGATTCCGTCAGCAACACTACAGCTTCATTAATAGAGATTACCATATTAAATATGAGAATCAAAGAGAAAATTAAAAAATTGAAACCCTGTTCAACCCAGTTATATTAGAGCATCCAAAAGGTTACACGTAACCTGCAGTTCAATACTGGGGTGGTATTCCTATACATGGAAAGAAGCAGAGCTTATTTTCCTGGTGGTTCGAAGTACTGACAGCTTTCTCTGAACATAATCTTTTTTTTTTCTTTGCTTTTGTAATGGACACATTTTGGTGAGTACCGGCACCCTTTTTAAGATAATTTGTAGAGAGTACTGGCACCTTAGTTTCTAGAAAAGAAAAAAGCACTGAGAAGAATAACTGTATTCGTTATATAATTATCTGTTCACAGGTCGCAGTATCCCTCAAGTGGCGCTCCGATGGCTGCTCCAAAAAGACATAGTCCCATCGGTCATCATCGGAGCCAAGACCCTTGCTCAACTGGACGACAACATGCTGGCCGCTAATGGCTGGAGCTTGACCAGGGAGGAGGTAAACATCTGATTACTAGTACTGCAGGAAATCTGCTTCTTTATCTTGGCACTCGCCAGCTGTAGACTTCCATTGGACAGTTTAGCGTTTTCGTCTTTAGCTTGCTCCAGAACTTGTATTGTGCGTGTATAGTTTTGCAGATATGACTTATTTTTGAGAACACTATTGGTTCCTTTGAGAAGCAAATGTAATTCAGCTTCGAAGGAAACACTCCTAAATAGTCGTTTGTTTTTTTATGACATGCTTTTTAGGGGGGCAGTGGGTCTATTCTCCACCCCCCCCCCCTTAAAAAAATGGGCCTTTGTACGGGGCAGTGCACAACACAATCACGTGCATATTAGTTGTCGGCGTCCGTGGCTTAGGTAGCGCAAAAGAGCTTAGAAATTCCAAAATACCTGTTTAATTCTAGGTTCAGGCAATTTGGCAACAGATCGCTTTGCATTAGTTTTGACAATGGTATCAAGTGTCAACCGTACACAGGGCAATGGCAAGCTGTTGAATATTAATTTCTCTAGTATAGTCCTGTAAACGTTACGCAACTAACTTGTAAAATATTTTATCGTTTTTTCCTTATAATCCGCTTGTGTTGTATTCGGTCGCAGTTGACCCCTTCATTAAGTACTATCATGTGCAATTGTTATTTGTTTTATTACACATGTATGGAGTCTAGACTTGTACTACCAGCCTGGTTCCAGAGAGGCTGTATGTTTGCGTTTACTTCCTGATATGTTCCATCGAACATTGTAAATGTAACGCTTAGTATTTCACGCAGACTTCATTTCTTTTATGTTCTAGATTTTCCATATGCAAATCCCATGTAATTTATCATATGTTAATGTGGTCTCCATTCATAACAACAGAGGAATGTCTTTGAAGAGCTGCAGGAAAAACTAGAACAGATAAAATTGTAAAATCAGACAGTTGGGGGGGGGGGGGAAGAACCTAGGATTGAAACTAGGATTGGTTAAAACACAATAAGTGAAATGGTTTGGCCATCTGATGAGAATACCCTAGTAGCAACTGTTATGGAAAGCTGTGCTGAAGACGTGTAATGAACGCAGAGCAGGACACCCAAAAAAAAAAAAAAAAAAGATTCAATGACAGCATCTACATCAGACTAGAACACATAGAAAATCTTCATATCTCCACTCACTCCCCCCAATACTTCGATGAGGTGACTGGAAGCAGTAGTAGTAGTAGTAGAAGAAGCAGAAGTAGCAGTAAAAGCAGCAGCAGCAACAGTAGTAGTAGAGCAGAAGTAGTAGCAGCAGCAGTAGGGCCTTCGTTTACATCATCATCATTAATCTGTATCTTTACTTTGCAGATGTCACAACTTGACGATGTCTCTTCGCCAAACAGACCTTACCCCTATGACATGGTGTTCTCTTTGAACGCTGACCGGGTCAATCCAAGAGCCAACAATTTCTACGTCCAGTCACTGGCTAATTAACTGGCACAAACACATGAGCCAGAGAATGGGGTCACAGCCTTGTTTCCATAGCTAGAAACATTCAGAAATTCGGTTGTTTTTTTTAACACAGTTAGATGCCTGTGTAAATGTTTGACTTGAGGAAATATATTTCTCGTTTGTTTTCAATTTTTTGTGTAGTTTAACTCTCTCACACACACACACAAATAGACACAAAAGCGCCAGCACAAGCCTATTACGAAAAGCTAAAAATGCTGGGCAGAACTCCCTGTCAGAAATTGAGAAAGTTTCACGCAATAGAGCGGAGTTGAAAAAACGAATGCGAGCCTTATGTGACGTCTAACTACACACTAAGGATGATTATATATATATATATATATATATATATATATATATATATATATATACTAGCTGTACCCGGCCACGCGTTGCTGTGGCGTAATTTGACTACATGGAAAATAGAGAACATAGAAATGTGTCTTCGCTTCACGCTAGCGATGTACAGAGCAACAGCTAAACCACAGCTAATAAAACTGGTTACAAAAGTGGTTATTTGGTTATCACATGCTAAAGCTGTTTGTATTTTTATAGGAGACGGAAGTAAAGCTACAACTGTACTTGTAAATAACAAAGTAAGTAGTAAAAAATAGAAAAGCGGAGGTAGCGTTAGTGAAATATAAACAAATTAGGTAATGAGAACTTGAAAATCACGTGTAAAGCTCTTTAAGTTCTCTTAAATTTAAGTCATTACCCCCCCCCCCCCCCCCTCCCCTCTTCCACCGACTACTGCTCTCTCCCTCTTCGAAGGATTTGGAAATCACTAACTGGCGATATTTTGTTGTTGCTGTAACTGACATTGACATCCCTGTCCATCTGGACTAAAATAAGGAGCAGGAATTGTAAAAGGTAGTGAATAGGGCTAGTGAAATATTTACATCATCCTTCAAGTACCAGTACAACTACTAAAATAATGTCACTGCTATCTGTGTTACCATCGGAGTAGACAGAGAGTCGTGAGCCAGAAGATTTGGTTCCGCATGGCTAGTGCTGTCGCCACAGACTGGTCAGGTTAGGATGTATAATTTCACTTGCCGACAGAAGAACGCCATAACCTTACCGGCGGTCTTCACATGAGAGCACTATGGTGTAACAGCCAAACCACAACTATTACTGCTGCTGCTACTTTAAGTGGGTAAAGCAGTTACTGTGACTTAAAGCTCTCTCAGTTAATAGTTTGCCCCCCCCCCCTCCCCCCAAATTCACCGACAACTCTTTCCCACATTGAAGTAGTTGGGAGGAAAAAAAAACAACGCTTGAAAAGCAAAAGAACACAGGAAAAAAACACCATAATTAGGAAATGAACGCCATTGTAAACAGCACAGCTTAAAATTCCAACACAGATGAAATAACTAAATCTAAATGAAAATAAATGAAAATCTATAAAATTTCAGCGTAACCATGCAATCGGAAAGTTTAACAATGCAATCATAAGTATGCGAAATGGTAAAATTTAATTATCAAATGGTTTACCCATTTACTGGTTTTTTTTTTTTTTTTTTAAATATTAAGGCAACATGGCTAGTGCTGTCACCACGACAGAGCAGATGAGGATATTATTTTAGTCCGGGGTAAAAAAAAAAAAACTAACCACTGCGGATTCGAACCCAGGTCTACCTACCGCACTTAAATCCAGTGTTCTAACCATTCGACCAAGCAGCCACTTTATCGGAAAACGAAAAGAGAACACAACTATTAGACATATGTGTCCCTACCACTGTGTCGCGATTAAAACACAATTCAAAACCGCAGGCAATTGTTTTCTCGTAGACAGATACTCCAGATATGTTAATGAAATAGAAATCGCACGTGTCTAACACAGTTAATGAAGTTAATGTCGCAGTCACTGTCTCCCCCCGACGTCGAGATAGTCCTCGATTCCCCCCCCCCCCCCCCCCCCCCCCCCCCCCCCCAACCCCCCCCCCCCCCCCCCCCCCCATCGAAGGTTGTTTGAAAAAAAAAATATATAGATAGTCTTGTTTGCTGTACCACGACCTACTCTATGTATTAGTATTAGAAAAGGCGTTGGCTGCACGTAACTCGCCGGCGAATGGTAAATACGGCGCATGCGCAATTACTAACGTGGCTTTAATTAGAAATCACTAAAGTTATAAATATTAGTTGCGTATATTTTGGCATTAATTGTGGTCACCTATCTCTAACAGTGACAGGTTGAATTTCAAACCACGACGGTTCAAAATCCGGTATCACAACAAACATATCCTGAAAATTTCAGCTAAATCGGTTCAGTAGTTTCCGAGTCTATAGGGGGGAAACAAACACACAAACATTGATTTATATATATATATATATATATATATATATATATATATATATATATATATATTATATATATAAGGGAGAGAGAGAGAGAGAGAGAGAGAGAGAGAGAGAAAGAGAGAGAGAGAGAGAGAGAGAGAGAGAGAGAGAGAGAGAGAGAGAGAGAGCGTAAAACCTCGTTAACACGAATTCTTAGGGACTAAAGAATCAAGAGTTCGAATTAAAAATTCTTCTAGCCCGGAAGTAATGAATGTGTATCTCTGCAGGAAACACAATTGCATTCGCTTTAAACGAGTGTTTATCTTAAGCGAGTTTGTTTTAACGAAGTTTTACTCTATCTCCACACACGCACACACACACACGCACACACACGCACACACACCAATAGAAACTCAATGGGTGATACGGTGAGCGTCGTGTCAGCCGCTTTTACAAAAATAACATCCCCTCACCACTATAGACTGCACTGGTTCAAACAAGAAAATTACCCTTGATACGGATTTGAACCCACAATCGTGGGTGCTGACAGATAAGCCTCTAGACTACTCTTCCTTCTTTCCTCTCTAACTCACCCCTTTCCTTTTTCCAACAACCGACTGCCACCCGTAGTTCTGACACCCTGAGATTACAAAATCTTAGTCTGAATAGCATACCATCAGAGTCAATCGCAGATCCCTCTTTCAACCTCCGAAGAAGTTATCAACTGGGTTTACTCGCAACGACTACACCAGCCTTAGCGGTGCGTGCGGATAAGGATGGAGCTCCTTACTGCCGATTTCCGCTGATGTTAAACACTTTTGTAAGGTAAGAGGAGGCAGACAAAGCAGTCAAGGACGATGAGCCCCCTGTCAGAAATGGGTATTATACAAGCATGCAGAAACCAGTTGCTGGGTTAAGAAAGAAGATATGCAAGTCAGCACCTACTGTATGCGAGTATGAAGACACTGAGATGGCTTTTGCATTAGAAGACGGACAACAAATGGGTCGGTCCGATGTTCTAAAATGTCAGAACGGAAAACAAAAGGTAAAGTAGGGAAATGTGAACTAGCGTCATTGCACACAGTTATAAACCATAAGTGCTTTGTCATCAGTACAGACAACTGATAAGAAACTATCCGCCTGTGTCGCTGTCGCATGCAACTCCGTAGCTACAGCGACGCTCCTCCATTTACCCCAGAGTGTTAACTGTGCTACCCATTACATAGAGGCTGGGTGAACTCCCGGAACCGCCCGGTTTCGAACACCGGCCGTGGGCTGTTGTGAGTTGCAGCTGGATTTAAAAGCGGGTCTACTATCGACTGCGCTAAAACAGCCCCACGGACAACAAGTAACAAGTAAGATTAAAGGAGCAATAGTAAAGAATTAATAAAAGCTGTTCTTGCCATTACATGATTTTGAAGTATAATATTGACTTAAAGGAGTGAATCAATGTTATCAGGTAATGATAGTACTAACTTGACAGCAAAAGAGTTAACCTATAGTTTTTCCGTTCCTGTACCAACCAAGACCACATAGAATGCCCATCACTTTCCCTTGCTGAAAAAATGGCATAGACTGCAATCTCAACCAACCAGTAGCGAACGCATGCATCAAATGCATAAGGTTAGCGTCGAGAGTGCCAGCACACACAGTACGACACCAGAAATGCAATTTGTCGTTGACTGAAGCAGCAGTTAGAATAGATCAGTAGTTGCCCTAGCAATTCAAGGCAATACCAGTTTTGTGGCAACATGCAACTTCCTGAATCTGCAGTTCACAACACCGAACTATGCTGAGCACAGTCAAAAAGCATTCCTCATTCGCGATATTCACACAGTAGCTGGGCGACGGAACTATAGCCTGTCAGTATATACACATATATATATAGAGTAAAAATACAACGGTTTACAACTGTCAGACTTAAAATCTTGAATGTGTTAGTGTGCCGCGCCTAGGCGTCTCTCCTTACTGTGATAAGAGTTTTTCTGTATGACGTCCATGGACCGGTTGTGGTATTTTTTAAGGGGCCTAGTGTGTAAAAATAATAATCTTGCGCAGCGAAAATACATATTGGTAAACTAACATTGGTATCCCCACGGACCGCCTATATACACACTAGCTCACTTATGATCTGTAGACCTTGAGCCACGTGACTTGGCACAAGATTACGGAGGTGTTCTGTAATGCCGTTGATATCACGTGTTGTATGTTTCAGCACTCTAGCGCTTTTAACACCCCAAAAACATTAACAAACTGGGTCTAACACAACCGTCCTAGAGAGCTCTGCAACCTATGTCAGAGGGATTCTGTTTCTTGGGGGGGGGGGGGGGGGGGGGGGGGGGGGGGACGTAAATGCAAGACAACCCAGAAAGAAAACAACAGAGCCGGACACCCGTAACCCGCAGGAAAATAGACCAGCCCAAAAAATGTATAAATGAAACGTGACCTACTTTGTTTGGGGAGACTAACTTAAACCTAACCTACATATAGTAATATTTTGAATTAATATGAACAGTGCTGGATATAGCTAAAAAATCCACAATGTAGGTAGGGCCTAACAGTCTGCCGGGGCTTCACAAACTGTTTACACAAATGTAATAATATTTTAAATGCTATTTTCTTTCGACATAAACTTTAATAAATTTTCCTATTTTATTAATGTTATTTTGGGTATTTAATTGCTATAACTTGTAGCTTATTTAAACTGAATAAATGAACTGGCTTGATGTACGTCACTTTCCACGCCTTTTTAACGTGTGTCATCACAGCCTCTCTTAGATTAAGCTACAACGGTGTTTGTATGTGTGTGTTTGTGCGTGTGTATGTGTGTGTGTGCGTGTGTGTGTGCGTGCTTATGTCTGTGTGTAGTCGGGGCCTCCAGGCTTTATATAGCTTGGGGTCTCATAAGGTCTAACTCAGGTCCTGAATATAAAGTGTATAAACTTGTTGTTCGTCCATCACGAGTGATGAAGGCCACTTTTCATTCAAGGTAGGAATGATCAGGGGGCTGTGTGGTCTCGAGGTATGGTGTCCGCCTCGAGTGCTAGAGGTCAAAGTTTCAAGCCCCGGTGAAGGCTGGGATTTGTTCTGTTTACGTGGACTTCTAGTAGTTTCCCTTGGTCTCTTGGTAGTGAACTCGGACGCCCGTGTGTATTGTTGCGCACGTAAAAGAATCCCTTGGCAGTCGGAAATCAATAAGAGTAGCCTAACGGCGCTGCAGGGGCAAAATCTGAAGTTAAAAATCTACCTAAAATGTTTCAGGATCTTCGCCAGTGCTATGGAGTCCGTGCACTGCGCAGAGCCACTTCGGACTCACACTTAGGTTAGAAGTAGAACGAAGCACTTATGGGTTAGCACTTATCTGAAACTACCCGTGTGCCATGATGTTGATCCGTTGTTCAAATCTCGAACCTAAAAAAAGTAGTGATAATCAATGATTCTGAGTTTGAAGGTGGCTGATTGGTCCAATATAAGCCATGACAGTTCTAGAGCAGTGCGGACAACAAATGGAAGCCGTAGTAAGTGTGGGATTATCGATACGGTTCTTTCTAGTCTGCCTCCGTTTCCCTGTTCAACCTCTGCTGCCTGGCAGGCTGATGCATCATGCCTGAGGGATGTACGCCATCCAGAACTGTCCTGTGCAGCAGCCTCCCATGTTGCTGTATTGATGACACAAGAATTGAGAGCAGTTTTAAGATTGTCCTTATAGCTCTTTTTCTGTCCTGCCTGGGACCTCTTCCCTTGCTGGAGCTCATATATATATATATATATATATATATATATATATATATATATATATATATATATATATATATACAATGAGAGCGTTTACACATGATAAAAAGCATCCCCCCCCCCCCAACAAAAGTTCAAGGAAAATGGAAGGGGCTAGGGTTGGCCCACCTACTCCCTAAATGTTTCGGGGCTTAACCCTCAAGTGGTCCCAGCATCCACGTTTTGGTGTTCCTGGCTTTGCCCTGTGTAAACAAGGTTATGTGATATAGTCCGTTCCTGAAGTCTTGCCAAAGTTTAACAATCTGTAACTCAATCACCGTTAGGTTTAGGTTGTTCAAGTTTTAAAGTTTTCATTTTGCTTGATTTATGGTATACGAAACAGAGTCAGCGATTCAAATCAAAGAATTAACATGGCTACAGTTAACTGAGTAAAGAAAACTTGTTAAAACATGTCCCCGCTTTTAATAGGGGTTTCACTCTGAGGTGGTCAGATCCGTCATTAGCCTCCCTTGAGTTAGATAAGTATTTCATTGTATGCGAGATAGGCCATCAAAAATCACTACGAGTTGTCAATGACAGTAGTTTGTGTGTGTGTGTGTGTGGGGGGGGGGGGGTGTTCACAAACTATAAGTCTAACAAGGTTAAAAGTCTCGCTGCTTTTAGAAAACAGCAGCACATGTGCTATAAGCTGCAAAAAATGAAAAAGAAATCCGCAATGTAAGGTCACGTGCAAAAATTCATGTTGATCCGTTACATGAGTTCTGGAGGTATTTGATAAGTTCGATAATACGACTTTTGAAACACATTATAACATAATCTGTTCTATTGTATACAATTCCTACTGGATACATGACAACTGTGTTGAGTGTTGGAGACATGGGTAATTTTTCGCTCTCTCTTACGCACACATACACTATATCACACACCTCTATGTCTTTCACAGACCTCATTTATCGGCCCGATAACACCAACGATAAATTTACAAGTCATGGTTCATCTTACAAAAGGACGACGTTCAAGGTGAAGTGGACTTTTTTCTCTGACCTAAAACAGTCACACGATTACGTCGTTCGGCACAATTTGAAGTTCCCTTTTCTACTTTGGCTTATTCAAACACACGATTACGTTGTTCGAGGCGCGGGCACGGTGCAAGACGTGTAGTCTTATTGTGGGCCAGTCTGCCGTTGCACATTCCATTAATAACAATCCAGTTAACGGTTAAATATTTCGTATAGGATTTTATCTTGGTGAGTAGTTGACTTCTGTTTTTAACTGTTTTTATGTGTAACTCGTGAGGCTAAAAGTAAGAAAACGTGGAATTTTGTAACTGAAATGTTAGTGAGAGAATGTCAGAAATACCATAGAAAAAGTAGAGGAGAAATACTGACATTAAAAAAAAATGATTATCATGGAAGATTGGCTAATAAACAACACCTTGTCTGGGAAGATGAAATATTTAGTCATGCCAAGTGCCACAACGAACTGGGAAAACACATAAAAAGCAGAAGGCATGGTGCTATGAAGGAGGGGCAGGGGCCGACCAACACAAAAATGGTACAGGATATAAGTTACTCCTTGAATATGAAAGCGGGAAACCTGGCGAGAGACCGCATTTCTTTCAGACAGACCGTGATGAGAGCGACGTTCTGCAAAGGACCTGCTTCATGATAATTATGATTTATCACACTCTAAAGCGGTGTAGGTAATGGGGAGAAGGGGTACCCTCACCTCCCCTCCCCCCCCCCAAAAAAAAAGCGGTGTAGGTAATGGGGAGAAGGGGTACCCCCACCTCCCCTCCCCCCCCCAAAAAAAAAAAAGCGGTGTAGGTAATGGGGAGAAGGGGTACACTCACCTCACCCCCCCCCCCCCCCCAAAAAAAAAAAAAGCGGTGTAGGTAATGGGGAAAAGGGGTACACTCACCTCCCCTCCCCCCCCCCAAAAAAAAAGCGTTGTAGGTAATGGGGAGAAGGGGTACCCCCACCTCCCCACCAAAAGCGGTGTAGGTAATGGGGAGAAGGGGTACACTCACCTCCCCTCCCCCCCCCCAAATAAAAAGCGGTGTAGGTAATGGGGAGAAGGGGTACCCCCACCTTCCCCCCAAAAGCGGTGTAGGTAATGGGGAGAAGGGGTACACTCACCTCCCCTCCGTCCCCCCCCCAAAAAAAAAGCGGTGTAGGTAATGGGGAGAAGGGGTACACTCACCTCCCCTCCCCCCCCCCCCCCCAAATAAAAAGCGGTGTAGGTAATGGGGAGAAGGGGTACCCCCACCTTCCCCCCAAAAGCGGTGTAGGTAATGGGGAGAAGGGGTACACTCACCTCCCCCCCCCCCCAAAAAAAAAAAAGCGGTGTAGGTAGTGGGGAGAAGGGGTACACACTCTCACCACTCCCCCAAACTCCTACAGGAAATAATTATTCCATATCAACACTGATCTTCTTCTTCTTCTTCGCGTTCACCAGCTGTAAACTCTGGCGGAAGGTTCTGGTTGCTCGTCCATTACTGAACTGCAGTCCTGCTTCAGAACCTGAGTGTTGCGTGTGCATCAGTTTTACAGATCTCATTCTCTTGAATACAGACTGTTGTTTCCTTGCCTCTCCGGCAGATGCACTCCGACTTCAAAGGAAGCTCCCCAATTAGTCGACTCTTACGACATGCTTTTGGGGAGGCAGTGGGTCTATTCTTGTTTTCCCCACAAAGGGGCCCCTGAACCCACACGGGGGTCAACACTGATGATTTCAATCCTGGTCGTCGAGTGTGAACACAACTTTGTAACTGCTTGACCAGCCGTTATTCTATGGCAGATAACAATGTAACTTCCACTCGGAGCGCTTTCGGGTGAATCCCTAGTGCCGTGATGTCGATTCTTAATTCAACATTCAATATTCAGTTACAGAATCTCGAGGATCAACTTCATTGCACCGGATTTTAATCCATATGGCTCGGTCTCTTTTTACAAAACGGGTAGCCACCTGCTGAGAGCGTCGCACAAAGCACGAACTTCATAGCTCCAGAAACGATTCACAGGAATTGCACTCCTAATTTACGCAGCATGTGAAACAAACCAGCCATCGTTAAAGCACGATGAAAACGGTTTTACGACTTTGCCATTGAGACGCCTCCCTCCCTTCCCTTTCCCGTCAAGTCAACATTTTTTCATCAGCATCTCTCTCACTGTTAGGTGTTGTTGGGGACTGAGCACTTATGGGTGTGTCCCGATTGCTGTGATGTCGTTTCTGAATTCGACATTCTCTCATTTGTTGTCAGATATTATTACGATATTGTTAGTATCAAAATACGCAGTATAATCATCACTGGTCCAGAAGAGAGTGCAGCCCACGTCCAACGACTCGAAGCAGCATTGGTCACACGACTGCATAATGTAAAGTAAAAAGTAAAGATCCCTTTTCACGCCTTTAGGCGTATCGGGCACATGTAAAGAGCGCCCATGTTTTTACAGACCATCAGCGCTCTGTGGGTAATGTGGTCAGCATTACGCCAGTTGTCTTTACTTTTCCAGGACAGCCCATCCTGGTACCCATTTTAGGCTAGGTCGACCTGCGACACCCCATACAAGGATAAAAATCCACGCAGCCAGCAGTGGGTTTCGATCGCATAACGTTAGTATTGCGAGTCAGACTTGCAACGCCTTAGCCACGGACGCCGCGCACGACTGCATGCAGCGTGTATTATAGACTGCATGCAGTCGTGGAACAAAGGATACACCCTCCCTCGTGGGAAGTATGCTGCACTCTTTCGTGGGGTGTAGGGTAGAGGAGTTGGGTTAGGACCAGTTCTGCATGTGTTGGGACCGTTAAAAGCGCTCATATCGTGGAATACAGAACACACGATATCGATGGACTGTGACAAAACGTACACTCTCTGCAACGTAGGACAAGCACTGCTACACGCCGATTTACGAATGGGAAGGGAAGTCACTCTCTTCGTGTGTCTGAATACGTGAGCTGTACACAGTTTGGTGTCATGAGAAGTTAGTGCATTCTAACGTTAAAAATATAATTAATATGATAACATGCTAATTAAATTACAGAATAGGAACACGTTCTGACCAAAACGTATCTCCACACTTTCTGTTTTCCTTGTTGTCGAATCTAATGTCCTCTTGTCAATCACATGTACTCAAGGGGTCGTGAGGGTCATGGGATATACTCAAGATGGTGGGGTGTGGGGGTGTTTGAGTGAGAATCTTGCCATATACCCAATTGGGGGGGGGGGGGGGGGAAGGCCAACTGTCAACGGTTGTAGATACCTGCTCTACAGGCATAATGGCTAAGACAACCCCCCCCCCTTTCCTTCCCCCTTTTTCCCCCTCCCCAAGTAAGGGTACTGCTCCTGAGGAGCGAAACTGCAACGTTTTGTGCTTGGCAAACTCACGCACACTGAACTACAGGTTACTTAGCAACCGTTGTGTGGTGCTACACGGTGGAGGGCAGTGTTTGGGATTTGTGCCTGTTGGATTCTTATCCAGGAGAAGTTCTTCCTACAGAATGCAAATCTGTAGAAGTAAAATTTTACACAAAAATGGTTAGTAGTTTGCAAGTTAAATCATGTCTGTTGACGAATTGACGAATGTAAGCAAGGTTTAGGGGAGTTCAAGAACTGTCTTCTCTGGCAGGGACCTACACTTTCTGCAGGTGCAGCCAGACCTTAAACCTAATATGTCTTCAATATTTCAGCCATGTCATCCATAATCCCAGAAGAAAACAAAGTAGCCTACAACTTCCTGGGAAACTCTGGTATCAAGGTGTCCAACATCAGCCTCGGTTGTGCGACGTTTGGAGAAGTTTCTGTAAGTTTTTTGCACCAGTGTATGGCTGACATTCAGCGAAGTTTCTGTAAGTTTGTTGCACCAGTGTATAACTCACATTTAGCTAAGTTTCTGTAAGATTGTTGCACCAGTGTATGGCTGACATTTGGCGAAGTTTCTAGAGGTTTGTTGCACCAGTGTATAACAGACATTTAGCAAAGTTTCTGTAAAATTGTTGCACCAGTGTATGGCTGGCATTTGGAGAAGTTTCTGTAAGTTTGTTGCACCAGTGTATACCCGACATTTAGCAAAGTTTCTGTAAGTTTGTTTCAAGAGTATATGACTGATATTTGATAATAAATTGTTGCAATTAGCGATTTCGGTGTTTTAAACAAAGTTGATTCTTGTTTGATTTTTGCTTGTTAAAGTTTTTTTTTCCACTACTAAAATTGATTAACGGCTTATTAAACAATTTTTTTTTAAATATATGTTTAAATTGACGTTATTGTAGTGGCAAATCATTTGATTTGCTTGGGCTGCATATGCTGATATTTGCTTGTTTAATAATCAATCTTAGTGAATATAGTTGCATCAAATTGTTGTCCTTGCTCTTCTTCTTCGATCCCTCGCTCAGAAAACCTATATAAGGAGGCCGGCTGCCTTTATAAAATCTATTGTCCAGCCCATATCCCCTTGTTTTGTCTTCATCGTGGTCGGAACAGGCCAGATTGCGTCTCTGTTGTCAGTATACAGTGGACAGTGTTGTAGCACATGCTCAGCAGTTTCAGGTACCACGCTGCAGGGCACGTCTCCGTTTTTTCCTACACAGAACAGTTTGAACATATGTTGACGAAGTCGGTGGTGCCCAGTCTTTAGTCAGGATATAATACACTGTCCCTCTCTAGAAAGGCGATAAAGCGAGTCTTGGGAAGAGAATTAGGTGTGTGTATCCAGCCACCTTTCTTTGATAATAGTTTGCATTTATGTCGTAATCTTTTGGTGGGTTAAGTAATTAATTTGTTGTATTATGTCACTACATACAGTCACGACCGAACAAAGCTAGAGCTGCTTTTGGAAGGATGAGGCAAATCTGGAAATCCAACAATTACTGCAGAGGAACAAAACTCCGACTCTACAAGAGCTTCATTTTGCCAGTTCTTCTTTATGGAGCGGAATGCTGGAGAATGACCAAAAAGGATGCACACAAGCTGTCCACCTTCTATCACACATGTCTACGTAGAGTTATCAAAATTTTCTGGCCAGATACAATCTCAAACACTAAACTACTTCAAGCCACAAACCGAGAAACTTTAGACAGTTTGATTACCAAGAGAAGATGGAAATGGCTTAGCCACGTTATGAGAATGCCTTCTGATATACCTGCCAAAACAGCTCCCACATGAATACCAGAGGGAAAGATAAAACAGAGGCGCCCAAAAACAACATGGAGACGAACGATGGAAAGTGACCTGAGTGAGGCACTTTGACATGGAAAACTGCACTGAAGATTGCACAGGACAGGAAAGCATGGAAAGTTCACTCTGAAGCCTCATGTGCCACTAGGCATACGAGAACTGATGATGATGATGATGATGATGATGATGATGATGATGATGATGATGATTATGTCACTGCCGCTTCTTGCCAATCTGTTCGCTATTTCATTGCCTTCCAAGGCACAGTGACATGGGATACATTGCAGGTTAGATTGTTCTACTGAAAACCTTAACTGAATCAGCTGTCGCGTCAAGTCTACAAACTGCGTATCTTGTGGGCGTTCACATTGTTAATGTTAAAGGGGAATACCTACACAAACTTGAAGTCCCCACTTAGCTAAGGAACTAAAAACTGACGGAAAAACAAAAGAAATTTGTGTCTGGTTTAAGGTCAAAGAGATAGAGATAGAGAGAGGAATATATATATATATATATATATATATATATATATATATATATATATATATATATATATATATATATATATATATAGAAATATATATATGTGTGTGTGTGTATATATATAAATAATAATAAATAAATATATATATATATATATATATATATATATATATATATATATATATATATATATATATATATATGGAGAGAGAGAGAGAGAGAGAAACTAGTTTTACCGCCTTAGGTGACTCGATGTACAGGACAAGATCAAGCTATTTTGCATTATCGCTTACAAATTGTGTATTGTATGAGGTGTGAGGTTTGAACAACGGATCAACATCATGGCACACGGGTAGTAACCCATTTGTGCTCCATTCTTCTTCTTACTCGAGTCTGAGTGCGAAGAAGCTCAACACAAAAAAAAATAATCAGAGAGAAAAACCAAAGTATAATATTTATCGACGACCCAGATGCAGAAGAAATGCCAGTTCATTGTGTGAACCCTAAATATATATATATATATTTTTTTTTAAATTTGTGTTTCACTTGTTACATTACGAAGATTTTGAATTTGAAAACTGAAACAACCTATTTCGTTCAGTATTTATGCGTTTTAAATGCAGTATATAATTCCTGATACTTACTTTGCAGTGGGGTTGGCCTGACCAGAATGACGAAGACACGGCACATGCAGTTCTCAACCGATACACAGAATGGGGAGGCAACTTTTTGGATACAGCTGATGTGTACGCAAACGGAGTGTCAGAAACCTACATTGGGAGATGGCTCGAAAGGTGAGCACATCGTGTTGCGATCTGAGATGTGTCAGTCCACTGTAGGGTCTCTGTGTACATCTCTGTATGAGTTAAGATGAGTTAAGAATCGACATCGTATCACAAGGTACATTGAAATAAACCCTTTGCCCAGTCTTAAGTTGACATAGCAGTGTTTTTTTTTTTTTTTTTTTGGTGTGTGTATGAAATCATAGGGAAGAGAAGAACAAGCGGTAAGAAAAAACCATCAGTTTATTTAAGCTTTACAAAATCAATTACAATGAACAAAGAAAGGACGTTGCAGCGAGTAGCCTTCATCAACAAAGACAACACAGAACACATACAAACATATAAAATAACTATGGAACGAATACACTGGACTATTATCTACTAAAAAAATAAATGAAACTCATCTGCCTCCCTGCAGAATTAAGCGTCAATTTCGATGGCATCAATCGCAGTCCTATTTTCGGTCCGCCTTGCCTGTCCCCTGAGTTTTGAGAGAATCCTAGATCTCATGGTCCCCCCAAACCACAAATCCGGCTTTATAATATTCCAGCAACACATTTGTACAGCTGTATCATATCCATTGAGTTACGCATACTTATCCAATGGCGCATATTAATTGGGTGACAGGAAGGAAAGTCAGTACACATGAAAACTATCGATGACACAGATTCAAAAGAAGTGACAATTGCCACTGTGAACTGTAAGGTATACTTGTGTTTAATTTAAATAATTTCACTCGTTATATTACACAGATTTTGAATGTCAAAATTACGACAACATTTTGTTCCTTACAAAAGCTAACCAAAATAACGTAGCAATAGAATCTAGAAAACTACTGATTGTAAAATTGTTACTTACACACTTTTGTTAACACCAGACAACCTCGTGACAAGTTTGTCATCGCCACCAAAGTTCGAGGAAACATGGGTACCCAGGAGAACATCAACAACGTGGGACTGAGTCGACGACACATTACTGAAAGTATCGATAGAAGTCTCCAGAGACTACACACAGACTTTGTGGATCTTTACCAGGTGAGCAATGCTGCAGTATTGCCTGTAGAGTCTCCCAGGTAAGCTCCAGCTTCACAACGACAAGAGGCAGGAGGGATAGTTTGCTGTAGCAGTCTTTCTTTCTCTCCGTGTTCAGCAATTACTAGTTTTACCATGCCGTATAGCTAAGTAAGATCGACCATTGTTTTCCTACAAAACTGTTGTCCATGGGATTCATATTTCATTGATCAGAATCGAACACGAGTAACACCCAGAAATTCGTTTCAACTGTATGACGTTGCTATAATTATTGCTCCTACAGGGAACAGCCTGCAGTATAGGAGGGTTAGGGTTAGCTTAGTTGTAGTAGCTATTAATGTAACACTAGCTCTAACCCTATCCCACACTCCCCTCCCCCCCCCCCCCTTAATATCGTAATGTACAGGAAAACCCATAGGGATCCATCGGAATTTCCTACAAGATCTCGAAGCCGACGAGATGTAGTAGTATGGAAAAAAAGTACCAAATTAACAATAATAATGCGGATTCAAACCAGTCTCTCCTACTTTGGGACTCTCATTCTTAACTGTTCGGCCAGTCGCTGTTTGACTTTGTTTGCAGGATATGTCTTAGTAAGTAAAGGTGGGCGGATTAACTTTGATACATACCCCACTGAGTGCGGAATGAGCTATGACAGTTATGAGCATATTATCTTCTCCCCATGCAGACATGATGCCAAGAGAGTCTTTACATTATTTTACATATTTACTGATGTCTCTAAAAACAATATGTCGTATCTCCCAGCATGTGTTCGTTTGGGCAACAAAGAAAAGCCACACTACCTTCCTATCAAGCATGTCGTAAAATTCGAGTAATTAACTATATTTCCTCCTGGGTCGAAGAAAATCTCACTGAAAAACTAAGAACCAATAGTCTGCATTAAAAAAACAGATGCCATAAACTAGTGGTCTCAAAGCTTTCTCATGTGGGGCCTGCCCTGAGTATATAACAAGACCGCATATGCTCCCACCCACCCACCCCCCTCCCTTTCCCAGCACAACAAAATTTAATTAAAAAGACCAGGACGCAAAGAAACATCCTAAGTACTGTTAACAAGAGCAGAGAGAAAAACATCCACATAAAACAAAGTAGCAAATAGCTGAAGAAACAGTCACCAACTAGTGTCCAAATATCACTGCGATGGCTGACACGGTTTTGTCTTTACCCTATCTGCTGTCTTTGGTCTGATATTTGAAACGACACATCGGAGATCACTTTCCGCATCAAGCTAGCAACGCTGTTATGTTTTTGTG
The DNA here is from genome assembly GCA_905116865.2 of Candidula unifasciata. Taxonomy (NCBI): domain Eukaryota; kingdom Metazoa; phylum Mollusca; class Gastropoda; order Stylommatophora; family Geomitridae; genus Candidula; species Candidula unifasciata. The sequence continues at coordinate 143,337 of CAJHNH020001244.1, read as the reverse complement.
ACTGTTGAAGCTGAAAACCTAAATTATTACAGGTACCTGCAAATGTAATTAGTATGAAAATTGATTGAGACTGGAGCAGGTTGGAGAACACTGTTTAAATATGTGTGGCGCAAAATAAATTCTAGAGTTCTGGAACAAGAATAAAGTCTGAAAGTGGCCGGAAAACCAGAACTTTCCACCAGAATTTACTGCCCGTGAGCGTTATGAAGAATATTGTTGGTGCCCCAATCTCTTCCTTGGTGAGACTCTCGTACTCTTAAAGCCACAAGAACTGTCTAGTTAACTCGTGATGATTGATTAGCTGTTGATTGACAGACCCACTCCTGGGATGACGGGACACCACTCGAGGAGACCCTACGGACTTTGAACGACCTGGACAAGAAGTTTATGATGCCATCAACATCACGCCTACCACGTAATTCCTAAGACATTCGTTGGTACCCATTTTAGGCTGGCTGCACCTCGGACACACTTTCAACCAAAGACAGTGGAGCTGACAGGAAAGCATCTACTCACTTTGCTAACGCACCGTTCATTTTTGCTTGACTATATGTTTAAATCTCAGTTTTACGAAGAGCAAAATAACATGGGGAATTATTGTCGGAATTAAACTGTTATTATAAAAGAATTATTTAAATTATATACAATGTAACGTCTTCAAAATCTTCACAAGAAAAAAAAAATCAGAAAACCTTGTTCAACGTCTGACACATATTGCATATATGGTGTTTAATAACAGTTAGCTATTAATTGTAGATAATACACAAAGCAAAGTTCAGAATTATAAATAACACAGAATAGGTCGAAGACTATGCGAACTATGCAATAACAGCAGCAAGGATAACCTTAAAGAAATGGAGATTAACCTGCATAGTATTTTTGAAAAAGCATATAGAACATCTTGACATCATCAATACCTCGCATTGCCAGCGAACACACACAGACACACACACAGACACACACAGACACACACACACACACACACACACATATATATATATATATATATATATATATATATATATATATGTGTGTGTGTGTGTGTGTGTGTGTGTGTGTGTGTGTACACAAGCACCCGCCCATACATCATTTGTTGTGGTAACTGGAGGACAATATATTACACAATTTTGTCAGGTAGTTCTTTTGATGTGAGAAATTGCTTCTTTGATGTTCGTGTTGACTAATCCTATTATCTGTCCAGATTCTGTCTCACTCCTATCATCTCATCGTCTCATCTTGATCCCTTGGTACCTTGTGGTGTCGAGGTGAAGTGTAATTGACAGGAAAGTTCCCGTGTGTACACTTCATAAATCTGATTCCCAGGGCCTATGTTATTCTATCTGTCTCCAGCTAGACTGATCGGCCTCTTCTTCTCTTCCCGGCTGGTCTGTACATCATTGCTTGATGTGGTATATTGTCTGCTGAAATCCTCGTTATATGGCCAAACCATTTCATCTGTTGTCTTCTAATGAAGTCCAAATACCCCTATCATCGTCTGTCCTTCATTTCCGTAGATAAGAAAACAATAAACTGTTTAGACTTCGTTTTCTCTCATGTAATCTCCAGCAACAATACAGTCTGGCCAGCCGCGACTCTGAGCTGGAGGTGTTCCAGGTGGCCAAGACTTACGGCATTGGCGTTCTCCCTTGGAGTCCACTCAAAGGGTGGGTCAGAGTTTATCAAATTCAGTGTACAAGCACATGGGTCAGAGTTATTCAAATTCACTCTCCAATTAAGTTGGTCACAGTTAATGCAATTCACTCACCAATCAAGTGGATCAGAGTTAATCAAATTCAGTGTGCAAGCACCTGGGTCAGAGTTAATACAATTCACTCTACAACCAAGTGGGTCACAACGCTGATAAAATTTACTCTACAATCAAGTGGGTCAGTGTTAATCAAATTACCTCTACAATCAAGTGGGCGAGAGCTAATCAAATTCACTCTGTATACAATCAAGTGGGTCAGAGTTAATCAAATTCTTTCTACAATTAAGTGGGTCAGATTTAATCAAAGTCACTATACATTCAAATGGGTCACAATTATTCAAAGTCACTAACGAAATCTGCATATAGACGGATTTCCTTTTTTTTTAAAAGGCTATCGCTCCATGTTCCTCTGCGTATAATTGGTACCTTATAAAGTCCATGGAAGTAAAGGCGACTGGCGTGAAGTTGACCGCTTCACTCACCAAGTGCCGATTAGTCTAGAAACAGAAGTCTAGTACTATGGTGTTACCCCCGGAAAAAAAAAGACCTTATCCAAAGATAAGCCTTAGTAGGATTTTCCGCAATACTTACAATATAAGCCCTACCGTAAATATAATAATAGTTAAGAATGTAATACAGAGGGACAGATTATGTTCGTCGGTTTGAAAATATTTTGGACGTGTTAAATTGTAAAGTACTAAATGTATCTTCTTCTTAAGTCGTCTCACTGTCACCAGGTTGTAACCCAGTGTCGTGGTTTTCTGTATTTGTCCTATAATCATTCCAAGTTTCTTGAGTAGTAGCAGTCAAATACACCACTGCTGGCTTGCTAGGCCCGTCACATGGCGGGGCAGAAAAAAAATCTAACCTGGTTGGTGCCCGTCTCCTTCCAGGCGAGCCAGAAATGTATCAATAAATAATAACAAAACATAAATTGTTAACAATAATGCTACAAACCAGGGATATTCAACTGGTGGCCCTCCGCCGAATCAATACCTATAGGCCTAACAGATGGACCTTGACTCATAGATCGACCCAGCCTTAAGTGAGAACCAGGTGCTGTCCCGGGAAGTAAAGGCGGCCGACGTGATCCTGACCACATCACCCATCTTGTGCCGATTGGTCTATAAAATTATAGGTCTAGCCCTATATGCCCTATACGCCTAAAGGCGTAGAAAAGGGACATTTATCTTTCTTGTTGTTGTTGAAAACTAGCAGACTGACCGCGATTATTACCCAGTGTATATAAGCGCAAATCACATATGAAGACTGCCGGTTTGATGTTCACTACATCATCCACTAAGTGTCTATTGGTCTAGAAAATATAGGTCTAGCCCATATGTCCAATATGTTCTTCTATCTTTCTTAAAGGCGATTACCAGTATGGAGGGTGTTGAAAGGGTCCTTACCTACAGTTGCACATGTAGATTGGCTAAGTTGTAACCATGAATGTGAGATGACTCAAAAATCAATGTATCCTCACAAGAAGCGCAAGACCCTCTCCTGTGGATCGGAAGATCGTGGGTTGGGGTTCCACTTTTCTCAACAAATTACCATCGCCTCCATGTAGACCAAACCTTAAATGGGTCCCAGGTACATGCAACTGCTTTGATGTTCTACATCATCCGATTGGTCAGAAAATATAGGTCTAGCCCATATGTCCAATAGGCTTAAAGGCGTGGGAAAGGGTCCTTTATTGAAGGAGGAAGTGAAACCGACAGCAGCTTTCTCGACAGACTGGAGTCTGCAGTAGCTGAAGCTGAAAGTATAGCGAAAATAGCTGAAGCGTCCCCGCACTGGAGTAGCTTCGATGAGAAATCCTTCAGCATCATAGACACGCTGCAGACTATTGCCCAGCAACGTGGTATGTTCTCTGTCGTTTGTCCGTGTATCTTCTTCTTCTTCAGCATTCTGATCCCCTTGAGGTTCATTGCTGCAGATATCACCCGCCTCACTTCGTCTCTATGGTTGGCCTTCTCTTTCCAGGTGATGACACCAATTGTTTGCAGGTCTGTCTGGACATCATCTCTCCATCGTTTTCTTCGTCTTCCTCGTTGTCTACGACCATTTATCTCCCTTGTGTTTACAGTTTTCACTTCTGTCATCTGACATTCTTTCAGTGTGCTCCAACCATTTCAGTCTATTAGCTCTCATGATGCCAGTGATCAGTGGTGATTTAAACAGATTATTAATTTAGTTGTTGCTTCTTACTCTCCATTCCCCGCTGTTTGCATCTTTGAAGGGTCCAAAGATTCGTCATGAGACTCTGCTTTCGAAAACCTGTAAAAGGTTTGTAAAAGGTTTGCTACCTAAATAAATTTGAAACTCAAATGGTTTTTAGATGTATGTTCAAAATTGGCAAAGATCAAAGGTCTTTCTAGTTAACTGTGACCAGTTGATCAGACTGACATTCGAAGCGGTAAGCAGTCATGCATATCAACTACAGAGATTGCTTGTTTGTCTCACTGAATCTGTCCTATATATTCTATCTTATTGAATCTATCTTACAGAATAATTTATCTTTCTAAAACCATGTGTATCCGTGTTGTTTCTGGAACCTCATTATGAGAGAGAGTGAGAAGTGGATTGTTCCGCCGAAATTATCAAGAGGCATTGCAAAAACCAACCTTCATTTTCGATTCAACGCCCGAATGATGGAATGTAACTTACTGAATCCATCTTACTGAATCGATCTTAATTAATGTATCTCACTAAATCTATCTTACTGAGTCAGGTTTTAAAATCTAACACACTGAAGTAAGATACACGGAACAATTATAATGTGTGCATAATCTGTGGCAGGTCGAAGCATCCCTCAAGTAGCTCTTCGTTGGCTGCTACAGAAGGACGTCGTACCATCAGTGATTATAGGGGCCAAAACTCTGGCACAACTGGACGATAACATGGGAGCTGCTAATGGATGGAGTCTGACCACAGAAGAGGTATTGTATCTTTCGCGAGCTGTTACAGGGAGGCAGAAAGTGGGCTGGGCATTAAACATTGATTCAACAGTACTGAACATTAGTGCAAATTTATTTTTATTCTTCCAGGTCCCAATGGAGGAAAAGGGGGGGGGGATGAAAACGGGTGGGGTGGGGGGTGGGTGGGGGGGTAATAGACGCACTGCCTGCTAAGAAGCATTTCAAAAAGACTAATTGTATAGGATATGCTAAAATCTCATGTGTTGGTCTGAAAAGCGCTAACATCACAGCCTAGCTGTCAACCACAATATATGCGTTGTGTGTAAGGGAAGTCAGGGGCGGCGGTGAGCAGGGTGGCGCAGTTCTGGGGCCGTTTCAAAGGGTTAAATGGTAGAATAAAGAAAAGCTTGGGTATTGATTGGTTTTGGAGAAGGGGGATAGAAAGTGTGTATGTTAGGAATAAACTCACAGGGAGCAAGTACAGCAGGGATCTACCAGTCGTCAGTAGAAATTATCCTCGTCGACACGCGTTTCGGCCCACTATTCCTAGACGCATTCGGAGGTGGGCCCACCTGAGTTCATGAAGCTCAGGGCTGGTACCCTGCTGCACGGAATTACCGGATGGTGTTTTTCTTTCGGCCAGAGACAAGACGACTTGGTGGTTGCAGAAGGTACTGTGAGATAAGAAGTCGCCGCGGCAGCCTAATTAAAGCAGTCAGCATGCCTGGACGACCAAGCGACAAGCTTACGTTTGGTTTACCGGACACATGTTGTACTTTTATTAGCAGTTGGCAGAGGAACACTGGCAGACAATTCGGACACGATGGACTTTCAACGGGGTGAGAAACCCTTTTCCACTAGACACCCGGACCAGCTCACCGAAGCCCGTCCCCTACGTTGTTGCGTTGCGTCCAAAGCCAGCTAGTGGCCCTTTCGGCTACCTCTCCCAGTTTTTTGAGTGTTCGTTTCCGTTCATTACCGCGCAATCCTATGTTATATAATTTAATACGTAAAAGGGGGAAATGTTAGTTGCTCGGAGGAAGGTCAACCATCATCATGGGCCGTGTTGACAGGCTATGCGATCCTGTCTTCCCAATATCTCGACTTATTAGCTAAGTGTACGGCTGTTGTAAAAAAGACGGTCTTAGTTATGTTTTTAGGTAACTAGGTTCCTCCCAGTCCAGTATACTTGATTATTGTATGTAATGTTAGTCTTTCGTAAACTTGATATATATATATATAGAGAGGCAGATAGCTAGAAGGACATTTTTTTAACAAACAGTTGTTCACACCTTCTGTACTCGTTTATCTATTTATATACCTATCACTTTGTATTTATGTGCATGTAAGTGTATTTGGTTTCAGAAATACTGAAAGAAGATCAGTATTCAAAGTATGGAAAACCCGGGAGCGAGATAGCTGGACATTTCCAGGACCTTTAATTTAGATGCTGAAATAGACATACAGTTCTGGTTTCTTTCACAAAATATTTGAGGACAACCCGCTCCGGTTGAGGAAGTACTTGACTAAGTAGGGTTTGACCAAACTGACATCGTACTTCCCGCAGTTGAAACCAAGGACGGAGCGTTATTTTAAATAATCTTTTAAGCCCTAAACCAGCTTGTCCTCTCCTAAATATTTTAAATCATCAAAAACACCCTTTACTCGGTCATTCAAATACAGTAACTGAACAGCTGGCCAACTTATGTCGTTTTCTAAGTCATGAAATGATGTTCTTGTTGAAATTTTCACATAGCACTGCCTAGCAACACCTCGACAAAACTATTTCCTCCAGAACCAGCTGGGTCACTAAAAGTATTTTAATATTCTAGAGAATGAAGTCTGAATAGAGTACAACCAGTCAAGGACAGCCATAAAGAAACCCTAAGGCTTACGTAGACTTGTAAATATTTTCCCAGTTTGTCATATTTAGGTAAACTTTGTTCACAGAGAGAGATATTTTTAACATATGTCTTTCTCTAATTAACAAATACAGCGACACCTTTTCTTGTCATCTGCTTTATACTAGACTTATATAAGTTATGTAGAGGAATAGAGGGAGAGACGTGTATTGATTGGCTTTGTTGATGGGGATAGAAAGTATATATTTTACATAGTAAAACATGTAAAACTTATCATAGAGGAGGGTGTTAAATAGGGCTCGGGGGTCGTCAAATACCAGCATCATCATCACCAAGTGCCGTACCGACGGGCGGGTACGATAATATCTCTCCAAAGTCTTTTGTCGGTTGTTAGGCGATAAGCTGCGAATATGGTAGTAAACAACTAGGCGGCGATATGCAATCATTTACAAACAGGCATGGGTCATCTTGATCTCCTGGACATATGGTGCTGTAACTTTTATAAAAGAAAATAGGAAAATTGAGTAAATTAGCTTGTGGCATGTCACTAAATGTTAGATGCTGATGTTTTGTGAGAGGGTCAAGTCGTCGTGTCGACTAGTAAGAGGATACATTTATGGGCTGAGGGACAACATAAGTCGCACAATGTACTTCCCACCTTGGTCACTGGTCTTTGTAAGTGGTTCGCCGAAGTTCCTTGGTAAGTCACACAGCGTACTTCTCTAGTTGGTCTCGGGTTTTCGAAGGTCAACCACTGAAGTTTATGAGCAAGTCAGTCACTATCCTTGGGACACCTTAAGCGGGTTATGTCTTTCCTAAAGCATACACTGTATCAGTACACAGTAAATATGTTGAACTCTTTCTCGTTTGGGACACCTTAATCACTAAAGACACTTCTGGAATTGCTCACTGATTTTAGTAAGTCGTTTGCCTCTGGTTGGGGACCAGCCCTTGCCACCCACCTTTAATATTTGGTATTTATTTTGCAAACATCGATCAAGTCTTGATTTTGAAAGATAGCCAGATAACCTCCACGAAGAACACGACAAATGTTGCACATGTACAGTAAGACAAAAGTCGGTTATGATACAACATCTGCAGACGACCAGGGGAAACAGACTAAAAGGGGCGCCTTCCGCAACGACCACCCGCCTTATTACTATAAGCTGTGGAACCCCAATTAGGAGAAGTGCTTCAGTCGGTGCCACAAATAGTACCGCCGCTGTAGACCAATGGGTACAATAAGAACAAGAGGAAAAGATAACATTAAATAAACTCTGCAACAGCAGAATGTGTCATAAGTATAGGAGGCCAGAAGAGCAAGAACTAGCAACTTGTGTATCCCCCAAAACGCGAAGAGGTAAAAGAGCATATCAAGAAGTAGAGAAAATCTTTGTTCTATAATTGGTATTCATTTGTAGCTAGTGTTTTACCACATACTGTAGGCAACGCCAAGCCCAACACTAACCGTCGAAATGTCTGTAAATATAGGTTAGTTGCGTATCCTTTACAGGACGTTGCAGAACCAACCCCAGCAGCCCCTGGCTGTTGTGTGGTTTCACTAGGCAAAATTACGTCCAGTAGTTTGCCATAGCTTCCTGGACGGTCGGCCCCCTGATCCCACTGTCGAAACTAACACAAGGCGTATGGCCTGCAGCTCGGATCGAACCCGGCACCCCGGCATTACGAAGCGTTCGCATCGACTTGGCCACAGAGCCGACGTCTGTAAATATAACGTTACAAAAACCATGCACATCTTCAGTTGCAGTGTTACCAAAACAGTCTACATCTTCAAATGTATTGTTACAGATTAAAAAAAAATACACATCTTATAGAGTAATGTTTGGACAGTTTAAACATGATATTGATGATACCGCAGATGAAACAGCTGGATGATGTCTCAGCACCTCAACAGCCATACCCCTACAATATGGTCAACTCAATGAATGCAGATCGAGTGAACCCGGCAGCCAATGATTACTTCGTCAAATCAGTCAGCAGCTGAAAGATCACCCACCATGCAAGTCTCATCGTGACAACAGCGACTACAGTGTTTTATATTACTTTTTTTTTTAAATATGTTTTTAAAACAAAAATTAAAACGAATGTTATCCTTTTTGTGTGTGTGTGTGTGTGTGTGTGTGCTAAATATTTGATTTATTATTATTATTATTATTATTTTTATTATTATTATTATTATTATTATTATTATTATTATTGGTACTAAGCAGCTCACCATAAATTATTTTAGTTATTCCAAGTAAAGACTACAGTTTTAGCGTGAACATCACAGACAATTAATAGATATATTAACTAATTACATCAAAATGTACTCTTAGTTCCTTCTCATTCTCCCTGGTATCTTGACTCATTTAGTCACAAGTACCGATAGTTTAATAGTAAACAAGGAAAGTCCATTATACAGAAGCGAGGATGTAAGAAAGCATTACGTAATGTAACATATTTTAAAAGCATGCACATTGATAATGTTGAATGTTGATTGTTGAATGTTGAATTAGGAATCGACATCACAGCACTCGGGACACCTCTAAAAGAGCTTCGTCCCCATCTTCAGCAGCAAGCGAAGAGTTAAAATTATAATGGTACCAGTGACTGACTGTATATCCGGCCTTTCCTCTGAGTGTCCAAAGCAGATTTATTAGACATTCAAATAGAAGTGTGTGGTGAACAATGTTTGGATTATTTTATTACTTATTCCTTTTTTTTTTTTTTTTTTTACTCCTAAACGGGCATTTCATCAGTCAGAAGCCCTCGATAGACCGCACGTTGCTCTTCTGTGATCTACCATTTCATTCTGAATTTTATTACAAACAATTTGAAAAAAAAAATAAAAAAAATAAACACATTTGTTTTCAAATTGCTTGGTTTCTGCATTATTCTTATAAAAATTAATAACGCTATTTTGGGTCTGATATTGGACAAGGAACAGTCGTGATCACTCTCCATTTCAAGCTGGCAGCATCATTTTATTTTTGTTTCTGGTAATAGTTTATTTATATTTACACTAACGCAAATATTTGTAGAAATCAGAATTTCCACATTCCCATTGAAACTTCCTTGCGCATCTCCTGGGGGCTTTCAAGTTAAAACCAGTCGTCTAAATCAAGCACAGAAAAGACACGTTTTTAATCTTGCGACCTACTGTGAAAATCGTCATTATTGTATAGCAGGTTCTTTACAGAACGTCACTCTCATCACAGACCGTCTAAAGGAAAATCGTTTCCTCGCCAGTTATGCCGCCTCATTTTTATTTCTTGCCTAAGATTTCTATTATGTTCAGTGCTCATCTTTATGATGGTCAGCCTATGCCTCGCTTACCCGTACCAGGCACTCCATTACTGTTCTTTGTAAGCTAATGCTCAAAGAGTATGTGAGTTCCTGGGTCCAGTTTGGGGCAGAAAGAATAGACCCACTTCCTCATTACATTTATGTCGTACAAGGCTACAAGGTAGCTAAGCAGGGATTTTTCTTTGAAATCGGAGTACATATGCCTGACAAGCAAGTAACTAACAGTCTGCATTAAAAAAACCCAGATCTTCAAAACGGATATGCATGTAAAACTCAAGTTCTGGAACAGGAACAAAGTCCAGATGTGGACGAACAACCAGAACTTTCCGCCGGAGTTTGCAGCTCGTGAATGTTAAGAAGTCGAAGAGCTAGCCTCAGTTTGGGAAAAAAGTGTATTTACGGACATGATGACTTGGTTAACATCTCACCTGCCAATACAAAATGATGGACTTGTTTGTTAAATTTTGTCAGCCTTTAAGAAATAAATTTAGTTCATTCGTTCGTTTGTTCGTTCTTTAGTTCCCAAAACTCTCCAGACAACCATTCCAGGCTGGACCGAACTACAACCCCAAGTAAATTATAAACACCTGCGCCTCTAAGGAGATTTGAATGCACAAGACCACAGACCTCCAACATCTAATCGTTCCAGCCACTGAACTTCCTTTCCCTTTAACAGAAAAGTTAAGATTTAGTTGCGTTTTATTTAAAGGACCTTGCAGAACTATCCTCATCTTTTTTGGGCTGTTTGTATTTCACCAGGCAATTTTATGTTCAGTAATCTGTCACGGAACCAGTTCTAAATTACACAACCAATAACAGAAAATCAAATGGTATGCTCACTTAAGGAGATGCTATGTCATACAAGGCGTATACCAAAAGAGAAGAGAGAGACCTAGAGCAAGAGGTAGACCAAGAACACCATGGGAAGATAACATCAAAAAAACTACAGCACCACGATGTGTCTAATCGAAGAAGCCAGAAGAGCACGAAGTAGGACCTTATTTCTCTCTCGACGCACGGAGCGATAAAAGAGGACGTAAAGAAGAAGAAGAAGAAGAAGAAGAAGAAGAAGAAGAAGAAGAAGAAGAAGAAGAAGAAGAAGAAGAATAAGAAGAAGAAGAAGAAGAAGAATAAGAAGAAAAAGACGACGACGAGGAAGAAGGGGAAGAAGAAGAAGAAGAAAAAGAAGAAGAAGAAGAAGAAGAAGAAGAAGAAGAAGAAGAAGAAGAAGAAGAAGAAGAAGAAGAAGAAGAAGAAGAAGAAGAAGAAGAAGAAGAAGAAGAAGAAGAAGAAGAAGAAGATGATGATGAATCTGCCATATCGCAAATGTTGTTTTACAGTAGAATCCTTGAAATTCCTTAGACAGCCAACAAGAGCAACCCAGATGTTTCAAAGAAAGCGATGCTTGGGCGAAAGCATATTACAAAATCTGAAAGAGGCAGACATATTTTTGTGGGTCATGTTATCAGAAAAGAGAAACTAGAATATATTGTGACCACTAGAAAGATATGAGGTAAAAAAGACAGAGGAACACAACGCCAGACGATTTTTGACAGCCTAATTTATGGCATGGAGAGGTGCCAGCACACGACCTGATACGTGCTGCTGAGGAACGAAGATTGAAGAGAGGCGCAGTCGTCAAGTTACTTGATAATGATGATAAGTTTGCCATTGCCTACTGAAAGGCACGGCTCTCCATACCATTGTTAGAACCAACACAAGACGACCTGCTTCCAGTTCGCTCACAGATGAGACTGAATCCTGCACTACGGAATTGCGAAGCGCTTCTCAACGCAAAAGACCCTAATTAAAGGCAATAATTAGGAAAAAATGGTTAGTTGCATTTCCTTTACAGGACGTTGCAGAACCAACCCCAGCAGCCCCTGGCTGTTGTGTGGTCTCTCTAGGCAAATTTACGTCCAGTATTTTGCCATTGCTACTGGACGGTCGGCCCCCTGATACCACTGTCGAAACCAACGCAAAGCGCATGACCCGCAGCTGGGATCGAAACAGCACCCCGGCATTACGGAGCGTTCGTATCGACTTCAAGATAAATTACACGGCTATAAAAAAGTAACTCCTAATATGCTCACGAATCACTTGACTCAACGCTAGGCGCAGTGGCACCACACACAACAAAAACACTGAGGGACGAGAGAGGGCATTCTCAACACCTTTGATAGGTAGGGGGGGGGGGGGGGGGGGTCCTAACAAGTGTTGTTTAAAAAATGTAGATAAATAAGGTCTTTGAACTTCTTCCCGCCTAAGCGTATCTGGTATATTGTGCTGGACTCAGATTTCCATAGACCAAACCATATTTGATAGATGGTAATGTCAACACTTCTTTTACTGCCAATGAAATTTCCTAGTATGCATTTAAGGTTTCGGGGTTTGGAAAGCACATGATATTTGCATCAAATAACACCTATACACATTTGAACATTTCTCTACAAGGTAGACAGGCAGTGACACATATAATCTTGAATTACATGATGATTTTTGATATGTTCGTTTGTTTCCAGTATGTGCCATGCCGATTAGCGTAGGACTTCTGACCTCCGGGAAGCCACCGTAGTGTAGCGGTTAGACCCTCGCCTGCTAATCTGAAGGTCGTAGGTTCAGGTCCTTACGGACTCTGACTTTGTTGAAAAGTGGCACTGGCTCTTAGGTCGACCCAACCGTATTGATTACCAGGTATAAATTCCTGGGATGTAAAGGCGGTCAGCGTGATCCTAACCACATCACCCACGAAGTGCCGATTGGTCTAAAAAATGTAGGTTCAGCCCTATGTGACCATACACCTGAAGGTTGGAAAAATTTCCTTCCATTTTACTGCACAGAGCACGAACTCCGTAGCTTCGGCGATGATCCCCAGGAATCTCCGTAACAATTACACTCCTGAACTGAACGGCGCCGCCGTGAAAGGGACCCGCGACCTTCAGAGCGCGAGGCAAACGGCTTGACCACTTCGCCATGGAGATCCCAGTTTTTTTAGGTGTGCTGGGAAATTAGCAAGCAGATTCACTGGCAGTTCTGCAACATGTGACAGTAATATCATGACTGACAAGCCTGAGGTGCTGAAGATCCTTTATGGAGGGTAAGCACTGCGAAAGCACACATAGATCATCGTTATCTGAAGAGAACGGTGCAAGGTGTCCCGTTGGACACTTAACAGTCAGGGAAAGACAAGAAGGATATACAGCCGCCTACTGGTGCCATACGATTTTTAATTCTCTTCTGGTTGCTGAAGACGGGGATGGACCACATCTAGGAGTACCATAAGTAATATGTCACTTTTAAATTTAGCCCAGCTCACTTCAGCTCAGCTAAAACAACACATCATCACCAGAATCAGTGGTGAGATCTGAAGCTTGACGTTTGCTGTTGAGTTGAGTCAAGAATTGACATCACAGCACTGGGGGCATTCCTATGCATGCTCCGGCATGCTCTGTTCCTATCTTCAGCAGCCTGCGCAGAATTCCAATACTGGTGGCACTGGTCACAATCTGGTTAAATGTCTGTCTTGCCTTTTCTCTGAGTGTAGTGACCCGGCCAGACCCTCTGGTCACCACAAGGTGCCTCATTCTCTCCAGGCTATGATAATCTTCTTTCTGTACTGATTCCGTTGCTTGTTCCCAAAGGGCCTTGACCACATCTGCCTTGTCATGTTTCAATTCACCACCCAGTGGTGTAGATCCAGCCAATCTGTCTACCCACCACGCCGGCATGGCCTAAAGAAAAGATCCAAAGTATGCTCACTACCCTGTTGAATCAGGTTGCTGTTAAATCATGATGTATGTTGCCATCTTTGTATAACAGAAGTTTGCCACAGTGACCATAATTGTTACTTTACAGTGATTTTCTGCCAGCCACCAAAACATCTTTAATATATAATAAACAAACAGATAATGTATTGACTGACACTCATAGAAAAACAGTAGAAAGATAGAATGACACACTAGGCAACATAAAAAAGGAAAGTATAGTTAAGTTCCGGGAATCAAACTTGTTACCACCAAAAAGCGTGTGCGCCTGGCTACGATAAACATTGATACCTTTTTTAGAGGTGCCTAGTTGTGTTCTTAGCACACTTGTAACTAACTCAGGGAGCATGACCGGCTCCAGCTGGAGCCGGTCGTGCAGGGAGCATGCTGAGGAAGGTCAGGACAGGCATGCTTCGCGCAGAGTGTTATGCTTCACAGCGGAGGTCACGGGTAAGAAGTATTGTCTGGATTATTTTCTCTGGGCACGCCGGTATATTGGGAAATGAACAGGCGGACAGACTGGCTGGCTCTGCAAAACTTGGTGGAATACTGATGCATAATAAGGCAGTCTTGGTTAGTGCCTTGTTGGAGAGCGTGTACAGTTCAGAGCAGCAAATGGATTACCACAGTCTGGTGAGATTAATGCAGCGGGGAGTGACAAGAGGTTCTTGCCGAGGCTTCAAGCTCAGAGGAAGGCGAAAATCAAAATGCTACTGGCAGTATTCGAACTCTGCGTTGGCTACTGAAGATAGGGACGGGGCGCTTATGCGAATGCCCCGAGTGCTGTGATGTTGGTTCTTGTATCAGCTCAACTCAACTTAGTAAACTTGTTTTCATAGCGAGGTGCACAACTAAAGATTTCGATTTAAATGTTGTCTAGTGTATCTTTCTATGAGTGCCTATCTATATATCAAAATTTAGAATATCTCTACATCCTCAAGGGTTCCTCTTCTGTTTATTTACGGGAAATCTTTAGCCAGTGATCAACAGTTTCCCCTCCCCCTCCCCCGAATCAAAGCCTATTACCCCTCCCCTCCTTCAAATCAAAGCCTCCCCCCCCCCCCCCACACACACACATATTGTTTCTCTATATCATGACATTTTATTTTATAAAGTAGGAGTGGAGAAGCAGAGTTAGGAGAAATCAATGCAAATCTAAACCACTCACAATAACATCGGAAGTAAGTGAAGGGATTATCGTATCACCTCTGCTTTTTATCACCTACATAGACATTCCATAGGCAACGTCTAGTTTGAGAATGGAGGTGGAGGCAGTCATTGCTGCCTTCCGCTGACTTGAGAATCAGCTGTACACACATGCCGTTATTGTAACTGACTCTCAGAGCCAATTGAGAAAGGTGGAGACAGGCATGCTTCGTGCAGAGTGGCAAGCATCACTTCAAAGGTCTCGGGTAGTTAGCATCCTTTGGATATTTTCTCTAGGCATGCTGGCTTGTTGGGAAATGAACAGACAGATAGACTGGCCGGTTCTGCGCCATTTGGTGGTAAATTGGTGTATGAAAAGCTGGATGTTTCAAGGACCTTTTGGGAGCGAGTGAACAATGCGGAGGCACAGATAGATCATTACGGTCTGAGGAGAATGACACTCCGAAGAGATCAAGGGGATCTGGCCGACATTTGACGCTCAGGGGAAAAGCGGGACGTACATCCAATAAAACAGTTACTAGTACCATCGGAATATTAAATCTTCATTGCTGCTGAAGAAGAAGATGGAGCACTTATGGGAGTGTCCCAAGTGCTGTGATGTCGATTCTCAATTCAACATTCAACATAACAGATACGGCCATGAAATTGCAACAACATCTAACATCTATGAATAAAGAGTGTAAAACAAATAATATGAGAATCAAAACCGAAAAGACAGAAGTAATGCCAATAGGAAGAAGAAAAAAGGAGCGAAACAAAATAGTAAAATAAATAAATAAACGTTAATTAATTCCTTCTGGAAATTAGACGTGTTAATTAAAGATCATACTTGTCTTTGTGGACACATTTACTCCTGCTACATCTATCGCTAAATTCATCATCATCATAAAATATATAAAACGTTGATAAGACCAGTCGTCTTATATGGCTCTGAAACTTGAAGGACAACTAAAAAAAGATGAAGCCTTATTACAGGTTTTCGAAAACAAGAGTTTTGCGACGAATCTTTGGACCCATCAAAGATGCAAACAGCGGGGAATAGAGAGTGAGAAGCAATAACGAAATTCATAATCGGTTTAAATTACCAGTTATCTCTGTCATCATGAGAGCTAATAGACTGCAATGGTTGGGACATAGTGAAAAAATGTCAGATGACAGAGAAGTAAAAACTATATAAACAAGGGAGATGAATCGTCGTAGACAACGAAACAGACCAAGAAGAAGTTAGAGAGGTAATGTCCAGACAGACCTGCAAACACTTGGCGTCACCAAGTGGAAAAAGAGGGCTGTCAGGGTTCGCCCTGTTATGGGACAGTGCAGTATGATGATGATTAATCTCGTCATCGTACCCTGCGACCCTTAGTGCAACTCAGTACGTGTATACACACGTAGAAACGAGCATGAACGTATGAGCGAAGCGTAGCTTGGTCATTGACCAGCGGACTTCACGAAGGTTCTGACCATCGCGTGAACTCGGAAGCCCAGAACAAAACGGATGGACAGGCGAGACTCTAGACATTCTGGACCGGAGGCTTGACACTTGCTTGTGTGACTGCTGTGGGACGAGAACTTAGATTGTTAGATTTAGTGACCGTTCGTTTTTATTGGTAGGAATGTACCAGTGTAGTTAGCAGCTGTAACGCGTTAGTATGAATGTACCAGTGAAGTTATCTGCAACGCGATCTGTTCGTAGTATCATTAAATGTATTTAATTCGTTACAGAGTAGATAGCATGTGTTCTAGTTAGATCTCAGTTAATATTTCATTCAAGGTAGTAGCTAGACTGTGTCAGTAGTAGTAACTATAAGCCAGACCATGCATTGTTGATGGCGTTAGCACTTAGTCCCTACACGTGGCGTGTGCCATAGCGTCTTTGGCACTGGGAGACTGCGGGTTGAGCTGGCGCTGTACGGGAGAGTGTTAGCGGCTCAGAGCTAATTTTATGAACGTGTAAAGGCGCCTCTAAGCAATTTTAAAGTTGGAGCGGCCTGGTTTCAGAAAAAGGAGCGCTACCCCTCCTGAGGTGTACCACCCCTTCGTTTGTGTCCTTGATAATAAAGATTGTGTTTGTGTTGCAACCAGTGTTTGGATTGAGTGTGTTTGTCAACAGTGTTTTCCTGTTATTAGCCTATAGCAGAGCCAATGGAATTGAACCCTAGACAATTAGGATCCTGACAAGAGCCAACCAGAGAAATGAATAAATGCGGTCGATATCTTCAGCAGTGAACCTCAAGTGCTCGGAATTCTGAAGAATAAGAAGCTGATATCCTTTTGTGCATTATATGTCCTATAGAGCTCGTACTATACTCCTCAGTTATGTGCTTTCCATCTCATTCCTTGGATATCATGGATGGAATTCAATTCAGTCCTAGTAATTTCTGGCACCAACTATCTTTTTTGTATTCCTCTTGGTCACTTTCGCTTCTTCATTCCATTTATTCCCATTTCAGTATTTGTCTCCTTGATTCTATGCTCGTTTCTTCTCAGAATGCGTCCATTACCACACCATCTATTCTGAGTTCGCTAAACTAGGACGTCTTTATCTGTCTTCATTATTTTCGAAGGGTCTTCAGACGCAAAGGGTCCTCACCGATAACAAAATGTGTGAATAAGATATCTGGTAATTGTACACACCAGGTCAACAACTGTCTACGTATTTCAGGAGTAGTTATGAATAATGACTGAAATCAGGTCATTCAAATTGTATAAAACATACGAGCTGTTTCTGTGTTGTTTCTGATGTACATGTGAATCAAACTATTTAGTGACTGAGGTATACATGACACATTACCTACCGTTTCACTAACGACAGAATCCAACACTATTTGATAAACAACACTGGGATATATAGTTGCTCCTTCTAACTTCTAGTTTGATAAGGTGAATTGCATTGTTCGTCAGTTTTGTCTCAAATTTGACGATAGGACTGTAAGGATTTATAACTGTTAACGATAATTGTTCGCGCCTACAAGTTACAATTTTATATATATATATATATGGTGTGATTTACTTTCTTCTCCCCAGCAGAACTAGGTCTCGGTGCACTGATAGATTTTTAAAGACTTGTCTGCCGGCGTTATGGCGACACGTAAATGCAAGACAAACCAGAAAGTAAACATACATTTTGGCTTGTCTTGCATTTACGTTTTTCTTCCCCCAAAAAAAGAGAATGTGACCTAGGCTGCAGCACCCTCTAGGGGGTTGTAGGTTAGACCCAGTCTGTAAATGTTTTTGTAGTGTTAAAAGGGGTGGCGTGCTTAAATATAAAACATGCGATATAAACACATCACCGAACACCCCCCTAGCAGTGTGTAAAGGTCGGGTGACTGAAGGCCGACTAATCAGAAGTGAGCTAGTGTGTAACGTGGGGAGATTATCGTGGATTATGCCATATATAAATATATATATCATCACTTGCTAGTTATTATCATTTAATTTATTTACAAATTCACGTCTTGAATGAGTTTTTGAAAAATATAAGTTTTCATTTTCATTTTTAGAATTAAAAACATCTGACTCAAATAATTTCAGAGCTTCATTCGCAGAAAAGATCATTTTGCGGCATGTGCTTGCGTTTGAAAGATTGGTATCCATGGCCAGTCGAAGTTGAAATCAGAAAATGACTGAAAATAAGGCTAAAACACTGAATCAGACAAATGTGTGTCTAAATGTGCGAACACAGACTTGAAAACAAAGAAAAACGTTAGTGTAACCTCCTTGAATATTGTAATGGTAGTTCCGAACGTTAATAACGAATACACAGCAGTAGGCGATGCATTATGTACAGGACACACGAGCGACACAGACTGTGTGGTTTGGTCAAATCGAAACTTCTCAGTCAACACACAAAGCGTCGGTCGGGTCAGAACGAGTTAATTGGTAGTTTTCTCTGAGATGTGATTAGGCTCTGAAAGTCGAGGCTCAGAAAGTCGAGACTCTGGAAGTTGAGGCTCTAAAAGTCGAGGCTCTAAAAGTCGAGGTTCTGAAAGTCGAGGCTCTGAAATTCGAGGCTCTAAAAGTCGAGGCTCTGGAAGTCGAGGCTCTGAAAGCCGAAGCTCTGAAAGTCGATGCTCAGAAAGTCGAAGCTATGGAAGTCAAGGCTCTAAAAGTCGAGGCTCTGAAAGTCGAGGCTCTGAAAGTCGGGACTCTGGAAGTCGTTTGACTCTTGGTGCCTTTGTCAAAACAACCATGAGGTTAGGAAACAATAAAACATAGTTGGAAAATGTTCCCATTTTTTTTTAAATTATTGATATTACCGTACACCAGGACATTTTCAGTTGTTCGTACACTTCTCGACTTTTCTTTTGATCCAGAAGTTAAATTTTGCGTGCCATCCGTTTTACAAATCTGCATATGTGAACGCAAACTTTTGGTTTCTCGCCTCTTATGCAGATGTGCTCCGACTTTAGAGAAAATTCACATATGAGAAATTAGACAATTTACGGAAACTGTAATAGAAAACTGCCAAAACTAACGCACATTTAGAGAACTAGAAGGAAAAAGAAAGTTAAGACAATAACTCAATAACTTGTCAACTGACAGGGTCAAACCTTCCCATCTATGTGTCTTCAGAAACTGCTGCCATGACAACTAGCGTCCCTGAAGATTTGAAGACTCCCTATGTGTTCTTGGGGCGATCAGGCCTCAAGGTATCCAATATCTGCCTTGGTACAGGAACCTTCGGAGAAAGCAGGGTAGGTCAGCCATTGCATCAAGTCTTGAGCAACTGTCACAAACACCTGTGCACAACATGTGTTATAGGGAGTTCAACCGGAAATGGCTCAGAAATGTCAAGCTATTTATTAAACTCTATTTCAATAAACTTAACTTTAAAAGTTTTAACTCTTTAAGAATAGAGTAAGTTATCTACATAAATTGTAGTTCTACACTGTTGGTCGGTTGGTTGCTGTTGGCATCTTTCTGTCTTTCTACACCAGTGTTTCCTATTGTTAGCACTACCCTAGGGGGAAGGGGGATGAGGCGCCCCGCCGATCCATGAGGCAAAAGCAGCCTCAATCAAATTTAAGGTTCAGTTAGACGCATTGAATCTAAGGAAGTGATGGAGGAAAAAAATAAGTAGAAAAATATGCAAAATAACATTTTCAACAACTGCTTATACTTGTTTCTATGTTACATAGCAGATTACATTATTTTTACGGAAGAAGGGCCTATCCAGAATGAATCTATCCAAGAAATTGTGTAAATAGGAGTTAATTATAACATGTATTCTTGGATCTGAAACTTGTAGTTTCAACGATTTGCTAGAGTTAAAATAGACAGCTAGTTGAATAGTAAAACTGAGTGAGGGAATCTCTCAGAGCAGTGTAAAATCGCAGTCTTTTCTGGATTTACTTTTTTGACAAGCCTAACCGCTTTTGCCAACAGTTATGCAGTACTCTATGTGTAGATGACTTTACTCTTTTAGCTGCTTGAATTAGACTCTCGACATCCTCGTAGCTACTTCAAATGTTAAAAAAAAAAGTAGGGAAAAACAAGCTATCACTTGAAGTCTTCAATATAAATCCTAACACTTGGGAGATTGCTGCAAAAGACCGGACTTCGTGACGAACGTCCATCTGAAGAGGCGCAGCGACTTTCGAGACATCTAGAAAATGGGCAGCTGAACAGCAAACACAGGCTACAAGGACCAGTACACCAGACTCCTAATCTACAGACACTGTTCCTTGACTTTATTGTCCAAGATCATTCCTTGCCCGATTTAGGCTTATAAGTCCTGTCCGCTGTCATACGCAATCAATGTTAGTTTTTTGAACAAACAAACAAACAAACAACAAAAGAATGGCTTGCATTATTTATGGCGAACAACAGCAAAAAGTTAACTTGAAAACGTATAAAGAGATATCTAGTCACTTGTCAGAACTGCTGTACACATATGGAACTTGCGAACGTATAGAGAACTATCTAGTCGGTTGTCAGAACTGCAGTACAAATACGAAACTATAGAATTTATATTAGCTCAACAGTCATCATCATCATCATTCACTTTCAGACAGGCAGGCCTGGGCAGACAGACGAGCAAGCATCCCATGAGCTGATCAACCGCTTTGTTGAATGGGGCGGCAACTTCCTGGACACAGCAGATATTTATGGAAGCGGCCTGTCGGAGACCATCGTTGGCAAGTGGCTGGAGACGTAAGTTGCTGGTTGTGCAGATGATTCTCTGATAAGGTCAAAACAGATCTTGAAGAGATGGATGTTGTAAGTTATGCTCTCTTTGTCTGGCTCCGGGATTACCATTTTTCGTGAGTTGGGGAGGGGGAGGGGGAGAAAGGGGGGGGGGGGGGGGGGGGTTATGAATAGACGAACAGTTTCTTAACACGCAACTTGTAAAAGCAATAGGTTAAGGCATTTTTTTAATCGTATGTGTCGGATTAAAAGGCTGTGAACTGCAACACTTTAATGGCTGAAAAAGAACAAGGAGTAGAAGTAGAAGAAGTAGAAGAAGAAGAAGAACTTGATTTATAGTAGTCGCTCCTACTTGGGATGCAATTTTTTTTTTGTTACTTGAAGTTTCACCCTGGCTTTAGGCGGGGGCCCTGAATATGGACCGGCCATAAATATGACCTAACGGCTGAAAGGGGTTTCTGGGACCACTCCACGGGTGATCCTCATTTCAACACCACAGCCTGACTTCAACTCCACATTGTTTGGCCCCAGACTGGAAAACAACGTTAAAACAGTCGAATATATGAACACCAGTAGATCTGACAAGACATGGTTACACTTCTGACTATGGCAAATAATTCTATCAAGACAACTTTATTGTAAGAACAAGAACTCTTGTGAACAATGAATATAATGTAATAAATTTACTGTGGTAAGAGAAGACAAAATGTAGAACAAAGCGAAACAGAACGATAGTTCATAATGTTCTCAAAGAATTAGGATTATAGAACGAGTCTCCCTTGATAGCCTCTCCCATTTCCGGGCTCATCATCGACTGGAGAGTGTGGAGAGAGATTACTGGCCGCATTCATGTTCTGGCTTTCATGGTATTCCTTAGCATTACAAACCTATCTAGGCTGAATCCTATAGCTCCTCTGTGTATCTAATAGTAGATCTCTGCAACCTCCCGTTTCCCGGAATAACAATGATTCTCTCCACGGACCGGTGAAAACGCCTACCAAGACCTTCCAGAGACTTGCTGGCGTTGACTTCACAAAGGGCCTGCTATATGAGACGGTGGCACGAAAATATTGGCTGGTTTTCCCCGACTTGACAGCTGGCTGGACTTTTGGACTACCGCTCCGACGCACGCTGGATCTTCAAACATCCTGTAATCAACAAGGCAACAAACATGAACAAACCTCACCAAATGTACCGTGCTAATCACACTCCTCCCGCTCTCTATATATGCTCAGAGGTAAATGCGGGCTAGTCTAAGCTATAAGGGTCGACTTTGTTCTCAGGAGCCCTTACAGTTCCTGAGAATGATTGCTATAGTTAGACGTTTCTATTGATTCCAACAGTCTCCAAATCCTGTTTCGTAGCGAAAGCCAGTCAGATCCATATCTGTCCCTATCCCTCTATATATTCCAACCTCACCAGTAGGAAAGATAAAGTAGATAAGTAAATAGTAAAGACAGATTAGAATTATAGACGCCAAAGACTTTTCCAAACGCTGAGTTTGTTTTTGTTACATCTGCTTCTAGCAACGGAGGATCTGACGTCATGTTTTCTTACAATAGCACTGCCCCTTTCCAACAGTCATTCGACTCATCAAGTTAGGAGTCTAATTAAAAGAGTATATCAGGTCATACCAGTTCCTCAAGACTTCAGTTACACTCTAGACAAGTGGATTGATCGATCCAAATAGGTTTAGAACGCAAGCTAGAAGAATTTACGAAAACATTTTCTCGGAAAGTGAATTCTCTCCAGCGTTTCTACCAACTCGCGTCGAAGGCGATCGTAGTCAGAAGATTCGGCGTTATCATTCTTCTTACCTTTTCTCGCAAACACATACAGACACTGAGCACAACTATATATATTAGGGCTGTACCGAATATTCGCTTTGTATTCGCTTCGGGCCGAATAGTGGACCTATTGACAATTCGGTTTTGGGCCGAATAGTTGCGGTCGGGCCGTATACGAATGGTAGTTACCTTACACCCGCTTCTGCATACACGGCCTTAATACTGACCTCATGGAACGGTTTTGTTGAAAGCTAATGCAGCTTTCATGCATTAATTAAGCTGTCAGTGACAATTTCCAAGTTACTTGTTATAATACTTAGGATTCTTTCATTCCTAGTTTTTAGTTACCACAGACTGACTGAAGGATGCAAAACAAAATGTTTTTAAATGTTTACTATTCTGTACGAATACTAACTAGACAAGGCAAGAATATAAACTCCGGCCACATACAAGTCGATAATATGAAAATCAAACGAACGGAAACATATAAGTACTTGAATGCAAACTTCAACTGCTCCAACATGATGAGAGAAGAAATACAATCTAGAATACAATCGGGAAATAAAGTATACTATGCCCTTCAACATCTGCTAAAGTCAAAGGGCTGTCTCGCAACACCAAGATAAAAATATATAAAACGTTGAAAAGACCAGTCGTTTTACATGATTCTGAAACTTGAAAAAGAAATAAAAAAGATGAGGCCTTATTGCAGGTTTTCTAAAACATCCTTACGACAAATCGTTGGATACATGAAAAATGCTAACAGCGGGGAATGGAGAGTGAGAAGCAACAACGTAACACATAATCTGTTTAAATCACCATTGATCACTGGTATCATGAGAGCTAACAGACTAAAATGGTTGGGGCATATTGAAAGAATGTCAGGTGACAGAGAAGTAAAACTGCATACACCTGAGAGAGGAATGGGCGTAGACCACGAGGCAGACAAAAAAGAAGATCGAGAGGTAATGTCTAGCTAGACCTTCAGACAACTGGTGTCACAAATTGTGAACAGAAGGCCAGCCATAGAGATGAATGGAGACGAGTGATATCTGCAGCAGTAAACCTCAAGGGCTCAGAATGCTAAAGAAGAAGATGACTAATTTGTGCTACTTTATGTGAAGTAAAAGTTTAGCGTACATTTGACATTATGAATGCTTTTTTTTTTTAAAGATACATTTTATACACTTTTCGTATTCGTATTCGGCCGAATAGTGAAAATCACTATTCGGTACAGCCGTAATATATATATTTCCCTTTAAGGAAAACTCACCCATGCAGACGAATATTATCTGAGAGAACGGATTTGTCAAGCGGCCACAGTGCTAAAACACACCTGTTCACTTGAACGGACTGAATAGTAGTGACGTACATAATAGTAGTGACGTACAAAATAGTAGTGACGTACATAATAGTAGTGACGTACAAAATAGTAGGGACGTACATAATAGTAGTGACGTACAAAAAAGTAGTGACGTACAGAATAGTAGTGACGTACAGAATAGTAGTGACGTACAGAATAGTAGTGACGTACAGAATAGTAGTGACGTACAGAATAGTAGTGACGTACAGAATAGTAGTGACGTACAGAATACTAGTCCCAAACTACCCCAGTTGGGCAATAATGTGTCTCAAGCTTGTAGTGAAGCAGTCAAACTACTAAGCAGCGATAAGCATAGAAAACGTCTCTATTATTCATATTGACACTATTCGCCAAAAAGGATTAATTTAGGAGTGATTTGAATACGTTTCTCACATCTGGACTCCCCAATAACAAAAGAACTATACATCTATGGATGGACTATCCGAGAAAATTTTCCGAAAACATGTTGCCAATTTTTTCAACCCATGACAGGTAGAATTATGGTTTCAAAACGAACATATATACAATGAAACTGTCGTGATAGAGTTTTGAAAACGTTGTATTCATTAGTTTCAGGAAGTAATGTTACTAAGCTAGCTATAACGGATTCACCCTGGGTAAACTATGTTAGGTAAAGTCAACAAAAACGCATTCGCTCCATCGGTGCTAGACTCTGCGAGGGACTGGTTACTGGCGGTTGATCTGCCAGGCCATGAACGGTATCCCGAGTTGATCCGTAAAACCGGCCTGCGACCGGACATCGTTCTCCATTCTGCGCAAAAACGGCAACTCATCCTGATTGAGTTGACGGTCCCGTTTGAATCGCGGATGGAGGAGAATCATTTGTACAAGCTCGAGAAGTACAGTGATTTAGCAGCCGGTTTGAGGAGAAACGAGGCTTACACGGTACGGGTTTTTGCCGTCGAAGTGGGAGCGAGAGGCCTCGTTTCCACTTCGCTCTACAATGTGGTGAAAGAACTAGGATTGCGCGGTAATGAACGGAAACGAACACTCAAAAAACTG
Source organism: Candidula unifasciata (assembly GCA_905116865.2). NCBI lineage: Eukaryota > Metazoa > Mollusca > Gastropoda > Stylommatophora > Geomitridae > Candidula > Candidula unifasciata. The sequence continues at coordinate 118,286 of CAJHNH020001244.1, read as the reverse complement.
GGAGAGGTGGCCGAAAGGGCCTCTAGCTGGCTGTGGACGCAGCGCAACAACGTAGGGGACGGGCCTCGGTGAGCTGGTCCAGGTGTCTAGCGAAAAAGAGTTTCTCATCCCTTTGAAAGTTCATCGTGTCCGAATTGTCTGCCAGTGTTCCTCTGCCAACTACTATTAAAAGTCCAACATGTGTCCGGTAAACCAAAATAAGCTTGTCGCTCGGTCGTCCAGACATGCGGACTGTTTTAATTACGCTGTCGCGGCGGCTTGTTATCTCACGGTACCTCCTTTGAAACCACCAAGTCGTCTTGTCTCTGGCCGAAATAATAACACCATCCGGTAATTCTGTGCAGCGGGGAAGCAGCCCTGAGCTTCATGAACTCAGGTGGGCCCACCTCCGAATACGTTTAGGAATCGTGGGCCGAAACGTGTGTCGAAAGAGGATAATTTCTACTGATGACTGTAGATCCACGCTGTACTTGCTCCCTGTGAGTTTATTCTTATTGTACGTGGCTAGCCCACAAGACTACCAGGAAAGACTGGTGACTATCGGGAAAGTCCTTTTGACACCTATGGAAAGACTGGCCCCCCGGTATCGCCGGGGGGATAAACTGACATCTGGAGACAGATGTCGACTGTGGACCGGGTTGATCACCCCTAACACAGTATAATACCTCCGATTTCGTACGACCACAATGAAATATGCCCCCAGGGCCCTCCGAAAGGGGGGGGGGGGAGAATGAAGGGCCCAATCTGATTGATACCCTCGGTGACGACTTTGCTAGCCCCCGGACTGAGATACTCGCCCAACGTCCGGGCTGGCTCTGTACATGTGGAAAAAGCTTCACGGGGTTGCATGGTCTGAGAACGCATGCCGGAAGAATGAAATGCGAGGGTGCTCCACGCAGTAAACGCCGTCGCAAAACTACCACTGCTGTGGTAGTTTCTGAGTCGTCAGGGTACGACGGGCAGGGTGAACCCCACTCGCCCGGAGAGGCCCATGACGTCGACTGCGGAGGAGCACCTTTGATGATTTCTGAAGAAGTGCGTTCCAAGATCATGTTTCCACCTGCGAGCGAGAAGGTGGTGTGGTGTAAGTTGGAGGCTACATTATGTGAGGTACTAAAACCAACTCTGAACAAGAAGTAGCTAGGCGACAAGCTTACTAAATTTGGTGATGTAATACATGAACACTGCTCCCGCGAGTTCGGGACAGTAGTAAAGGCACAGCCGGGTGCCAAGCAGAATACTAGCAGGAGGCAGAGGGACATTCTGAAGTGTCGGGCAGACAAGAATGCCCTCAGAAAACGGTTCAAAGCCGCTACGGGCAGCGAACGGGAGGGGCTGTACGAAGTGTGGGTGCATTTAAAGAACAAACACAGTGCCCTCTGTCGCGCCGAGCGTTTCTGTAACAACAGACGGAGAACCAAAAGGGAGCGAGAGAAATTCTTTAGGGACCCGTATCAGTTTGCCCGAGGTCTATTCGAGCAACCGAAGTCTGGGACTCTGGTTGTCAGTCAGGAAGAACTAGAGCTACATCTACGCAAGATGTACTCGGATAAAAAGAGGAGAGAGCCTCTCGATGACAATCCAGAGATCCTTAGCGGTCTTAAACAGCCTTCGGTGCCGAAGGTACCATTTAAAATGGTACCTCCCCTTTGGTCTGAGGTTGAGGACGTTGTGAAAAAAGCCAGCGGCAAGTCTGCCCCAGGTCCGAACGGTGTCCCGTACGTTCTTTACAAGCGTTGCCCGAAAATCCTAAAAATGCTTCACGTCTTGTTGAGACAAGCGTGGATCCGCAACCACATATGTCCAGAGTGGTCAAAGGCAAATGGGGTCTACATTCCCAAAGAGCAGGACTCGAAGAGTCTTTCCCAATTCAGGCCCATCTCGCTGTTGAATGTTGAGGGTAAGATATTCTTCTCAGTCATGGCTCGCCGGCTCACACAGTATCTGATGACTAACAAGTACATAGATACGAGTGTTCAGAAGGGTGGTATTCCAGGCGTTCCTGGGTGCCTTGAACACGCGACCATGATCTGGGAGGCTATCCAGAGAGCCAAGCATGAGAGAACAGATTTGCACGTTATATGGTTGGACTTAGCCAACGCCTACGGGGCAGTCCCCCATAGGCTACTGTGGCGAGCCCTTCGCATGTTTCACGTACCGACACAGATCAGTCAAATGGTCGAGCAATATTTCTCTAAGTTCGCTTTGCGCTTCTCTACCTCGACGTTTACCACGAGGTGGACTGAGTTGCAGATTGGGATAGCTATGGGCTGTACGATCTCACCCATACTGTTTGTCATGGCAATGCAGATCATGTTAGACGGGGCGGCCGGCTACGGACTGGGCCTTCAAATAGGGGATCACTGGTTGCCGCCACTGCGCGCATTTATGGATGACACGACTATTATTACGGGCAGCGAGGAGTCTGCCCGCACGATCCTGAATAGATTGGACGCGGTGGTCCAATGGAGCGGTATGCAGTTCAAACCGCAGAAGTCGAGGAGTCTGTCAATCCATAAGGGCAAGGTTTCGGCGACCAGTTTTACGGTGGCAAGGAACAAGATCCCTACGGTTCTGGAGGAACCGGTGAAGAGCCTCGGTCGCGTCTACGATTCGAAGTTATCTGACAGAGCGGAAGTCCGGCGAATACATGAGTCACTGGCTACAGGCCTGCTCGCGATCGAGCGATGCAGGCTGATCGGAAAATTCAAGGTATGGTGTCTCCAATTCATGTTGATTCCGAAGCTTCTATGGCCACTGCTAGTCTACGAGGTGACGATGACTGCAGTGGAAACCATGGAAAAGAAAATCAACACAACCTTAAGAAAGTGGATTGGTGCACCGCCTTGTCTGACCGACGTGGCTCTGTATTGTAAGCAGGCTAAGCTGGTACTACCGTTCAAGTCGATAAACGAAGAGTTTAAAGTCGGCAAAGTAAGGCTCGACATGCTTCTGCGCGAGTCTTCAGACCCAAATGTCATCGCTGTCCAGCCCGCTCTAAAGACTGGTACCAAGTGGAGGGTCCTCGATGCGATAGAATCTGCCCAGAACGCACTAAAATTGAGAGAGATAATGGGTTACACACAAACCGACCGTCGAGGCCTAGGGCACGGAAAAGTCAATTGGTGGTCAAAGGCCTCAGCCAAAGAACGCCGAGACATGGTGATACAAACGGTGAGGGACAACGAAAACGAGGTTCTGGTCCAGAAAGCAGCCCAACAGTCGCAGCAGGGCCATTGGGTCAGCCTGGAGAGCGCATTGCCGAGAATACTCACATGGGGTGAGATCTGGCGGATGACCCCGCTGCGACTGAGCTTTATCGTTCGTTCGGCGTACGATGTATTACCGTCCGGTGTTAACATGGTTAAATGGTCTGCGACCAACGATCCGACTTGCCCGTTGTGCAAATCAAAGCAAACTCTTGAGCACGTCCTGTCCGCGTGCAGGAAAGCTCTAGGTCAAGGCCGATATACCTGGCGCCACAACAAGGTGCTAAAGGAGTTAGCAGCCGTTGTCGACCAGGCTAGAATGAGGGCTAATGCCAGAGCCAGTTCTAGTATCGCCCCCATTCGTTTCCTCAAGGCTGGGCAGGTTCCAAAAGGTAAAGTCAACAAAAACGCATTCGCTCCATCGGTGCTAGACTCTGCGAGGGACTGGTTACTGGCGGTTGATCTGCCAGGCCATGAACGGTATCCCGAGTTGATCCGTAAAACCGGCCTGCGACCGGACATCGTTCTCCATTCTGCGCAAAAACGGCAACTCATCCTGATTGAGTTGACGGTCCCGTTTGAATCGCGGATGGAGGAGAATCATTTGTACAAGCTCGAGAAGTACAGTGATTTAGCAGCCGGTTTGAGGAGAAACGAGGCTTACAAGGTACGGGTTTTTGCCGTCGAAGTGGGAGCGAGAGGCCTCGTTTCCACTTCGCTCTACAATGTGGTGAAAGGCTGTGGACGCAGCGCAACAACGTAGGGGGCGGGCCTCGGTGAGCTGGTCCAGGTGTCTAGCGGAAAAGAGTTTCTCATCCCTTTGAAAGTTCATCGTGTTCGAATTGTCTTCCAGTGTTCCTCTGCCAACTGCTATTAAAAGTCCAACATGTGTCCGGTAAACCAAAATAAGCTTGTCGCTCGGTCGTCCAGACATGCGGACTGTTTTAATTACGCTGTCGCGGCGGCTTCTTATCTCACGGTACCTCCTTCGAAACCACCAAGTCGTCTTGTCTCTGGCCGAAATAATAACACCATCCGGTAATTCTGTGCAGCGGGGAAGCAGCCCTGAGCTTCATGAACTCAGGTGGGCCCACCTCCGAATACGTTTAGGAATCGTGGGCCGAAACGTGTGTCGAAAGAGGATAATTTCTACTGATGACTGTAGATCCCCGCTGTACTTGCTCCCTGTGAGTTTATTCTTATTGTACAAGGTCTGACAATTAAAAAATGAGACAAATTCCATGAAAATTAAAATAATAAAATGATCAAATAATAAAATGGAGATATAACCTGCATTTTATTCAAAGTCAGCCCCTTGTGCATTGTTACCGCAAGTGACACGATCTAATAAACACTCAAATGACATCTGTAGCGCGTCTGTTGATATGGCCCTTAAAGTCAATGTTACGGCCCTTTGGATGTCATCAGTATTGTCAAAGAAGCGTCCTTTTAATGCTAACTGTAATTTTGGGAAAAGAAAATAATCACAGGAAGAAAAATGTGGGAAATAGGATGGATGGTTGAGTACACACACCTGTTTTGGGGCCAAACATTCCTGTTTTCATAATGTCTCGTGATGTTTTTGGTCATCAGACAACGAATGTGGTACAAATTTGCAAGAAACTTTTTTTCTTGCCAAAATCTTGCATTACAATTTTAGGAAGGGTCTCTATCAACACCAGATTCATCTGCCATCATCCTGACAGTAAAACAACGATCTTCTTGTATCCTTCTGTGACTTTTGCAATGAGTTCATCATTACAAACACAAACTGGGCGTCCAGGTCTAGTTGCATTAGTAATCATTTCTACACAACTTTTGAATCGTGAATACCACCTGAAAATCTGTGCATCCGATAAACAATTATCCCCATAACCTTTTCGCATCATTTCAACTGTCTCAATTGCTTCTTTTTCTGAGTTTTATACAGAATGTAATGTTAGCCATTTGCTCCCTGCTGATTTCGTAACTAGGTCAATAAAATGGCGGTTTGTTTGTCGTCTGCTTATCAGACGGAGATGCAAAGTTGTCTTATCATAGATGAAGGTTTCTTCTTTGATTCCATGTTTTGCTTCATAGATGGCACTTTTGCTTGGCCGTAATAAAATCAGTCTCAGTATTTAATTGTCGAACCTTGCATTGTGAACAAAAAAAAGTCTATTGTGTTACAACTGCAGTCTTCTCTAGCTGACTTCAGTTTTCGTTTTTACCCATTTATGAGAGAACCAAAAGTTTTACATTACGTCCAATCAGACAACATCGGGACAAGTTTGTGATCGGTACCAAAGTTCGTGGAAACATGGGAACACAGGAGAACGTCAACAACGTGGGACTGAGTCGACGACACATTACTAAAAGTATCGATAGAAGTCTTCAGAGACTGCACACAGACTTTGTGGATCTTTACCAGGTGGGTGGTGTTGAGAATTGTTAGAGGGTTGGCGTGTTCTGCATGTTTGTTTAGCTTTGGGTGAAAACATCTTTTCAAATCAGAGAGCATTTCTTTACGCATTAGTATAATCTTTCGGTCAGCGGTTCCCAATAACACCCAGACAACTCTCACTATTGTTTTCAATGATTGCAAATTTATAGAGTTTATTTTGACTAAATACCTTTCAACCAAAGAGTCACCATTCGGATGAGAATCTCTCAGGCGCAAGTCTCAGAAATCCCATTCAACCGTTAGCTTATATTATTCTTCTTGCCTCCCCTCTAAAGGGATGCATCTCTAGGTTAAAAATTATCGGCTATCTTTCGAATAACGGTCCTATATGAACTACGCAGACAGTTAACCCAAACAGAGCCTCACAACACAGACAGTTAACCCAAACAGAGCCTCACGCATATGTAAAAGTCGCATTTCTTTTGCGGCGATTCAAACGTGTCAAAAGTAGTATTAACTGCGGACCACATTTTCGCGGAACGCACCGAATTTTTTACGGCGATTAGATGGCGGCAAAACAAGGATTAACTGCATACGAAAAAAATTACCGACACGCGACAATAGTCCCGATAGCGCTATCCTACGGCAGGGCCCGAGCTATATGCAAGTTGCCGATCGCTATTCGCCGACTATAGTGCCACCTCCGAGAGTATCCCCGGCGCCGCTACGCGCGGCGCGGAGAGGGCTAAACTAGATGGCTTGGACTCACGAGCAGCAGCTACCGCAGCTCCTGCAGCTTCCTCCAAAGTATTTGCTCGTGAGTCCCAGCCATCTAGTTTAGCCCTCTCCGCGCCGCGCGTAGCGGCGCCGGGGATACTCTCGGATCTGGCACTATAGTAGCAGGACAACACTCAATACCTACTTTTTCAGTCGGAACTGCCACCGTGGTCGCAGTCGCGACGGTCAAGGGGTGGTCGGAATAGTGTAGCGCCATAGAGGCTGGTGGTTTGAAGTTGTCCTGAGGCGACTGCTGGTTTGACGTTGGCTAGAGGCGACTGCTGGTTTGAAGTTGGCCCGAGGCCATTTGCGCGTACATTACAACGCGCAGTATTGATTATGTCCCGCCCGGAACAAGACTTGCGGACAAGTGCGTCCTGTTGACATCGCTGACAGCCAGAAAGAACAAATATTCGGGCGCTATTTGCAACGTCTGTGCCACAATTTTCACGTATAGAGGATGTCAACATCGGTAAGTAGTAGAATTTCCCCGTTTTTCTGATACTTTTCTTTCCTTATATTTCCCGAGTTACAGCTTTCAAATGTTTGTAGTGTAGGACGTAATGATGCTCTGTTTGGGTTAACCTTTTTGCGTAGTTCATATGGGACCGTTATTCGAAAGATAGTCAAACTATCGTATGAAAAATTTGTATCTGCATTATTAGTTTTACTGCTTTTGTTCATAAGAGTATGTGTGCCCAGCTCTTCCAAACCTAAATAATAATTGTTTTTGAGCTTAATTTCTTTTGTAAGAAGGAGTTAAAGTAGCAACAACTTGTGACCAGAAGAGTTAAATTACATATTTACAGGCCCACCAGTTTGACCCCGCCACGCCACTGGAGGAGACATTCAGGACATTCGATGATCTGGTTCGTGGAGGCAAAGTCCGTTATATCGGGGTCAGTAACTTCAACGGCTGGCAGATGGAGAGAGTCGTCAACACGGCCAGGACTTTGGGGATCAACCCCATCATTAGCTTGCAGGTAAGGGGATTGGTGTGTGGTGACAGGGTGATTAGAGGACTGCTTTTCTTCGAGTGTCCACACTCTCACGTGTTTTCTTTATGTCGGGGCGCCTGGGTATCTGTCCTTTACGTCCCAGGACATTTCCTGAGCTGATTTATACTGGGTCGACTAGGAAACCGAGGTACGCTATTAAAAAAAGCAGCTTCCTAATTATCTTGGCTTCGGTTATTTTATGCTCAGGTCAGACCATCAGGTTGGCCGCCTCTGTGACCTCGCTTGCCAGTTGCAGGTCCTTCAAGGTTCCCCATAGCTTGCTCTGCACCTTTAACTCTTGTGGCCAGGTTTCTCTTAGTAGCTTTATAGTGTGGAGGTATGGAAAATGTGCTCAGTTGTGTGTAGCTCCGTTTGACAGGCATACTTTCGGGATTATGCAGTCTTATTTCATCCATGTGACAGTTGAGCCTGCTGTGTCTTGTCCTTAGACGAAAACTGTACCTTTTTATTTCCTATTGATCTATGATTTGATTTCTGGTAATGACACTAAATTGGACACCAGAGGGAAAGAGACAACAGGGGTGCCCAAAAAAAACATGGAGACGAGCGTTGGAAAGTGACCTAAGTGCGGCATCTTTGACATGGAAAACTGCAATGAAGATTGCACAGGACAAGAAAGCATGAAAAGTCCTCTCTGAAACCTCATTTGTCACAAGGCACTGAATGGATGTGTTGTTTGTCCTCGTGTGGATTCAAATCCAAGACATCCAAGCAAGCGTCTAGCTGTTTTGCTGCCGCGGCTCCCATTTCGCCAAGTAGTCTCTACAAATACAAAATTATTATTCATATCGACTTTCTAGTACACTGGTCTGACTCATTCGAGGTCCAGCAGCCATCTATGTGTCTCCATGCTTAGTACTCGGTTGCCCCGCAACCGGTTTCTGCATGCTTGTCCTTGTATAGAACCGACTTCCAGCACGCGGTTCACCGTCCTTGACTTCTGTGTCTCAACGTCTCTGCAACACAGCGCATTCAGTTTGTCTGCCCTGTCCATACTTCTTTTCTCCACTAACCATAGCAGACACAGCCAGTCTGTCGGCTCTTTCATTTAATTACACTTACATGTCTCGGTGTGAACAGTCAAGATAGTTTCTTAAGGTGAGACTTCTTGAGGCGGGATTTCTTATGGCGGGACTTCTTGAGGCGGGACTTCTTGAGGTGGGACTTCTTAAGGCAGGACTTCTTGGGGTGGGACTTCTTGAGGCGGGATTTCTTAAGGCGGAACTTCTTGAGGCGGGACTTCTTGAGGTGGGACTTCTTGAGGTGGGACTTCTTGAGGCGGGATTTCTTAAGGCGGAACTTCTTGAGGCGGGACTTCTTAAAGCGGGACTTCTTGAGGTGTGACTTCTTGAGGAGGGATTTCTTGAGGCGGGACTTCTTGAGGTTGGAGTTCTTGAGGTGGGACTTCTTGAGGTTGGAGTTCTTGAGGTGGGACTTCTTGGGGGCGGGACTTCTTGAGGCGGGACATCTTGAAGCGGAACTTGTTGAAGCGTATTTCTTGAGGCGGGACTTCTTGAGGCGGGACTTCTTGGGACAGGACTTCTTTAGGCATGATTTCCTAAGGTGGGACTTCTTGAGGCGAGACTTCTTGATGCGGAACTTCTTGAGGCGGGACTTCTGGATGCTGGGACCCCTTTCTAGTCGTAGTTTGACAGTTTGGATCACCTAAGCATGCTCACCGTTCTACCCAGGCCTGGTGACGCTTGACATAGATAAAAATACTTTTAGGCTTGCAATCGTGTCTTGTGTTTTCAAGGTGTCTATTTTATCACAGCGATCATCATCATCATGCGCCCTGCCAACTAGCATAGGCGCTCATGCGTCTCCACAGATCACGATCCCTGGTTGCCTGGAACAGCTCTTTTGAGGATATCCCTCCATGCCATCTTTTCAGCACATCCAACATCGTCTCTCTTGGTCTGCATCAATCCCTTTTTCCACAGATCTTTCCAGTTGTCGCGATGTGCTCTAATGTCTCTCTTCTCAGTATGTGGCCAAAGAACAGTGTTTGACTCTTTCTTATTGTTGCAGATGGAGATCTAATTTGTTTAGCTTTTTCACAGCTTCTATCACAGCGATAAAGAATAGAATATGTCAGACTAAAACTGAATTTTGTAACAGGAAGAACATTTTATACAATACATTCATGTCAATGGAGGTTAGGAAAAGATTCGCTTCTGCTACGAAGAGCCCGTTTTAACATTTGGCTATGAATCGTGGACAAGCCAAACTGTTTCTTGAGGTCTCTGAGATGTGGCTTTACTAAATAATTCTCAGAATCTCTTGGACAGCCAAAAAGAGCAGCCCAAAGGTTTTGAAAGCTGTGAGGGCTGGGAAACACCTTATAAACATCAGTAAGAGACAGTCATAATTGTTGGGTCACATTGTGAGGAAAATGAAACTGGAACATGTTGTGACTACTTGAAGGTATGTGAACGGAGAGTCACAGGAAGCTGGAAAGAGATGTTTAGAGCTTTTTTCATGGTAAAGAGGGGTGTCAGAACTCTAACTAATACCTGCTGTTGAAGATCGAAATATCGAAGAGTTGTGAATTCAGTCAGCAAGGCACTTGATGGTGATGATTCTGCGGACGATTTCTACTTCAGTATCTCATATAATACAAGAATTCCCTAATGTACACATCATTAATTATAAGATGAGATAACCGGGCATTTACCAAGCTTAAAATTAACTCTCATCCGCCCTACACCCCCCACCAGCAACAATACAGTTTGGTCTGCAGAGAGTCGGAGTTCGAAGCCTTCCAGGTGTGCAAGTCTGCAGGTATCGGGGTCCTGCCCTATAGTCCCCTCAAATGGTGAGTACAATGCGGTGTTAGCGCATGCGCACGCTGGGCGACTCTCAGGAGCAAACGCACCCCATGCTGATTCTATTTTGTGGTTAATTTATATTTTGTTATTGTTGTCAGTTACATTATGTTATGTTATCCAAATGGACGTCACTACACATTGGGCATTCCCGTGCGTGCTCAGTAACATTATGTTATGTTATCCAAATGGACCTCACTATACATTGGGAATTCCCGTGCGAGCTCAGTTACATTATGTTATGTTATACAAATGGACGTCACTACACAGTGGGCATTCCCGTGCGTGCTCAGATCTGCGATGCAGCAACTACCCCACGTCACCTCTACTAAAAGTTACCACAAGGAGTTGGTTATATTGTCTCCTATCTCGGCCTCGAAGGTGGCAAAGACGTGCTTCCCGGTCAGCAAAATATTAATGCGTGAGATATGTCATTATCCACTAGCCCAGTCCGTACGGGGTTGATTAAATCTATGCTTCTTCCAGCATATTTCGGTGCATTATTTGCCAAATTGGTCCACTAGCTCACTGCCTCTCCCTAACGCTGGCATTGGCAGGTGAATGGATCCAGTGGAGGGAGGCTAAGTGCGAGTGGTTGTGCAGACAGAATACATTGATCTTAGGCTTAAAGTACTTGTGTACCCTCACAGGACTGCAAGTCGAATTTGCCGCGTGTAGACCCATTTACAAATTCTTTGCAGGTTGAAAGGGGTATTTTGGGTTTGCCCTGGTAGTTTGATATATGGACTGAAATTCTTTAATCTCAGGGTGTCAGACGTTTATGAAGCCGCCCACAGAGAGAGAGAGAGAGAGAGAGAGAGAGAGAGAGAGAGAGAGAGAGAGAAAGAGAGAGAGATAAAAGCAGCAAGCATGCATAGTTTACTTTGATAGTAAAGGCATTCAGAGTTACTTTGACCGCATCATCCATTGAGAGCTGATAGGTTTTTAAAATAAGGTCTAGCCCTATGTACCCAATACGTCTAAGGTCTTGAAGAGGCTGATTTTTTTTTTACTTGCTTCTTCGATGCAGAATATTTTTTTTTCAAGATCTTTGTATCGGCATGCTAAAGTCTAGCCAACGCTTGTCCATGGCTTTCACATCCACAATTGTAAAGATATTTATAAGAGCAACGAAGAGAATTGGCTCATAAACAGCATCATGTCCCGAAAACTGAGGTATTTTAGCCATGTTAAACGTCATGAAGGCCTGGCCAGAACGGTTATGGAGGGTACAGTTTCCAGAGAACGAAACAGAAGCAGATCTGCGAGAATCGGGACACATGATAGTGGAGACGCATTGGTTATGAAAGCAAGTACGCTTGGAGAACTGGCTGGAGAAAGAGAGAGAACGTTTTAGTCGTGACAAGTGCGACAACAACCTGCTGATTGGTGAGTGCGTGTATGTATGTATATATATATATATATATATATATATATATATATATGTGTGTGTATGTGTGTGTGTGTGTGTGTACGTCTGAGGTACTGGAAAGAGCAGGTACTACAACAGACTTTTCCATGTTCAGTTTACGAAGGCTCAGGTGGCTGGGTCACACCCGGAGAATGGAGGATGGCAGAGTCCCTAAGGACATCCTTTAAGGTGAATTAAAGACAGGAATAAGATGTTGAGGCCGACCACTACTACGTTATAAGGATGTTTGCAAGCGGGACATGAATGATACAGGTATTGAGGCGGACTCATGGGAACAAAATGCGATGGACTGTGTTGTGTGGAAAGAGCATATAAGAAATAAAATGAAACTGAAGGAAGAAATGATTGCAGAAAGGATGAGAGCTGAGTGTCTGAACAGAAACGGATTAAACACAAATGTTGTTAACAATGGTCCTGAAATCCCATGCTAACATTGTATAAGACTTTTCTTGACACGGGTGGGTCTTGCTAGTCATACTCGCCATCGCCATGGGCTGTGAGTCTCATGCCTCCTTATAGCGCAATATAAAACTATCGTCTGGAAAGACGGAAAGGTGCCAAAGTAACAATGTAACAATGTACGTATATGTTTGTGCGTGTGTTCGTGTGTGGTTGAAACACCCACCTACCTATTTAACATCATGTCTATAATACTATGTCAATATTTCTGAATCAGGGGCTTGCTGGCGGGGAAGGTAAAACGGGGCGTGCAGCCCAGCGACGGAAGGCTGGGATGGGCTGCTCAACAAGGCGGAAGAGGAAATCAGTTTACCGATAAAACGTTCGATATCGTGGAAGCTGCAGAAACTATTGCAAAAACACGAGGTAAGTGTTTTTAATAGCTTTTATGGAGTTCACTTTTGTTTGTATCTATGTATGTCTAGGTAAATCTTTGTCTATGATTTTCACACTATTTGTTGACAATATAAAGAATAATATGAGTCTTGACACCCTTTTATACCTTCACCTTTATCGATGACCAAATAAAGACTAACTGAGAGAGAGAGAGAGAGAGAGAGAGAGAGATGACCTAATAAAGACTAACTGAGAGAGAGAGAGAGAGAGAGAGAGAGAGAGAGAGAGAGAGAGAGAGGAAGAAGCGCAATTCTTGAAGATGTCTGACACAAAAGTAGCCTCTGTCTTATCCCTGGAGTACGAAGGCAGATCCTAAGCAGAAAATGAAATAAAAACAGGAACGTTTATATCTGTCTCTATGTTAACAGCAGAAAAATCTGAACATCCTACGTAATTTTTACTTACTTTGTCTATTCCATTTCTCATTGTAAATGTTTATAATTACTCGCTTGGCTTGCCATACATCAGAATGAATTCAAATTGATGACAAGTAAATTTTTTTTTTAACAGACTCATCTTCAAAAGGGCAGGTGGTTAAATTGTGTCGTGGTTTACAACTAGACTGCGATATCTGCGGTTTGAGACGAAACGCATCTTTTTTTTTAGCAAACTAACAGTTGCTCACCTTTTACGACATGCTTGATAGTGGGGAAGGTTCTCTTCTTTATTGGCTAACCTCTCACTAACTCCTTTCACAGCAAAAGACAGTCCAAATAAGCACACAAAACATATTATACAAAGCATTTTCATTCCAACCCTGTGTTATCAGTGCCAAACATGGTTACTCACATCAAACATAAAAACGAAATCAGTAATCGCAGAAAATTTATGAGAAACGCTGCAGGATCGACCTAAACAGATAAAGTTACAAACGAGGTCATACTAGAGAACGCTGAAAAAAAAAAGTTTTAAATAACATACAAACACAGCAAATCAAATGGTTTGCCCACTTAAAGGGGATGCCTTGTGATGCCATACCACAAAAGGCATTCAGTAAAAGAGGAGAAGGGCGTAGAACACAAGTTAAACCGAAAACAAGATTGACAGATATCATCAGACAAACTGTCCAACAGCGCTATGTGTCTGAGGCCGAAGCGACCAGAAGAACAAGAAGCCAAACCTTATCCCAGACTCACGAAGCAGTAAAAAAGGACGTGAGGAAGAAGTGGTAGAATATCTTTTTCGTGTCACATCTGGGAAATTGTGTCAGCTTGTCTTTGAGCCATTTTGCTATTTATGTTAACGAATCATCTAATCAATGCAGACCACTAAAATCTCTCTCTCTCTCTCTTTCTCTCTCTCTCTCTCTCTCCCTCCCTCTCTCTCTCTCGTTCTCTTCATATATATATATATATATATATATATATATATATATATATATATATATATATATATATGTGTGTGTTTGTGTGTGTGTATATAATATATATATTAAAGTTACCTATGTAAATGACCCTTGCAGGTCGAACCACGGCCCAGGTGTCGCTGAGATGGCTTCTCCAGAGGGACGTGGTGTCTTCAGTCATCATCGGAGCTACCAAACTGGCACAGCTCGACGACAACATGGCCGCCAACGGCTGGTCACTCACACCAGAAGAGGTTAGAGTTTGCCCTTTATGTTCTATTATTTCACTTATCGGATGGGGGAGGGAACGAGAGTAAATAGGATGAGGAATGGAGAATGAAGAAGAGGAAGAGGGAGGAAGAGAAAAGAAGCATGCGGAAGAACAGATGGAGCAGCAGGCGCCGCGGTAAATGGAGAAGACGACGAAGAAGGAGGATTAAATAGAGAATAAGTAAATACTAGCAGTAATGACAGCAGCAGCAGCAGTAGTAGTATTAGTAGTAGTAGTAGCAGCAGCAGCAGTAGCAGCAGTGGTGGTGGTAGTAGTAGTAGTAGTAGTAGTAGTAGTAGTAGTAGTAGTAGTAGTAGTAGTAGTAGTAGTAGTAGTAGTAGAAAAATAATAATAATAAGAAGAAGATGAAGGAGAAGCAGAAGATGAAGGAGGAGGTGAAGACGAAGAATAAGAAAAAGAAGAGACAGAAGAAGAAGAAGAAGAAGAAGAAGAAGAAGAAGAAGAAGAAGAAGAAGAAGAAGAAGAAGAAGAAGAAGAAGAAGAAGAAGAAGAAGAAGAAGAAGAAGAAGAAGAAGAAGAAAGATAAAGAAGAAAAAGCTGAAGAAGAAGAAACAGATGAGGAGGAAAAGGAAATAGAATTACCGTATGAGGACTTTTAATTGTATGTGTGTGACTGTAAATGTATCTGTGTGTTTTAAATTCTCCCTAGTAAGGATGGTTGGAATGTTGCACTGTGGGTGTATCTGGCCAGCGATATCTGCATCTCGTGGCCCAACATCCTATATGAACAAATCCCTAATAAGTGGCTTGTTTACGACAGGTTTTTAATGGAGCAGTAGGTTCTCCAGCCCTCATCCCCTTCCCCCCCCCCCCCCCAAATTGTGAGGCGGGACATACACATTATGGAATAAGCCGATTTGTAATAATTACGAATGTTTATCAACACCAGACCTGCAAGTGATTTGCACTGAATATTATACCAGCGGCCTTTACTCCATAGGACTGTACCCGATACCTACTCAAGGCTGGGTTGACCTAGGAACCCAGATCAGTTCTAAAAAACAAAAATCTTGTCCAGCTCAGTACAGACTGGAACGTAGGAATTTCAGATCTGAAGGCGAGTGTCTAGCCTCCATGCCACAGCGGCTTCCTTTTGGCCAAGCAGCGATGTATTATTGTTACTGTGGCTCGGTATTATGGATATCGCAACCTTCGGCCTTGATTCCATGACAGATAACGTCAATCTTGGAAAATGTGGCTTGTCTGCTTACCCCCGGGAGTGAACCCGGACCACAAAGAGTTCGTAACAGGTCCCCGCACCCGCACAGTCAGGTTTAACTAACTGAGCCGGCGAGCAGGACAAACTGATTGGTCTATAAAATATAGAACTATACGCCTAACACACCAGAAGGTTTGGAAAAGGGTCCTTTACTTACATTACTTACTTACCTAAGGCTAGTGCCCATTTAGGCGCCCCATGAGAATGTGTAGATGTAAGACCTCCCTTCTCCCTGCCATTGTTTTCTCCTGTCGATACCCTGGAATATATAATGCACCCATTCACTAATATATTTCTCAAAATGCAAATTTCAGATGAAACAACTTGATGACGTGTCTGCCCCGGTGACAACCTACCCATACGACAGACAAAGACTTAACGGCGATCGCTTTAATCCTGCAATCAAAGACTCCCATGTGAAGTCTACAAGCACATAATCTGTTATTTTTGTTTTGTTTAAATGTATGATCCATTGGTGAAATGTTGACGACATCCATTTACCCCTGGCACTCTGCTAAACTTACACACAAGTGCTCATTCCTTGTTGCGAGAAAAAAGTGTTCGGCATTGACGTTATTGGAAGGATAGAATTAAAAAAAAAAAATAGTGTAGCAGCATGCAAATAGTAATTCCTTTTAAAACATCTAGAGCCAGAATTGCTAGGCATGAGTAAAAAAAGAAAGAAGAAAAAAAAGGATCAATTTTACGTTAATGGCACAATGAGCATGCGATGCTGTAGTCCGTTTCAAAAGTTCTGTCCAATTTGAAAAATCGGTATCTTACTAACGGTTGGGTATAAGTTGTGGAAACGGCATGAATCCTGTTAATATTCTTGTCCGATAAGAAATTTTTTTTCAAGTAAACATACATTTAGTTATCATTTTGCCCTAATTGCGGTATGTGAAAAAAAAGACACCAGTTCAGAGCAAATAATTACCCTGCTTGCAATTACTTGACTAACCCGAGCAGGGAAAAACATCAGATTGCATGTGTACATGTGGTATGTAACTGTAAATTATAAACTCACGAGGACATAAGGAAGCTAAAAACACATGAAAACATTCGTAATAATCCGTACACGATTTTTGAGATATTTGTTAATGTGTGATGCACGACTTTCGAAACGCTCTATAGACAAATGTTTATATAGACCATTCAGCCTTCTATAAATGGTGTAGTCAAAATTGGGGTAGCCGCCTTTACTCCCCACTACATTACCTGGTACCCATTTCAGGCTGTGTCGAACTGAGAGGTATTTACGTTTTGAACGATAAGACCAAATTTAAAAATTATTTCGATGATAGTTTCAACGTCAGACTATTTGACCGTTTTGAGGGGTCTAGTCGCTTAGGTGACTTTGGTACAGTGCCATCGATATCAGAGATTAGAGTTGTCCAAACATCCGAGAATCGGAAAGTCCATTCACTTGAGAATAAAGAAACCCAGACACGATAGATCTGAGAAATCAGAAGTCACAGATTAGAGACATCTAAAAATCAGTGATCGGAAAACAATCTTTCTTAATAACTCCAATATCCAGAATGTTTAGATGTTTTCTTGAACATTAAAGAAACTGATAATATTTGCCCTTGTTAAATTCATTCATTTAAACAACGGTTCCTCTTTTGTGTTAATTTAATGTTGAAATAAAATATTTCGGGTATTTTGCTGATCTTCTGCTTATTTGCTCATTCTGAAAATGACACTAGCACTTTGTGATATGGTCATTCTCAACAGTTGCCTCCCGTGAACGGATTTCCAAAAAATCAGCCAGACTGCGACCTGTGTCGATTTCTGCCCTACACATACAGCTTCAAACACGGACCATGTCTTCAGAAAACAGAAAAAAATAGTCACAACAGAAATAAAATGTTTACTTACTATACAAGTTGTAACGACTAAAGATCGACATAGGAACGATGGTATCAGAAGAAGAGTCAACACAGAACCAATACTGAACTTTATAGCTAGACAGCAGGTCAAATGGTTTGGCCATGTAAAAAGACTGGCATCAGACAGGGCACCACAGAAAGAAATGTTATAGATATACAGCGGCAGCGGAGCCAGAGGTCAACCTGCAACAGATGGACAGCACAAATATCAGAAACGCTAAAAAGTATTATATCGAAGCGAACAGAAGGGGCCGTTGCAGAGATCTCTTCTTACCCGTGAGGTAATCCAGGAGTAAAGGAAAAAAGAAGAAGAAGAAGAATAAAAAAAAGAAGCAGAAGAAGTAGAAGAAGAAGAAGAAGAAGAAGAAGAAGAAGAAGAAGAAGAAGAAGAAGAAGAAGAAGAAGAAGAAGAAGAAGAAGAAGAAGAAGACAGAAAAAGGAAAAGAAGAAGAAGAAGAAGAAGAAGAAGAAGAAGAAGAAGAAGAAGAAGAAGAAGAAGAAGAATAAGAAGAAGAAGAAGAAGAAGAAGACAGAAAAAGGAAAAGAAGAAGAAGAAGAAGAAGAAGAAGAAGAAGAAGAAGAAGAAGAAGAAGAAGAAGAAGAAGAAGAAGAAGAAGAAGAAGAAGAAGAAGAAAAGAAGAAGAAGAAGAAGAAGAAGAAGAAGAAGAAGAAGAAGAAGAAGAAGAAGAAGAAGAAGAAGAAGAAGAAGAAGAAGAAGAAGAAGAAGAAGAAAGAAGAAGAAAACGAAGAAGAATAATAAGAAAAAGAAGAATAAGAAGACTCTCTAAATCTCTAGCCAAATGTCCTCCCAGGTCGACCCAGCCTTAAGTAGTTACCGGCTGCAGTCCTGGAAGTAAAGGCGACTTGTGTAATGCTCACCACATCACGAATCTTGTGCCGTTGGTCTGTAAAATATAGGGCTAGCCCTATATACCAATTACATGGTATAAAGCATGGAAAGGGGTCTTTTTTATGTGTTTTTATAGCCAGATCATTTTTAATGTCATGTGTCCACCTTCTCTGATGACCATCGACTTTCGAAAAATGTACCTTTAATCACCGTTTTGTCCAGGCCACATTGAAGCTTAACTTGGCCACCATTTCAGCTTTCGGGACAGGGAGAAAACGCCGTGATGTAGCGTCTAGACTCTCGCCTGCGGTTCCCCATGTCGAGGTTTCGGGTCCTGACGGAGCCAGACATATTTTTCACAAATGATATTAGCTCCCAGGTCGACCCATCCTTAAATAGGTACAAGGGACAGTCTTGGAAGCAAAGACGGTCGATGTGATGTTGACCATATCACCTACCGAGTGCCACTTGGTCTATAAAATTTAGGTCTAGCGCGGTATGCCCAAAACGTCTGGAAGCGTGGAAAAGGAATCTTTACTTTCGGTACAGGATGTTGCTTACCAGCCAGTTCTCCTCGATGCTTAGATCATGCAGGATCTCTGTGGAGCGGAAATTTGTGTATGAAAATATGAGTCTCGCATTATCAAATGACCCTTACCGTGTGAATTGAGGGACCCTATTATGGGGGGGGGGGAAGGGATGGGGGATAGAAGACCCACTATACCGTAGGAAGCTTGTCATGAAATGCGACTAAATAGGGTTGTTGTTTTTGAAGTCTGAGTGCATCTGCCTCAGGTGTGAGGTACCTGCAGCTACAAGCAAATAATACCGATCTGTTCTGAAACAAGACCAAGATCCACAAGTGGGTGAATGACTAGAACATTCCGTTGGAGTTTACAGCCGTGGAACACAGAGGACAAAAATGGAAACAAAGCCTCACCAAAGCCTTAGAAATATTGTAACAGAGCCTCAAGTCCAGAGCCCATAAAGACCAGGGATATAGGGCTATGAAAGCTTTTTTTGGTTCGCAAGACAAATTGTGTTAAATATCGTCAGAAGCTAGTCTGGTAGGGGTATGGGACGGACAGTAGTTTTGTTTGTAATTAGTTTGTTGTAGTCACCGTTCGTGCTATCCTGTCTATAAGTGTTTACTTTACGGTACGTTATCGTTATAATTTATTTTTTACTATACAGAATAGATAATGAGATATATATAATTGATATGCCCAGAATTTACTTTATGCTCATGACACAGTCTTTAAAGCAATAAGTCACAAAGAACTAGAGGAAATGATAAAAAAATGTGGTGGTAGAAAGTGGAAGGATGGGTCTCGGTTCGAATAATGGAAAGACAGAAGTAATAGCGGTATCAAAGAAAAGAAATATTCCTAAATTGGTAATAAAAGTCAATGGTGTTTTTTTTAAAAGTCAAGTACAGACATTTAAGTTTCTGGGCACATGGATAACATCAGATGAAAGATGCATTACTGAGATAAGAAACAGAATAGGACAGGCAAAAGCTGCATTTTATAAAATGAAGAACATCTTACGCAATATATATTTGTCATTGAGGTTTAGAAAAAAGAATTCTTGCTTGCTACATACATCCAGCTTCAACATATGGTTGGGAAACCTGGACAATCAGTAGGCAGGCAAAAAAATTTATTCAGGCCTCAGAGAAGTAGTTTTACATTAGAATGCTTAAAATACCTTGGACAGCCAAAAAGAGCAACCAAGAGGTTTTAAAAGAGGCGGGAGCCCGAAGACAAATTATCACAAACATCAGAAGGAGACAGTCATCGTTTTTTGGCGATGTTATGAGAATGGGGAAAATGGAACATGTTGTGACCTCTGGAAAGATCTGTGGAAGGAGGGATAGAGGAAGACAACGAGAGAAGATTTTTGACAGTCTTGTTGCATGGCTTGGAGGTGTGTCGGCACACGAACTGATACATGCTGCAGGAGATCGTAAATTATGGAGAGGCATGATCGCCCACGCCAGTCAGCAAGGCACTTGATGATGATGATTACAGTTTAGCTGTGTCACTGATCTTCTATGTTGTGTGTGTTCATAACTTTCTATTGTAACATCTTTTACCGAGTACATCTGGTGACTAGTTTACAATGTGTTCATAACTTTCTATTGTAACATCTTTTACCGAGTACATCTGGTGACTAGTTTACAATGTGTTCATAACTTTCTATTGTAACATCTTTTACCGAGTACATCTAGTGACTAGTTTACAATGTGTTTGTAACTGCACCACAGCTCATTTAGTATGGGGCGCTACTACAACGAACCTACTACAGGAGGAAAGGGTTCCATACCAATTTTCTAAAATACATGGACTCAACCGCCTTTAGCCTTGTTTAAGTGCGAAATAATAATAATACAAATATTAATATTGATAATATAACTATGTGCTGAATTGCAAGAAAAAACTTATAATAAATTAGAAATATTAAATACATTTGAATACTTATAACTACAAAATTATGCTTGGCTAGAGGGGGGAAGATGCAGTGATAACTGGTCAAAACAAAACATGATAAATGGAGAGCGTACTGTAACCTTTTTATAGTATATAGAAGAAGTCACGTAAAATTAGTTTGGTAGAAAAACAAACTACAAGTTACATACATTAGCGCGGGAAAATGGGCCTTCTGGCACATAGAGAGCCTTTGACAACCCCTCCCCTCCCCCCCCCCCCCACCCACACATTTTCTGTGTTCCGCGAAATGTTTATTTATCATGTCTTGTTTTGAGCAGATATCAATTTCTGCTATGTCATTTGCTAAGTTGGTTTGTTAGCGGGGTTTGCGATACACAACATCCAAGTAGAACTCCAGATGCAGTAGGATGCTCAAACTCCCATCCGTCATTATGTTAAGAGGTGTATTCCCAAACACGTTCTCGATGACTTCTTTAAGCATGTTATCTTTGACACACTGTTGTATAGTATTCTAAAGTGCTTCAGACCACTTTGTGCAGTCGGTAGTTGAAAATTTTATGGTACTTATTTTGTTGATGCTTGTTGTGTTGTTACCAAGGCCTTTAAATACTTCACGCAAGAAGAAGACAGGAAGTGCAGGTCAGCGTTACAACACTACAATAACAACAGCCACAATAAAAATAATAATAATAATAATAATAATAATAATAATAATAATAATAATAATAATAAACTGAGGATGTTGAAGGTACACGTTTTATAATCACAATAAAAAACAAACAAATTCTTCTACATCTCCTTATACTACTACTACTATTACTACTACTACTGCTACTGCTACTACTACTACTGCTGCTGCTGCTGCTACTACTACTTCATCATCTCCTTCTTCTTCTTCTCCGCCTTCTCCTACTCCTTCCCTTTTACAATGTCGTTTGTTTGGGGATGGTCGTCCTCAGAATGACTACCTCCCAACAGTTCTACAGCCCCAGTTTGTAAGACTGGGTAGCTCTTGAAGATGCTCTGTTCGTCTCTCCCACGTCACGCGATACTGATGATCTAGCAGTCACCACTCGGAACAATGTGGCCTGATGTTCGCTTGTGCACTGCTATATAAACACAGAGACGGGCCTTCTACAGACTTTGCTTACACATTACGCTCCTCTGGGTTTCATCTTTTACCAGGGCTGTCTTTAGAACGTTAACTGTAAGTAGACCATGGTGTGCATCTAAGGTTGTTGCGTATCCTTTACAGGACGTTGCAGAACCAACCCTAACAGCCCCTGGCTGTTGTGTGGTTTCTCTAGGCAAATTTACGTCCAGTAGTTTGCCATTGCTTCCTGGACGGTCGGCTTTCTTGATACCAATGTCGAAACCAACGCAAGGCGCATTGCCCGCAGCTGGGATCGATCCCGGCATCCCGGCATTACGAAGCGAATCGTTCGCATCGACTTAGCCACAGAGCCGACGGTGTGCATCTAATGTGGAAAAATAACTGTTCTAGTAGGTAACTGTCATCCAGTGGCATTTTGTAGCAGGTAGGAAGTGATCGCGATTTGTGATCCGACTGTTGTGTTTCGTTGACAAAAAATATTTTTTACTAAATGTGCACACTTATTGGTGAATATAGATGTTTGTTATCGTGAGGAGAAGGGAGCAAAGAAATACAAACCAGGCATGCAGATGGGAAACAAATGCTACTGAAACAGTTGCATATGATAGAACGCAAAGTCACAAGTCACAAAAACACAAGTAACAAACTAAGAAACTCTAGACAGTGTGATAACCAAGAGAAGATGGAAATGGCTTGGCCACGTTATGAGAATGAATCCCGATATACCTGCCAAAACAGCTTTTACGTGGATACCAGAGGGAAAGAGAAAAAAAGGGCGTCCAAAAACAAAAATGGAGACGAACGATGAAAAGTGACCTGAGTGTGGCATCTTTGACATGGAAAACTGCACTGAAGATTGCACAGGACAGGAAAGCATGGAAAGTCCTCTCTGAAGCCTCATGTGCCACTAGGCATTACGAGAAGTGATGACTGATGAAAGCTTGGGGGGGGGGGGGGAAGGGGGTGGAGGATGTGGACTATAAGACTAAACTTAGAAATAATGTTTCTAAATAAATTAATTAGACATATTGTTTCCACCTGAATTAGTTAGACATATTGTTTAAAACTAAATTAATTAGACACATTGGTTCTTACTAAACTAATTAGACACATTGGTTCTTACTAAACTAATTAGACACATTGGTTCTTACTAAACTAATTAGACACATTGGTTCTTACTAAACTAATTAGACACATTGGTTCTTACTAAACTAATTAGACACATTGGTTCTTACTAAACTAATTAGACACATTGGTTCTTACTAAACTAATTAGACACATTGGTTCTTACTAAACTAATTAGACACATTGGTTCTTACTAAACTAATTAGACACATTGGTTCTTACTAAACTAATTAGACACATTGGTTCTTACTAAACTAATTAGACACATTGGTTCTTACTAAACTAATTAGACACATTGGTTCTTACTAAAAACTAATTAGACACATTGGTTCTTACTAAACTAATTAGACACATTGGTTCTTACTAAACTAATTAGACACATTGGTTCTTACTAAAATAAATAGACACATTGGTTCTTACTAAACTAATTAGACACATTGGTTCTTACTAAACTAATTAGACACATTGGTTCTTACTAAACTAATTAGACACATTGGTTCTTACTAAACTAATTAGACACATTGGTTCTTACTAAACTAATTAGACACATTGGTTCTTACTAAACTAATTAGACACATTGGTTCTTACTAAACTAATTAGACACATTGGTTCTTACTAAACTAATTAGACACATTGGTTCTTACTAAACTAATTAGACACATTGGTTCTTACTAAACTAATTAGACACATTGGTTCTTACTAAACTAATTAGACACATTGGTTCTTACTAAACTAATTAGACACATTGGTTCTTACTAAACTAATTAGACACAGTGGTTCTTACTAAACTAATTAGACACATTGGTTCTTACTAAACTAATTAGACACATTGGTTCTTACTAAACTAATTAGACACAGTGGTTCTTACTAAACGAATTAGACACAGTGGTTCTTACTAAACTAATTAGACACATTGGTTCTTACTAAACTAATTAGACACATTGGTTCTTACTAAACTAATTAGACACATTGGTTCTTACTAAACTAATTAGACACATTGTTTCTTACTAAACTAATTAGACACATTGGTTCTTACTAAACTAATTAGACACATTGGTTCTTACTAAACTAATTAGACACATTGGTTCTTACTAAACTAATTAGACACATTGGTTCTTACTAAACTAATTAGACACATTGGTTCTTACTAAACTAATTAGACACATTGGTTCTTACTAAACTAATTAGACACATTGGTTCTTACTAAACTAATTAGACACATTGGTTCTTACTAAACTAATTAGACACATTGGTTCTTACTAAACTAATTAGACACATTGGATCTTACTAAACTAATTAGACACATTGGTTCTTACTAAACTAATTAGACATACTGTCTAACCATGAAGTCGCAGGAGCTCAGCGGGTAAATGCTTACCTGCTGGCCTCAAGTTCAAGGGTTTAAATCTCAGTGAGGTTGAATTTTTGTCTCTACACTGAGATGACCTCCTAGGTTACGCCCAGCTCAAATTGGCACCCGGAAATGTCCTGGAAAATAAAAGCGGCTGGCTGGATGTTGACCACACAACCATTCGAGTGTCAATAGGCTCTTACAATTATGCATGTGGCAATGAATGCCTGATGCACTAGGTGCATGAAAGGGGTCAATTACTCTTGGGATACAGCATCATACTTCAACTGCCCTTACTACAATTACGCCTACTATTATTGTTTTCTGGTTATTCGTCCACCTCTGGGCTTTAGTCGTGTTGCAGAACCCGATTCTTAGCATCACATCCGTTTTACACGTCTGGCTTATTTTTATGCACATTGCTGGTTCCTTGCCTCTCAGGCAGACGCACTCCGACGTCGAACGAAGCCCCGAATACTCGACTCCTACGACATGATTGTTGAGTAGTCAGTGGGTCTATTCTTATGCCCCCCCCCCCCCTTCCTTCCGTGGGACCCTAGAACATACCGAGAGTATAAACCAATAATGAAAAGTATTACTTATTTCAGAATTTTTGAACATTTAAAGCCATCGCAAGGATTGATAGCAAGATGGCAGCACCCATCCCCGATGAGAACAAGGTCAACTACCAGTTCCTGGGGCGGTCAGGACTGAAAGTGGCCAATATCTGTCTGGGCTGTATGACGTTCGGGGAATCTTCTGTAAGTTGTCGCTTATTTCATTGCATTGACTACCCGTGGGGTTTGTGGGGCTCCTGTGTGGGGGGAAAGAGAATAGACCCACTGCAAGCATGTCGTAAGCGTCGACTAATTTGGGGCTTCCTTCTAAGTCAGTGTGCATCTGCCTGAGAGGCAAGGAACCAACAGTCTGCATACAAGAAAGTGAGATCTGTAAAACAGATATGCATGCAAAAATCAGGTTCTGGAACGATAATAAATTACATATGTGGACGAACAACCTGAACTTTTGGCTAGAGTGTACAGCCATGGAACGTAAAGAAAAAGAAGAAGAATATATCGTCACACCAGTAACGCCTGAGAAAATTGGTAAACATCAAATCGTGTGAATTCAAGAGGGCTGAAGAAATACAAGAAATATATCGGCGGCCACTAGTATCAACAGGTATAGGACAGGGACGATGGCGCTACATTCGACACATCCCGACAAGAAAAGAGCGGAGGATCACCA
Organism: Candidula unifasciata; assembly: GCA_905116865.2. Taxonomy (NCBI): domain Eukaryota; kingdom Metazoa; phylum Mollusca; class Gastropoda; order Stylommatophora; family Geomitridae; genus Candidula; species Candidula unifasciata. The sequence goes on along the minus strand of CAJHNH020001244.1, from coordinate 92,894 downwards.
GACCGGCACTAAAATGGGAAATAGAGTCGTAAAGGAGACGTTGATGCCCAGAGGAAACCCTAACACGAAGGTAGATTCAATGTTAAAGGTTAAAATCGAGAGGATGGACTTCACCAGGTTTTTACCCCATATGAAAGGGTCTCTCTCAGTAGAACGCACAGAGCGTCGCATACAGTTCGAACTCTCTAGCTCCGGCAACGAGCCTCAGGGGTCTATGTACCAATTGCGCTGGTGAACTTAAGGGTGCAGTCATGAAACAAACCTAGACCTTTAGAGCACGAGGCAAACAGCTGGATCACTTAACCACGCAGACCTTTGATAAGACTGGATTCTATCCAAGACATTGAATTAATTGCACAGGACAGAACGGAAAGAAGGAATAGACGGCGAGCCCTATGTGCCATAGAATGACACAACAGAACAATGATGGTGTCACAACATTGTGCTTCAGTATTTCACGACCTGAACAATTTTTACCGGAAAGATATGGTAAGTATAATTAGCGTTCTGAACAAGCGGATATTTTTCAATTGTCGTCTCACCAGACTTGCATTCTATAGGACTCAGGAATGAGATCCGACAGCTTCACATCCGGGAAATAGGGGTAAAGCGTATAGACATGTAGAACATTTATTTGAGGACACTACATAAAGGTTACGAAGTAAACTGTAGACCAGTATGGCTGTGTGATGGGAAGCTGAAGTAAGTGGCCGTCATTGTATGCCGTAAAAGTTAGGCTTATGTTGTCATGTTTCGTCATCTCATGCGATCACCAGAATGAGGGATCAGGTCAGTGATACTTCATAGCCTCCATTTATATGGCCAAGATATCCAGGCGTAGCTCTCTTTTTTTTTCATAGTGCCAGTTATTACCATACACCCAAATTCATTCCTCCACAAAACATGTCCGGAAAACACCGACTACTTATGCCTAAATGTCTAGTTAGTTCACCACTTTCACTTGCTACGGCGAGCACTGTATCGAGCCATTATTAGCACTCGTAGGTCGGGACAATAATCGGTAAATAGCAACAAGATGCCAATGAGCCAATGCACTATTATACCAGCTGACACAATTATAACAGGAAAGAAACTTAATATAAACAGCATATTCTAAAAATACTACACTGCTTGTGCCAGACTTGAGGATTATCAAAGGTTAACTTTCGTAAAATTACCACCTGTGGAATGAAATGTCTAAAAAAAAAAAAAAAAAGCCGCCAACAAAGTGAGAAATGAAAGTCTCAGACAGAGACTACTAACCAAATTTCCTGAGAAAAAAAATATCAAATGGTTCGGTCATCTCGTCAGAAAGCAGCCACAAAAAACACTAACGCAGGAGTTAGACGTGGAAAGGTCTGATATGAAAGCACCGGAAAAAGATAGATTTATGACATTACAAATTTTCCGCATCGACACAATGTCGATAGCCAGTTAGCAATTGATCCCACAACTGTTTCTCATTACGACAGTTAACGGCTAATACGAAAATATATGATGGTGATGGTCATTATGCGTTTCTTGTGTATGCTTCATTATTTCTGCTAGTAGAAGCGAAGTGATATATTGAAATTTGTTTCTGAAACTCTGACAGTGGGGACTGCCTGGCCAGAGCGACGAGGACTTATCTCACCAGATTCTCAATCGTTATGTGGAATGGGGAGGTAACTTCCTGGATACAGCAGATGTCTACGGACAAGGAAGGTCGGAAACTATTGTTGGAAAATGGCTCGAAACGTGAGTATATATTAAACAAATTATTATGTGAGACGATAAATCAATCAATAAATCAGGTGCCGCCTCAACAATGAAGGCTGGCTGCAATGAATCTCTAAAAACTCGTGTCTATTCCCCTGAGTGTATACTTCCGAAGTCTGCTATTAATCTACCAGTTTATGTTGTCATCGAACTTATATCACCATCTACTTCTTGTTTTCTTGTCTTCACGCTGGTTTTTGAGAGTGGTACACCTTTTAACAGGGCGACATATTTAATTTACCTTCTCTTTTAATTTTTTTTTAGCACCTGTTTTTAGTATCATTATCTTCAGAACCAAACAATGAATCTGGATGTTTCAGATCTGAGTTGGTTGCAGTCGTAAAGAAAGAAATAGCTCTTAAACGTTATCCACGGCGAACATTTATGTATACTACTGAATCACGGAAAGACAATGCACTGTCGAGATATTTATGAAATCCGATGATGATGAGAACTGTGCGGACTAAAGAACGACGCAGTCTTCAGTGACATTACCTCACAAAATCTGCGTAAATTTGATCTGGGGTACGAAGCAGTGTAATGATTTGATGCTCGCTTCTCGACCCGAAAGTCTAGGATTCAAAACCACATCAAGGAGGTGTTTTCTTTAACAAATGGATTTGCTCCTCGGTCGACCCAACTTAAAATGAGAATTACGTAATATCCTGGTAAGTAAGGAGACTGGCTTAATGTTAACCACATCACCGCATCTAATACCAACTGGTCTATACAAATTTAGGTTTAGCGTCTCATTCCCTGGTGTGTCGACAACGTGAAAAAGGTCTATATCACAAATAAACACATTTCAAAAATATTTTAACGAGCTGACAGACACTTAGTTTTCTCCTTTTTATTTACCACACTATTGCCCACCCAGTCTGTACCTCGGGTTCCTTTGTTACCCTATGAGGCACCATTATAGCCGTGCCCTCAACGGGCTTACCGTCTTTTGCACATGCGACATTCTCATCTTTGTGCTGTGAATCCTGAGGAATGTAATCTTGAAGGGTTGAAACGGCACATGCACATAAAGAGATCAAACTATGTCCCTTCAGGCAACCTCGGGACAAGTTTGTGATCGCTACCAAAGTTCGAGGAAACATGGGTACACAGGAGAACGTCAACAACGTGGGACTGAGTCGACGTCACATTACTGAAGGAATCGATAGAAGTCTTCAGAGACTGCACACAGACTTTGTGGATCTTTACCAGGTGGGTGATGTTACCTACTTTTAGCGGGTTGATGTTGTTGGTTTTGTTAGATTTCCCCATGTAGGTATCGGGGCCCTATTGTGTGGACAACAGACACATGACCTTTCCAACAAGCGTTGAGTGGAATTGTGGGAGCTTCCTTTCAAGTCAGAGTGTGTCTCCTTAAAAGCAAAGAACCAGTAGTCTGTATACAAATGTCAGATCTGTAAAACTAATGTGCATGCAACATTCATCTTTTGAAACAAGACTAAAGTCTACAGGTAGACGAAAATAAAGAACTTTCCGCCGGAGTTTACAGCCATTTGAACGCTAGGAAGTGGATGAGGTACTTTCAACCCTTATGCGAACAGCTTTGGTTGTAATTATGCTTGTTTCTTTCTCTTTAATTGTTAAAAGTTCATGACTTAACTAGTTTGTTGTGCCAAGAGTCGTTGCTTATTGTTCCAGTAGGTGTGATTGTATCATTCTAACCATGGCTGGATACCCTATGCATGTCCTGTGGTTGGGATGATGGATACATTGTTCTTATCCATTGCCTAGTTTTCTTGTTCTAACTGTGTTATACGTTATTGTGTCCATACTATTGTTATCCCATAAAGTGGCTCTCATACGGTATTGTGTCCTGTATTCCGTGCTAGAGATTAAAGGGTAGCTCTTGTCATATCGTGTGTGTGGCTTCACGCCAAAATGAGGACTTAGTTATCTTGTGGGTGATGCCGTACGATATAAGCAGATTAATTGTTTTTTTACCATTTAGTATGCCTTCTGGTGTATGATTTTCTGACAGAAGAATCGAAGAACACAAGTAGAAGCGTGTAGACAAACAAGAATAACTGTAAATAACTCACTTTTTTGTAGGGGGAGGGTGGGGGGGAGAGAGAGAGAAGAGCTATAGGGCCAACTTGGACGGTGAAGCATAGAAACCAGATGAACAACATGGAGACTGAGGTTAAGAAACCAAAGAGACGACTGGGAGACTGAAATATACAAACCATTGAGACAACTAGGAAGTTGAAGTATAGTGATCAATGAGACGACTTAGATAGTGAAGTATAGAAACTAATGAGACAACTAGACGGTGAAGTATAGAAACCAGTGAGACGACTTGGAGACTGAAGTATAGAAACCAGCGAGACGACTTGGAGACTGAAGTATAGAAAACCAATCAGACGACTTGGAGACTGAAGTATAGAAACCAGTGAGACGACTTGGAGACTGAAAAATAGAAACCAATGAGACAACTTGGACGGTGTAGTATAGACAAAAAGTGGACTATTTGGAGGCTGAAGTATAGAAACCAGGTGGATCACTTGGAGGCTGAAGTATAGAAACCAGGTGGATCACTTGGAGGCTGAAGTATAGAAACCAGGTGGATCACTTGGACGCTGAAGTATAGAAACCAGGTGGATCACTTGGACGCTGAAGTATAGAAACCAGGAGAGACACATCTGGCACAACAAAAGACCTATCAGTCAACAAAGAACGGTCACAATTAATGACAGGACGTAGGGGTTCATAGTGAAGGAAGGATCTGAGCACCTATGGACATGTACGGAGTGCAAGGATCATATCCCAACTAAATAACTAACTATTTTCTATAGACATTTGATCAAATACGTTTATAATAAAACACCCTGAATGGATATAGCTCTTTCATTGGACCTTTCCGTCTTTCCAGACGATAGTGTTATGTTCCGCTATGAGGAGGCATGGAAATCACAGCATATGGCGATGGCGAGGGTGACTAGCAAAACACGCCTGCGTTAAGAAAGGTCTTCTACAATTATAGCATGGGATTTCAGAACCATTCATAGCCCACAGCCTGGAAAGTATGTTTGAGACAATATACTGCCCATGCATCATGATCTCTCGCCCTTTCTCTCTCTCTCTCTCTCTTTCTTTCTCTCTCTCTCTCTCTCTCTCTCTCTCTCTCTCTCTCTCTCTCTCTCTCTCAGCCTGTCTTTTTTTTACGGAGGAAAGGTAACACCAGTACGTTTGAAACATAGCAGGCTGCTGACGCTGCCGGATCAGAACAGCAGTGCTCTATCTCTCCTCCTGTTAGAGCTTCCCTTCTTGACCAGCTGCCAGCCAAGCCTAAGGGTCTGGGCTGCACTGCCATTACATAAAGTTTTCAGGTTGCATTTCCTCTTCCGAGGATAAAGCAGATATTGCTAACACTGTTAATATTCTAGGCCCACCAATGGGACGCCGGCACGCCACTGGAGGAGACACTGAGGACCTTTGATGACTTGGTTCGTGGGGGTAAAGTCCGTTATATCGGGGTCAGTAACTTCAACGGCTGGCAAATGGAGAGAGTCGTCAACACGGCCAGGACTTTGGGGATCAACCCCATCATTAGCTTGCAGGTAAGGTCATTGTCTAGGTGTTTCCAGGATAATGCTATATAGCCACATGGTGGATATCCACATATATTTTTAGAAATGTAACCTATCCCACAACTGACCCTTCACAGACACACAAAGTTGGATTTTAAAATTGTATTACAAAAGAAGGCTTCAATATATATATATATATATATATATATATATATATATATATATATATATATATATATATATATATATATATATATATATATATATATCTTATTCTGCCTTTCTATAGTCAAAATGAGCATACGCCCTCAACCTACTCACCCTAAGTCGTTCTATTGCATGCAGCTCTCCCCATGTCCTCCCTATGTTTTTAACTTTACTCTCTAGCTTCCTTCTCCACGTGGGATGCCGGGGCGGGGGTGGGGGGGGGGGCGTCAGCCTTTATTTAAATGCTCCTACGAGTTTTATTGCAAAGACGTTCTAGTTATACTGTTCTCAGGGTTTTTTCAACGTGTGTCTTTTTCAACGCCAGCGTCTTTTCTTCAACTTTAGGTCCACTGGAACCTCTTTAGTTCTCCAAAGCTCTACATTAGTGATTCTATCATACCATTTAATTTCCTCTATTTTGCGTAGGCACCAGTTAATGAATGTTTGTAGTTTATTGGAAATAGCCTTAGTTCGTCTCCATGTTTTCGCTCCATACAACAGTACTGATTTGACATTAAAATTGAAAAGGTTTAGTTTGGTAATAGCTTTAGTTTCTTTTGATATCCACACCTTTCATATAGCTCCTCTTGCCTTTTGTATTTGAATTTTAATATAGCTATCAGTTCCCCCATCTTTATCTACATAACTGCCCAAGTAGATGTACGACTCCACGTCTTGGAGTGGGATACCATTGAGAGAAACTACATTACTATTTGCCTGATTTATTTCTATTGTCTTTTCCTAATGGATTTTGAGACCTGTCTGTTTTGATCTTGCAATAAGAAAATTTAATTTGTCTTGTTTCTGATTCCGTGTGTGGATCAGAAGAGAAATATCAGTGAAATCCAGATCATCAAACTGTTTTGTAGGGGTCCAGTGAATTCCATTCCTGGTGTTAGCAGTTGCTGTCTTCTTGCCAGTAAAAATAGGAGAGGTGACAAAACACATCCCTGTCACACACCTGTTTTTATTTCAAATGTATTTGTTAGCTTCCCCTCGTGAATAACATGACATTGCATGACTTTGTATGTTGCCTTTAGTATGTTAACAATTTTCTGTGGGATTCCATCAAGATTGTCTCCAGCTGACAAGACCGTCTCTAATCTGATGTGCATTGCTGCTGACGTCACCAAACCGGGATTACGATACATTAAGTTTTCACTCCAACAGTCCCTATTTTTCGGTGTGTTCACTGTCATCACCCAAAAAAAAAAAAATTCTAGGAATAATCTTAAGAATTAAATATCTGTATATTTACACACAATATGTTTAATTCTGAAGATTATTCTTAGAAAGACAACTTATTACTGACATCAGAAGGAGACAGTCATTATTTTTCGGCCATGTTATGAGAAGAGGGAAAATAGAACATGTTGTGACCACTGGAAAGATCTTTAGAAGGATGGATAGAGGAAGACAACGAGAAAAGTTTCTTGACATTCTTGTTGCATGGCATGGAGGTGTGTCAGCACACAAACTGATACATGCTGCAGGAGTTCGCAGATTATGGAAAAGAATGATCGCCCACGCCTGTCGGCAAAGCACCTGATGATGATGATGATTCTTAGAACTGTTGTGGGGGACGGCGGGAAACCCACCGAGAAACGGGACTATCAGAGTGAAAACGTATCCTATCGTTGGCTCGGTTTGGTGACTACAGCAGCATGGCCCGTCAGTTGGAGACGGTCGTGATTCCATAGTGTCCTATCAATAGAGAGAAACCCTATCAATGCTGTCAAAAGCTTTTCATAGTCTATGAACCAATGTAAAGTTGGGAATGCTATTCAATGCATCGTTCTCTTTCTCTCCCGCACTGCCTCCCTCACCAGCAACAATACAGCCTGGCCAGCAGAGAGTCGGAGTTCGAAGCCTTCCAGGTGTGCAAGTCTGCAGGTATCGGAGTCCTGCCCTGGAGTCCCCTTAAAGGGTGAGTGCAAAATCGTCTGAATCTTTCGGAAGCCCATGTTACAACTGAATGTAACAGACATTACATTACACATTTAGGTGTTTTACACACACAGAGGCAGAAAAAAAAATCATAGAAGTTCAGGGACGCTGAAGTATCCACCAATCCATCCATTTATCAATCCATCCGTCCATCCGTCCATCTGTCTGTCTGCCTGTCTGTCTGTCTGTTAGTCGATCGATCCATTTATCCATCAATTTATCTATCCAACCAATCCATCAATATAACCATCTATCTTTCTAATATATTTAATCTATCTATCTATCTATCTATCTATCTATCTATATCTATCTATCTATCTATCTATCTATCTATCTATCTATCTATCTATCTATCTATCTATCTATCTATCTATCTATCTATCTATCTATCTATCTATCTATCTATATCTATCTATCTATCTATCTATCTATCTATCTATCTATCTATCTATCTATCTATCTATCTATCTATCTATCTATCTATCTATCTATCTATCTATCTATCTATCTATCTATCTATCTATCTATCTATCTATCTATCTATCTATCTATCTATCTATCTATCTATCTATCTATCTATCTATCTATCTATCTATCTATCTATCTATCTATCTATCTATCTATCTATCTATCTATCTATCTATCTATCTATCTATCTATCTATCTATCTATCTATCTATCTATCTATCTATCTATCTATTTTGCATTATCAATTTATTATTAAACAAGGTGAAGTATCCACCAATCCATCCATTTATCAATCCATCCGTCCATCCGTTTATCTGTCTGTCTGCCTGTCTGTCTGTCTGTTAGTCAATCGATCCATTTATCCATCAATTTATCTATCCAACCAATCCATCAATATAACCATCTATCTTTCTAATATATTTAATCTATCTATCTATCTATCTATCTATCTATCTATCTATCTATCTATCTATCTATCTATCTATCTATCTATCTATCTATCTATCTATCTATCTATCTATCTATCTATCTATCTATCTATCTATCTATCTATCTATCTATCTATCTATCTATCTATCTATCTATCTATCTATCTATCTATCTATCTATCTATCTATCTATCTATCTATCTATCTATCTATCTATCTATCTATCTATCTATCTATCTATCTATCTATCTATCTATCTATCTATCTATCTATCTATCTATCTATCTATCTATCTATCTATCTATCTATCTATCTATCTATCTATCTATCTATCTATCTATCTATCTATCTATCTATCTATCTATCTATCTATCTATCTATCTATCTATCTATCTGTCTGTCTGTCTGTCTGTCTGTCTGTCTGTCTGTCTGTCTGTCTGTCTGTCTGTCTGTCTGTCTGTCTGTCTGTCTGTCTGTCTGTCTGTCTGTCTGTCTGTCTGTCTGTCTGTCTGTCTGTCTGTCTGTCTGTCTGTCTGTCTGTCTGTCTGTCTGTCTGTCTGTCTGTCTGTCTATCTATCGATCGATCGATCGATCTATCTATCTATCTATCTATCTATCTATCTATCTATCTATCTATCTATCTATCTATCTATCTATCTATCTATCTATCTATCTATCTATCTATCTATCTATCTATCTATCTATCTATCTATCTATCTATCTATCTATCT
>CAJHNH020001244.1:68807-78807 GCA_905116865.2 Candidula unifasciata | reverse complement strand
CAGCTTTTCTGTGAACAACTGTTGTTTCTGGAATGTGTTGTTGTGATTGTGTGCAAGGAAGAAGTAATACAAGGGAAGCGCAGAAGGCGTGACGCTTTGTGAGTATCGAATCATTGATGCGTTTATATTTTTACGCTCTTTGCTGGTGGCTGTGTTCGGTGGTGGATGTGTTTAAAACGTTTAAAACGAGGAACACATGACATCCTTAGACCATATGAGTGTCCGTGGAAATCCCCTAAGAAATCACACAGGCGACGAGATGCTGTGATTTTCGAGAGTTGTACTGTCAACATTTACGACATGCTTGTTAGGGAGCAGTGGATTAATTTTCTTAACCCCACAGTGGGACCCGTAAGCCCACACTCGGATATGTCGTTACTGATATGATCTGTTATACATGAGGGAACTGTTGCTGACATTATGCCACTGTTGTGACTGTATGCCATTTCTCTATCGTAATATTGTGCCACAGTGTCATTGTATTGTGCAATTGTGCAGTGGTATTATTGTGTCACTTTGTCATTGTATTGTGCCATTGTGCAGTGGTATTATTGTACCACTACCTGATTGCATTGTGCCACTTTTCTAGGGCTTTATTGTGCCACTGTGTATTGTATTATTGCCTCATTGTGCCACTGTGTATTGTATTATTGTCTCATTGTGCCATTGTTCTGTGATTTTTGTGTGCTTATGTGCTTTGGTATTATTGCGCCACTGAGCAATTGTGCTGTGGTATTTTTGTGCTATATATTTATTCTGCCATTGTGCAGTGTTATTCTTGTACCACAGTGTATTGTATTATTGTGATGTTATGCCATTGTGTTGTGGTATGACAGGGCCAATGTGATTTTGTATTATTGTGAAATTGTGCTACTGTGCCACTGTCTAATATTTATATTGCGCCATTTTGCTTGTGTACAATCTGTATGAATAGCACTTTTCTAAAAACATATAAGAAAAATAGCAAATGTCAGATACATAATTTTATAGAGCAATCGGCACCTTATGATAGGTTCACATCAAACAGGCCGTCTTCATTTCCCATAACGTTTCCTGGTACCAGTTGCAGGCTTGGCCAAATTTTGGGGCGAAGTTAAATTATATAAATGTGTTTTTATTTTCTTCTCTTTCTTATCTTACAATCCAAGAAATGTAAATTCGAATTCAAGACAGAAGAATGTTGAATGTTGAATTAAGAAACGACATCACAGCACTCGGGACACTCCCATAAGCACTTTATCTCCATATTCAGCAGCAAGCGACGAGTTCCAGTTCCTATGGCACCAGTAAATGTTTGATTATATATCCTTCTCGCCTTTCCCTCGAGTATTGAGCGTTGGCCAGATCCCCTGGTAACTCCTCTCGGCGCCATTCTCCTCAGACCGTAATGATCTAGCTGTGCCTCCGCACTGTTCACTCGCTCCCAAAGGGCCCTCGCTGCATTTAACTTGTCATACATCAGTTCACCACCCAGTGGAGCAGAAGCTAGGGGAGAATCTTGTCAATGCTCCTCTGTGGGTCACGAACATGGTTCACTAATACTTTAACTTTTACTTGCTTTTACTCTTGCAGGTCGAACCACGGCCCAGGTGTCGCTGAGATGGCTTCTCCAGAGGGACGTGGTGTCTTCAGTCATCATCGGAGCTACCAAACTGGCACAGCTTGACGACAACATGGCCGCCAACGGCTGGTCACTGACAGCAGAAGAGGTTAGATTGCTGTCCCTTCATCCTGACTTCTGTTTTTGCTTGACCATCGATATTTTACTGTTGCTTTTTTTTTTTTTAAACTAAATTGTTTGGGTATGTGTCAAGAATGTCCCAGAGTAGTTTACCGGTGTGTGCGTGTGTGTGTGCGCGCGCGCGCGAGTAAGAGAGAGATAGCCAGACAGACAGACTTAGACACACACACACACACCGATACGAAGGAAAAGATGGAAAAAGAGAGAGAGAGAGTCCAAGAGAAACAGACACACACACACACACGCTCACCCATACACACATAGAGCCCTGCGACTCAGATTCAGTAGAAACAGACTTAGACTCGCCAATGCAAGCGATGTATAGATGGAACAAACATCAAAGGCTGTAAATAGCAGCATAGATGTTGCAGACACCAGGGATCACAGCTACACCTTTTTACAGCCTGATGCTGAGAGGCTAGAAAAACAATTAACAAGAATATGGCACTTATAGTGTCCAGTGACACACATTGATACTATCCCGTTACAGACAGTGATACTATCCCGTTACACATAGTGATACTATCCCGTTACACACAGTGATACTATCCCGTTACACACAGTGATACTATCCCGTTACACACAGTGATACTATCCAGTTACACACAGTGATACTATCCCGTTACACACAGTGATACTATCCCGTTACACACAGTGATACTATCCCGTTTCACACAGTGATACTATCCCGTTACACACAGTGATACTATCCCGTTACACACAGTGGTAATACCCCGTTACACACAGTGATACTATCCCGTTACACACAGTGATACTATCCCGTTACACACAGTGATACTATCCCGTTACACACAGTGGTAATACCCCGTTACACACAGTGATACTATCCCGTTACACACAGTGGTAATATCCCGTTACACACAGTGATACTATCGCCTTACACACAGTGATACTATCCAGTTACACACAGTGATACTATCCAGTTACACACAGTGATACTAACCAGTTACATACATTGATACTATAAAGTTACATACATCGATACTATCCAGTTACACACAGTGATACTATCCAGTTACACAAATTGATACTATCCAGTTACACACATTAATACTATCTAGTTACACACAGTGATACTATCCAGTTACACACAGTGATACTATCTAGTTATACGCAGTGATACTATCCAGTCACACACAGTGATACTATTCAGTTACATACAGATACTATTCACAGTGCGTAATTGTTGGTGGTAGTTAAGGGGTGGAAAATTATGTGAACAACTAGACAAACAAAGGATACAACTTTGGCTTCATATAAATAGATATTTTATAAAATACGAACTAAAACACGCAACATTCCACCGCTTCAACATACTAAGAGAGTAATGGATTGCAGAATACAATCCTTAAAAAGAAGTATACTATGCCCTACGACTTCAGCAAAATCAAATGCTCTCAGAATGCTATGATCACAGTATATAAAACACTGTTGGCGCTATTTGTCTCATGTAGCCCTCAAAGCTGAAACACAAATGAGAAGGTCTAAGTCGTGTTAAATATTGTTGAAAATGACGAATACGACTAATCTTCGGAGTTACAGATTTGCAAACATAGGGGAGTGGAAAGTGAGAAGTAACAATGAAATTCATTAGCTTTTTTAAAATCACTACTAACCACTGGCATCATAAGGGCAAAGGCACTGACATTAGTGATGCCTATAAAGAGAATGGCGAAAGGTAGAGAGGCAAAAACTGTGTACTCGATGGAGCTGTTTGGCCGTAGACAATGAAACAGCTAGTGAAAGTTACCTAGTTACGTATGCATAATGGAGCCAAGGTTAAACATTAATACTGTTTTAAACTCGGACAAGAGCTTTTGAGATATATTATGAGAAAATAGTTGTTATCAAAATCGACATCACATTGTTCTGCTATCACCCTCACAATCACACATCTGTCTTCGCGTATACGTTCGCTGATTTCGGCAATGTTTTTATTATTACAAACTCAACATAGATATCCCGACCCAGCTTCATCTTCAATCTTTTTGGCATGCCAGTTTTGAATCCCGAATAGCACCTGATGCATTTGATAAACTTTGAGCCTAATAAACGTATGTCATTAACTTGTCTGAAGAACACTTCTTTGATTTTGAAACAGAATTAAAATTCACCTTTGGCTTCCTGCTGCAGACATAACTACGCAATTGTTACTAACAAAAATAATCTGTTACTTTTAATCTGTTCGCTTGGCCTCTTTACAGTTTTGCCAGATTATAGATTTAATAAATAGACTGACAATTTATTGATCGGCACTCATAGAAAGAAGTAAAAAGATAGAAGGAAAGACTAGACAACATATAAATCGTGCATGGAATCGAGACTGTCACCTCCAGATGGTGTGTGCGCCTTGCTATGGAAACAAGCTTTCTAAGATGGATGAATGGCACCTGATAGGAGGATATGCTTTGCTTCATGGATGGTGTGTTTGTTTTGGCCATAGTAAAAACATTCTCATTATGTAATCATTAGACGATGTCAACTATGATTCGGTATAAAGTTCTGTCAGACCGCTAAAAAAAAAAAAACATTTATGTGGATAGACATCCGTTAATTAACATTAATGTTAAACTTTTGAAAATAAGACGTGCGTGCCACACATCTATTTAAAAACCGAATTCTCCAAATACCTATTTCAGATGAAACAACTCGACGATGTCTCTGCTCCAGAAGCGACCTATCCCTACGAGGGGATACAGAGACAAAACGGCGACCGTGTTAATCCTGCACTTCAAGATGTCTACGTGAGATCTATTGCATAATTTTATACACATGACCTCCAGGCATCACTGAATAAAGACATCCATGAATCAGTAGCTGGTTTAATCCAGAATAATGATTCGTGGAATCCAACATCAGAGACTGATGGAATCAAAGTTTAATGGAATCCAGTATCATAGATTGAAAAAATCCAAAATCAAAGACATTAGAAATCCATTCCTCTGATTTTGAAGAAGGGTTTTTCTTTGTAAATCGAATATTCGGATTTTAGTATGCTTCTTGTTTTTATGTTTTTCATAAATTAAATATAAATATATATACATACAGTCTTTGGCTTAATTCGGGTTACTGTTTATAAATGGAAAATTTTTTGCATGATTGTGTTGTTTTGTTGTTGCAATCAAGTAAAAGGATTCTTTTGAAATAGAGAATTTAAGAGTTCTGTATTCTTTAAGTGTAATAAATTCCGAATGTCTTTAGTGTCCTCTATCTTCCTCTAAAATTTGTAATACAAGGACTATCCCAAAATCATCTTGGACTGACTGGTAACTATAAAGCGTTTGCCATATTAAAATCGTTCATTGCTTGCACCCGGGGATCCAAAATAAAATGCTCACTATTGGAGTCATTATTCTACACGACAACACGGCGGCCTATACTGCTGATCGCACAAAGGCTTTACTTCAGCAGTTTAAATCCGACATTTTCAACCATTTCACTTACACCAGACCAGTATGATTACTGCCAAGAAGGAAAGCAATAGCAAACTACCTTCTTCAAGATGCCAAGAATGGTCATTGTTTCCCAACTTACAAATCTTCAGATAAACAGCGTAAACGGGTGCTTAGAAAGAGAAGCCTCGTCCGGTAAGGAGAGGCATGAGTACCAGGTGACCCAAGATTTTCATCAGGCATCGGTGTGCAAAAACTTCAAATATGTTAAATATAAGGAAATGGAACGTCAAGACTATGTTTGGGTTTAGACAACAGCAAGCAAGAAATTCAAGATAGAATGTGAAAATCCAGGGAATGTGTGAGACAAGATAAAATGTGAACATCCAGGTAATGTGTGAGACAAGAGATTTACAGCGCTAATGACACTTTTGAAAGAATCTTTGAAGTTGAACCAAACAGACGAGGAAAAAACAACACACAGTATAAAAACATGGCAGTATGAAAATCCTTGTCAGTAATCCGCAGATAAAAATTTCTAGACACAGAAGGAGACACATCAAACTGCTACCGTATGCGTTTTGCAGACTGTGTCACATGCTGTTTTGATGCAATGAATTCATTCAAAGTCGGAGTGTTTCTGCTTGAGAGGCGAGGAACCAACAGTCTGCATACAAAAAATACGCTATCTTTAATACGGATGCGAATGCAAAATTCGAGTTATGAAAAGAGAGCAAAGACCTAAAATGGATTAACAATCAGAACTTTCCACAGAGTTTACAGCCGTTAAGAGTAAAGAAGAAGATAAGCTTCTTATCTATACGTTGCTACAGAGAACATGCATGCTCTGAAGGTTAAAATTTTGAGAGCAAACTTCTTCCCTCTAGCAACGTAGGGATGGATTCGTGGACTATCTCCCAGCCCTTTAAAAAAAAAATGGGTATTTTGAGCTGAAATGCTATAAAAGGTCTCGGACCACCATGGACAGATACAACAAGAAATACTAAAGAGTCTGAACATCAAGGTAGATTGGCTAATAAACAGCATCCTGTCTCGGAAGCTGAAACAGTTTCCCTATTACAAGCGCCAGGCGGAATTTAAAAAAAAAAAAGCAGTGGGAATGTCGCCGACAAGGAGGGGTAGGGGATGGCCAAATTGATGATGGGCACAGGATATAAGCGACTCTTTGATTATGCAAGTGCACGATAGTTTTCGAGAGACCGAGTTTCTTTCAGGCACACATTGATAACAGCGACGTTCTGTACCTGCGACATGATGATGATGATGATGATGATGATGATGATGATGATTGTAGAGAACAGAATAAAGAAGTAGACAGTGAGCTCTATGCGAATAATAATGGCATAACGAGACAACGAATGCAAAAAACAGGAACTCTACAAGGACACCATTCTATAGTGTTGTACCCTGTGTCAGTTCCTGGTCTCTCCTATAGGAGATAAAGAATAAATCCGCTGACCCTTTACAAGCATGTCGTAAAGGTGACAAATTAGGGATTGCCTGAAATTAGATTTGTCCGGCGACAGATATAGCAGCATGGCTGTGAACCATAACACAATGTGCCAACAGCAGGAAAAAAAGTAATTTTGTTTTAACTATGTTCAATGAAGATGGGCACAGGATATAAGTGACTCCTCGAGTATGAAAGTACATGAGGCGGGAGAGCTCACGAGTGACCGAGTTTCTTTCAGGCAGACCGTGATAAGAGCGACGTTCTGCAAAGGACCTTCTACATGATGATGATGTTCAATAAAACAAAATCTATGCTCCAACTGCAAAGCCAAACTATGTCACACCTGAAGACGAAATACAACCTGCACCAGGTGGTAACCTACTATGTACTATTCAGAACAATGTGGCCTGATGTTCGCTTGCGCACTATTATATAAATACACAGGCCGCATGCAACAGATTTCGGTTGCACAACGCACGATCAAGGTTGCCTCTTGTACCAGGGCTGACTTTCAAACATATCTGTAAGTTTGCCAACGTGCACAGTTAACGATTGTAAATCGATTCTAGTTAACTGTATTTTAGACATCTTTCGGTAACAGGTAGGACCTAGTCGTAAATTAAGATGTGAATTTTGTGTTCGTTGTTTTTAAAACATATTTTTCTCGTGTGGGTGCCGGGACACCATGTGCGTGTGGGTCAGGGAAAGGGGAACGAATAGAACCACTGCCCTCTCGCTCCCCTCCCCATGTATTTCCTAACAGTCGACTTTTTCTTCATGTTCGCCAGCTGTAAACTCCCGCACAAAGTTCTGGCTGTTCGGTCACTTCTGGACTTTGGTCTTGTTCCAGAACATGAGTTTTTCGTTCACATCCGTTTTACACATCTAGCTTATTTGTATGAGAAACTTTGCTTCCTTGCTTCACAGACAGATGCACTCCCACTTCGAAGGTAGTACCCCTAAGGTGTCGACCTTTACCACATGCCTGTTTGGGGGGGAGGGGGGGTTGGATTTATTATTTTCCTCCCTAAAATCGAGACCTGGAATCAAAACAGGCATTAACAGTCGACTGATCAGGAGTGTTTTCTTCCATGTCGGAGTGCTTCTGCCTGAGAATCGGGGAACCAACAGCCTGCCGATATATGAGCCATATCTGTAAAATGGATGGGCACGCAAAACTCAAGTGACGGAATGAGACTATAAACCAGAAGTAGACGAACAACCAGAACTTTTTGCCAGAGTTTACAGCCGGTGAACGCGAAGAATAAGAACAATAAAACATATCCGTTACATAATTCTTGAATACCTCTTACATATTTCTATTAAATATGTTTGATAAAACGTATTTGCAACTAGATAAGCATGTTTAACACTGAGTTGACCATTGTTAACAATCACATTTCAGCAGTAATTCATCACCGTCAGTCACCCGGTCCTATACAGATCATCGATCTCGTCACATCACGGCTAAAAAGCCAATTTTCCAGCCCCATATGTTTTCACTGTCAACACATTTTCAGTGTCTTAAATCCGCATTCTCAGGGATCTGCCTGAACATCGCCGTTCTCTTTAGGTTACCATGAAGTTTAAAACGGCACCTTTCGAGACAGGATGCTGTTTATGAGCCAATTCTCTCCAATGCTCAGATCATATAGAATGTCCGAGTATATATATATATATATATATATATATATCCTTCTTCTTGTTCTATGGTATTCTATAAATTTTACTGTATCATTTCAGTTTAAAAGCTCCATTTATTTTCAGCAGGGATTGATTAGCAGTCCACGAGTCGCATCCGTAGTCTAGATTAGTAACTAGACGAGAGTATTATAAACTAGACAAGTTCACTATAACCTAGACAAGTGTCCCGCGTAATGTGGACCCCATCAATGACCAAGTGCCGATTGGTCTACAATATAGGTCAAGTCTTATATGCCTAATACGCCTAAACGCGTCGTAAAGGGTCCTTTACCATTTTTTTCTGTTTTACTTACACAAGTATATTGTTAGGTAAACATACGTGATATACATAATTAAAAAAAACAGACAATGTATTGTTTGGCACTTATAGAAAGACAGAAGGACAGAAGGATGCATATTTACATATGTGAAGCACATAGAGAATACATATTTGTTACCAAGTGGTTGGTAGAAGTATATGTTACTAAAAAGAGTAACTAACTGAAGTGTTACTAACTACACATAAATGTTAATCTAGACTGATTTGTCTATTAAATATATGGTATTACCAAAAATTGCCATTACTGCCTGTGTTGATAACTTTTGCTATGTAGGCAGAGGGGTCTTAGAAGCTGAGAATTTAGGGCCGCATGTTCTCTCGCCAAGCACTGTGCATGTTGAGATTTTTTATTTTTTATCCTCTCCTCCTTTACTTCGGATTCGAACCTAGAGACCTAGCGTTGCTAAGCTTTCGGTCAGCCGCTTGCTACCAACCAGACTAATTAAACAGAGGGGTTAGTAGCTAGACTAATGAATTTTTAGGGATTCTAGTAACTAGACTAATTAAACAGAGGTGCTACTAGCTAGACAGATAATTAAAAATAAGACATATTCTTTACTTGTTAGACTAATTGGGTATGACTGTTATTGTTGAAAGGAAACGCAAATACGTACAGAAATATGTCAACACCCATCCCTGATGAGAACAAGGTCGTCTACCAGTTCCTGGGCCGGTCAGGACTGAAAGTTGCCAACATTTGCTTGGGTTGCATGACATTCGGAGAGTCTCCAGTAAGTTGTCTGTCAAAACATTTATGTTCAACTTGCCACAATAGTCCGGTTGGTGACAGCTTCAGTACTCCGCGACCTAGACGGTTTATTTACAATGAAACCCCCAGGTAATGTGTTAGCTATCTAAACAATACGAGGTAAGTAATTAATGGCATTGTTAATTGTGTTTTGCTAGTTTACGCTTTATGCTTTTCCTGCAAGTACCAGGGTTTTTATTTCTCTCATTCCTCTTCTGGCCGTTTTAAGGGTGTAAACACCAGCGGAAAATTCTGGTCGTTCGTCAGGTTCTGGATTATAGCTTTGTTCAAGAACTTGAGTTTTGGATGCAAATCAGTTTCACAAATCTTGCTTTTTTTTTTTCGTCAGAATATTGGTTCCTCGCCTCTAAACAAGATGCACTCCTATTCTGCAGAAAACGTTTCTTTTTAGTTACCTTGTACAAAATGTTATTTTTTTCTTTTCTTTTTGTGGGTCAGTGGGTCTGGTCTCTTGTCTATGGGCCCCGGAACCAACACAGGGAGTTCGTCATATCAGCAGGACTGTAGGCCACAACGGCATGGTTGTAGTTGTTACTGGGTGCCTCAGTTGTAACTTCTTGGGATATTGAATGAGGCATTT
>CAJHNH020001244.1:56307-63807 GCA_905116865.2 Candidula unifasciata | reverse complement strand
AGAAGAAGAAGAAAAAGAAGAAGCAGAAGAAAAAGAAAAGAAGAAGACGAAGTAGAATAATAATAAAAAAAATAATAATGATAATAATAATAATATTAATGAAGAAGAAGATGAAGAAGAAGAAGAAGATGATGATGAAGAAGAAGAAGAGGAAGAAGAAGAAGAAGAAGCAGAAGAAGAAGAAGAAGAAGAAGAAGAAGAAGAAGAAGAAGAAGAAGAAGAAGAAGAAGAAGAAGAAGAAGAAGAAGAAAGAAGAAGAAGAAAGAAGAAGAAGAAGAAGGAGAGAAGAAGAAGAAGAGAAGAAGAAGAAGAAGAAGAAGAAGAAGAAGAAGAAGAAGAAGAAGAAGAAGAAGAAGAAGAAGAAGAAGAAGAAGAAGAAGAAGAAGAAGAAGAAGAAGAAGAAGAAGAAGAAGAAGAAGAAGAAGAAAAAGAAGAAATCGATAGAAGAATTATATTACATTATAAATAATGTAAAGTAAAGGACATATCCGTGGGCGGCCGTGGTTTCGGCTAGACGCTCCCCTGAGGATCAGAAGGTCGTGAATTTAGGTCAGGACAAATCCACAGAAGAAAATATGAAATTGCCTCACAGGTCGACCCAGCCTTAAATGGCTATCAGGTAAAGTCATGGGAAGTAAAGGCGTCCGACGTGATGTTTCCCACATCACCTACAGCGTGCCTGTTGGTCTAAAAAATATATGTTTAACCCTAAATGCCCAACACGCCTGGGGGCGTGGAAAAGGAAACCTTATTTATGGAAAAAGGGGACTTATGGAAAAGGAACTTTACTTATGGAAAAGGGGGACTTTACATGTTGAAAATGGGTCTTTACTTATGCAAAAGGGAACTGAACTTTACTTATGAAAAAGGGTACTTTACTTATGGAAAAGGGTGCTTTACTTATGGAAAAGGGTACTTTACTTAAGGAAAAGGGTGCTTTACTTATGGAAAAGGGTGCTTTACTTATGAAAAAGGGTACTTTACTTATGGAAAAGGGTGCTTTACTTATGAAAAAGGGTACTTTACTTATGGAAAAGGGTACTTTACTTATGGAAAAGGGTGCTTTACTTATGAAAAAGGGTACTTTACTTATGAAAAAGGGTACTTTACTTATGGAAAAGGGTGCTTTACTTACTTCAAAAAGGACCTTTCTACGACAGTAGTGCATCAGACATGATGATAAACTCATATTTTATGGGGGCAAACAGCACTCCATGGACGATATGGTCAACATCCTGTCTGCCACCTTTACTTCCAATAAGAATGTTTAATGCCCATTTTAAGCTAAGTCGACCTAATAGATAAGGTCATTACTGAGAACAACAAAAACCCGATTCTCTATGGCTTGAACCCAAGACCTCCGCAAAGGCAGGCGAGCGAGTATCAAGCCTCTACACTCCCGTAGCATCAGTACGTACCCTACACCTACACCCAGCCCTAAGGGAAAGAATATCTACAACTGCTACGTCATCAGTCGGTAGAACATTATTGCTAATCTTTGTCCGAGCTGATTGTCTGTCTGCCATATTTGCCGGGGAAAAAAAAAATCATAATTTTACATATCATTGAGGCCCTGTTAGGGTATGTTTTCAGCCTTTTTAATTTACGCCCGTTATTCGGAAGAGTGTCAGTGATTCTAATAGTCAAAAATCTCAATTGTGGTCTATATCCTGTTTGACATGCCATCTTGTACTGTACCCAGACAACCTAGGGACAAGTTTGTTGTGGCAACGAAATGTCGTATAAACATGGGAACAGAGCAAAACGTCAACAACGTGGGGCTGAGTCGGAGGCACATTACTGAGAGTATAGACAGAAGTCTTCAGAGACTGCACACAGACTTTGTGGATCTTTACCAGGTGGGTAGATACCATTTGTTAACATCGTGAATTATGAAGAAACACAGAAAAAAAAAAAAAACTGTAGGAAGCAATATTATGGGCATGGAGGCATGTATCTATATTGCGAATGTACCCTAAAATTGTGGAGAATAGCCTTCCAGTCCTTTCCAAGTCATCATCAAATTTAGTTCGTGTTCACATGTGAGAGTTTATAGTCGAAATAATTATGAAAACAATGTACCAGGGCAAATATTTTCGTATTGTAGCAGATAAACGAAAGATTAAAATGGCGTCCTGACAAATGTCGAGACTAAAGTTGTGACAGTTTACACTCCTCAATTTTCTGATCGTTCTCTGAAGAGAAGTCTAGAAGAAAAGAAGAGAAGAAAGAGAGGAAGAGAAGAGAGGGGGAAGAGAAGAAGAAGAGAGGAGAAGAGGAGAAGAAGAGAGAGAGAAGAAGAGAGGAGGAAGAAGGCGGAGAAGAGAAGAAAGAGAAAAAGAAGAAGAGGAAGAAAGAGGAGGAAGAAAGAAGAAGAAGAGAAGAGAGAGAAGGAAGAAGAAGAAGAGAGAGGAAGAAGAAGAAGAGAAGAAGGAAAGAAGAGAGAAAGAAGAGGGAAAAGAAAGAAGAGGAGAGGAGGAGAAGGAAGAAAGAAGAGAGAAAAGAGAGAGAGAAGAAGAAGAAAAGAAGAAGGGAAAGAGAAGAAGAGGAAAGAGGAGGAAGAGAGAAGGGAGAAGAAAGGAGAGAGAGGGAAGAAGAAGAAGAAGAGAGAGAAGAGAAGAAAGGGAGAAAGAAGGAGAAGAAGAAGAGAGGAGAAAGAAGGAAGAAGAAAGAAGAGAGAAGAAGGAGGGAAAGCAGAGGAGAAAGAAGGAGGAGGAAGAGAGAAGAGAAGAAGAGAAGGAGGAAGAAAGAGGAAAGGAGAAGGAGAGAAGGAGGAGAAGAGAGAAGAGAGAGAAGGGAGAAGAGAGGAAGAGAAGAGAGAGAAGAGGAAGGAGGGGGGGAGGAGGAAGAGAAGAAGAGGAGGAAGAGGAGGAGGGAGAGGAAGAAGGAGGAGGAGGAGAGGAGAGAGGAAGAGAAGGAGGAGGAGGAGGAGAGGGGGAAAGGAGGAGGAGGAAGAGGAGAGGAGGAGAAGAGGAAGAGAAGAGAGGGAGAGAAGAGGAGGAGGAGGAAGAAGGGGAGGAGAGAAGGGGAGAGAAGGAGGAGAGAGAGAGGGGGGGGAAGAGAAAAGAGAGAGGAGAAGAAAGAAGAAAAGGAAGAAGAGAGGAGGAAAAGAGAGAGAGGGGGGGAAGAGGAGAGAAGGAAGGGGGAAGAGAAGGGGAGGAAAGAAGAGAAAGAAGGAGGGGGGAAAAAGAGAGAGGGGAGGAGGGGGAAGAAGAGGAGGAAGGGGAAGAAAGAGAGGGGGAAAGGAAGGGAGGGGGAGAGAGAGAAGAAGGGAAGAAGAGAAGGAAGAGGAAAGAGAGAAAGAAGAGAAGGAGGGGGGGAAGAAGAGAGGGAAGAGGAGAGAGAAGGAAGAGGAGAGAGAGAAAGGAGAGAGGAAGAAGAAGAAAGGAAGGGGAGGGGGAGGGGGGGGGGAGAGAAGGGGGAAGGAAAAGGAGAAGGGAGGGGAGAGAAGAGAAGGGGAGGAGAGAAGGAGGAGGAAAAGGCGAGAGAGGAGAGAGAAGAAGGAGAGAAGAGGAAGAAAGAGAGAGGAGGAAGAGAGAAAGAGGAAAAGAAGAAGGAGGGGAGGAAGAAGAGAGAAGAGAAGGGGGAGAGGAGAGAAGAGGGGGGGAGGGAGGAGGAAGAAAGGAGAGGGAGAGGAGAGAGAGAAGGAGAGAGAGGAGGGAGGAAGAAAGAGAAGGAGAGGAGGAGAGGGGGAAGGAGAGAAGAAGAGAGAAGGAGGAAAGGAGGGGAGGGGAAGGAGAGAAGGAGGAAGAGGAGGAGAAGAAGAGAGGAGAAGAGGGAGAAGGAGGAGGAAAGAAGAAGAGAGAGAGAGAGGAAGAAGAGAGAGAAGAAGAAGAAGGAGGAAGGAGGAGGGAAAGAAGAGAGAGAGGAGGAGGAGGAAGAGAGAGGAAGGGAGAAGGAGAAGAGGAGGAAGGAGGAAGAGAGAGAGGAGGAGGGGAGAAGGAGGAGGAGAGGAGGAGGAGGAGAAGAGAAGGAAAGGAAGGAGAAGAAGAGGAGAGAGGAGGAGGAGGAGGAGGAGAAGAAGGGGGAAGAGGAAGGAAGAAGAAGAGGGGAAGAGGGAGGAAGAGAGGAGGAAGGAGAGAGAAGAAGAAGAAGAGGAGAAGAGGAAGGAGGAAGAGGAAGAAGAAGAAGAAGAAGGAGAGAGAGGGAGAGAAGAAGAGGAGGAAAGAAGGAGGAAGAGAGAGGAGAAGAAGAGGAAGGAAGAGAGGAGAGGAGAGAGAGAGAAGGAAGAAGAGAAGAAGGAGGAGAGAAGAGGAGAGAGAGAAGGAGGAAGAGGAAGAGGAGGAAGGAGGAAGAGGAAGGAAGAAGGAAGAGAGAGGAGGAGGAAGAGAAGAAGGAGAAGGAGGAAGAAGGAGGAGAAAGAAGGAGGAGAGGAAGAGGGAGAAGGAGAAGGAGGAGGAAGAGGAGGAGGAGAGGAGGAAGAGAAGGAGGAAGAGGAAGAGGAGGAGGAGGAGAGAGGAAGGAGAAGAAGGAAGAAAGAGGAAGGAAGAGGGAGGAGAGAGGAAGAAGGGAGAGGGAGAGGAGGAGGAGAAGAGAGAGGAGAGAGGAGAAGAGGAGGAAGAGAAGGAGAGGAAGAAGAAGAAGGAGGAAGAAAGGAGAGAGGAGGAGGAAGAGGAGAAGGAGGAGGAAGAAGGAGGAGAAGGAGGAAGAGGAAGAGGAGGAGGAGGAAGGAGAAGAGGAGGAGGAGGAGAGGAGAGAGAGAGAGAAGAAGGAAGAAGAAGAAGAAAGGAAGAAGAAGAAGAAGGAGGAGAGAGAGGAAGAGAAGAGGAAAGAGAAGAAGGAGGAAGAAGAAGAAGAGGAGGAGGAGGAGGAGGAGAAGAGAGAGAAGAAGAAGAAGAGGAGGAGAAGAAAGAGGAAGAAGAAGAGAGAAGAAGAAGGAGAAAGAGAGGAGAAGGAGGAGGAGAGAGAAGAGGAAGAAGAAAGGGAAAGGAGGAAGAAGAAGAGGAGGAGAAGGAGGAGGAGAAAGGAGAAGAAGAGGAGAAGAAGAGAAGAGGAGGAGGAAGAAGAGGAGAAGGAAGAGGAGGAGGAGGAGAAGAGAAGAGGAGGAGGAAGAGGAAAGGGAGGAAGAAGAGGAAGAAGAGAAGGAAGAAGAAAGAGGAGGAGGAGGAAGGAGGAAGAAGGAGAAGAAGGAGGAGGAGAGGAAGAGAGAAGAGGAGAGAGGAGGGAGAGGAGAGAAGGAAGAAGAAGAAGAGAGAAGAAGGAGGAGAGAAAGAAGAGAGAGAAGAAGAGAAGAAGAAAGAAGAGAGGAGGAAGAGAGAGAAAGAGAGAAGGAGAAGAGAAGGAGAAGAGGAGAAGAGAGAAGAAGAGAAAAGGAAGAAGAAGAGAGAAGAGAAGGAGGAGGAGGAAGAAGAAGAAGAAGAGAAGAAGAGAGAGAGAGAGAGGAGAAGAAGAAGAGAAGAAGAAGAAGGAAGAAGAGAAGGAGAAGAAGAGAGAGAGGAGGAAGAGAGAGAGAAGAGAGAAGAGAGGAAGAGGAGAAGGAGAAGAAGAGAAGAAGAGAAGAAGAGAAGAAGAAGAAGGAAGAAGAAGGAGAGGAGGAAGAAGAAAGAAGAAGAGAAAGAAGGAGAGAAAGAAGAGAGAAGAAGAAGAAGAGGAGAAGAGGAGGAGGAGGAAGAGAGAAGAGGAAGAAAGGAGAAAAGAAGAAGAAGAGAAGAGAGGAGAGAAGAAAGAAGAGAAGAGGAAGAAGAAGAAAGAAGAAGAAGAAGAGAGAGAAGAAGAAGAAGAAGAAGAAGAGAGAGAAGAAGAAGAGGAGGAAGAAGAAGAGGAGAGAAGAAGAGGAGAAAGAAGAGAAGAAGAAGAAGAGAAGAGAGGAGAGAGAGAAGAAGAAGAGAAGAAGAGAAGAAGAAGAGAGAGAGAAGAAGAAGAAGAAGAAGAGAAGAAGAAGAAGAAGAGGAGAAAGAAGAAGAGAAGAAGGAAGAGAAGAAGAGAGAAGAGAGAGAAGAAGAAGAAGAGAGAAGAAGAGAAGAAGAGGAAGAGAAGAAGAAGAGAGAAGAAGAGAGAAGAAGAGGAGAGGAGAAGAAGGAGGAGAAGAGGAAGAAGGAGAGGAAGAAGAAGAGGAGAAGAAGAGAAGAAGAAGAGAGAAAGAGGAGAGAAGAAGAGAAGAAGAAGAGAAGAGGAGGAAGAGAAGAGAGAAGAAGAAGAAGGAGAAGAAGAAGAAAGAAGAAGAAAAAGAGAGAGAGGAGAAGAAGGAAGAGAGAAGAAGAAGAAGAAGAGAGAGAAGGAGGAAGAGAGAGAAGAGAGAAAGAAGAGAGAAGAAGAAGAGGAGAGAGAGAGAGAGAAGAAGAAGAGGAGAAGAGAAGGAGGAAGAAGAAGAAGGAAGAAGAAGAAGAAGAGAGGAAGAGAGAGGAAGAGAGAAGAAGAAGAGAAGAAGAAGAAGAAAGAGGAAGAAGAAGAAGAAGAGAGAGAAGAAGAAAGAAGAAGAAGAAGAAGAAGAAGAAGAGAGAAGAAGAGAAGGAGAAGAAGAAGAAGAGAGAAGAAGAGAGAGAAGAAGAAGAAGAGGAGAGAAGAAGAAGAGGAGGAGGAAGAGAGAAGAAGAAGAAGAAGAAGAAGAGAGAGAGGAGAAGAAGAGAGGAAGAAAAGAAGAAGAGAAGAAGAAGAGGAGGAGAAGAAGAGAGAAAGAAAGAGGAAGAAGAAGAAGAAGAAGAAGAGGAAGAAGGAGAGGAGAGAAGAAGAAGAAGAAGAAGAGGAAGAAGAAGAGAGAGGAAGAGAGAAAGAGGAAGAGAGAAGAAGAAGAAGAAAGAAGAAGAAGAAGAGAAGAAGAGGAGAAGAAGAGAAGAGAGAAGAAGAAGAGGAAGAGAGAAGAGAAGAGAGAGGAAAGAGAAGAAGAAGAGGGAGAAAGGAGAAGAGGAAGAGGAAGAAGAAGAAGAGGAAGAAGGAGAAGAGAGAGAGAGAGAGAGAAGAAGAAGAAGAGGAGGAAGAAGAAGAGGAAGAGAGAGGAGAGAAGGAGAAGAAGAAGAAGGAGAAGAAGAAGAGAAGAGAGAGGAGAGAGAGAAGAGAAGAAGAAGAAGAAAGAGAAGAAGAGAAGAGAGAGAGAGAGAGAGAAGAAGAGAAGAGAGAAGAAGAGAGAAAGAGAAGGAGAGAAGAAGAAGAAGAAGAAGAGAGAAGAAGAGAGAGAGAGAGGAAGAAGAGAGAGAGAAGAAGAGAGAAGAGAAGAGGAGAGAAGAAGAGAAGAAGAAGAGAGAAGAAAGAGGAAGAAGAGAAAGAAGAGAAGAAGAAGAAAGAGGAGGAGAGAGAAGAGAAGAGGAGAAGAAGAAGAAGAGAAGGAGAAGAGAGAAGAGAAGAAGAAGAAGAAGAAGAAGAAGAAGAAGAGAAGAAGAAGAAGAAGAAGAGAAGAAAGAAGAGAAGGAGAGAGAGGAGAAGAAGAAGAGAAGAGAGAGAAGAAGAAGAGGAGGAAGAAGAGAAGAGAGAGAAGAAGAGAAGAAGAAGAAGAAAGAAGAAGAAGGAGAGAGAGAGAAGAAGAAGAAGAAGAAGAAGAAGAAGAAGAGAGAAGAAGAAGGAAGAAGA
>CAJHNH020001244.1:15000-49395 GCA_905116865.2 Candidula unifasciata | reverse complement strand
TCAATTATTAGTCTACAGGTGGGTCTTTGTCTACGTTCAATTGCTTACTTTGTTAGAGATAAAATAGCATAGGATAAATATTAATACATGATATTCATTGGTGCGAAAGGAGTAAAATATTAAACAACCCTTTATCACGCTCATTGGCATATTGAGTAACTCTAGGTCGACCTAAGAGTCAGTGTAATTTTTTTTTTTTTTTCAAAAAGAAAATCTAAATCAATATGGATATAAACCCACAATATTAGAGAGAGCATCTAACCAGTGTAGAGGCTGCTCTGGTTATATGGGTGGGTGGGGGGGGGGGCATGTTTTTAAATGCCAGAAATTCGATTTTATAACAATACTGGCATAAGAGTTACACATGAATGGGATAGACCCCTAAATACTGTTGTGTGCGAAAATCACTTCGGTGTGTGAAGAGTTTAACAAACTCTATGTTCACAGCCCACTCACAATTATAATTAGCTAAAGTATGTACGTTTACAAGCCGTAAACACAACATGAATGCCAGGGTGTACGCATTCTTCAGAACTCCTGGCTTCCTTATCTCTATACACACCAAAGTGATATTCGCACATAACAGATACGTTTTGAATGGTAGAGGCAAATATGGAATTAAAACCATATACCGAAAACAATGTGAACTGTGGAAATGCATGAAAGTAACGAAAATAAACGGTCCTTTTCCACGCCTTTAGGTTTATAGGGCAAGAAATATTTTTTAGACCTATTGACAATGCACACGGGCGTCTGATCTCACTACTCAGAGACCAGGGGTAATTATTTGAAATCCCAGCACTTACCGGGGATTGAAACCGGAACCTCTAGCACTCGAGGCGGAGACCAAGCCTTGAGACCAAGCAATAAAGATTATTTTTAAACTATTTGTAATTTTTTTTTTTTTTTTGCCTTACTTAAAATGTTGCATGTAATCCAATACTGATTTGGTTATATTACCAGCTGTTATTTTATTCTCTTTGTCCACAACCTAGCAACAATACAACCTGATTACCCGACAGTCGGAGCTTGAAGAGTTCCAGGTGTGCAAGAATGAAGGTGTGGGGGTGCTACCATGGAGCCCACTTAAACAGTCAGTGTTTGTCTATTTAATACTATATTGTATAATCTGTTGTTATTCGTCCCCCACGGGTGATGGAGACCACTTTCCTCCAAAGTAGTAATGATAAATGATTATGAGTACGAAGGTGGCTGATTATTCCAATATGAGCCTGGAAAGTTCTTGAGCAGTGCGTACAACAGATGGAAGCCGCAGTAAGTGTAGGAACGAACGAACGAACGAACAATCTTGATGTTTAAATTATTACAAATTGGGCACCCAGGCCCGTCTGACATTTGGCCCTTCTAAGCACTCATTTTTCAGAGTACCAATACCTGTTATCAATAATGCTTGTTATGGATATAATAAAGAAATATAAATTATAGAATAACGCATACACACATCATGTGTACACAGTCGTACACACTCACACACACCTTTATATACTCCTACGTTCTCATACATGCACACTCATATAGACATACGTAATACATACAGACACGCATCTACATACGTATACTAACATAAAACACATGCACATACATAGAGATAAATGCACAAACAGAAAACACACAAACACATACATTTATGGATATACATGCACACACACACATTCCATACATACACATGCATCAGTGCATCCACACATATACCAATCACATGTACAGACACCAACATATGCCCACAACCACACATTTACACTCACATAAATACATACACCCACATACATGCACACATACATACATACACACATACATGCATACATACACACATTTAAACATATGTCACATGGGATTAGCGATACGGTTCTTTCTAGTCTGCATCCGTTTCTCTGCCTGTGCAACCTCCGCTGTCTGGCAGGCCGATGCACCATGCCACGGGACGTACGCCATCCAGAACGGTCTTGCACGGCAGCCTCCCACGACGCTGTGTTCATGCCAAAAGAATTGAGTGCAGCATTGAGAGTCTCATTATAGCTCCTTTTCTGTCCTCCCTGGGACCTCTTTTCTTCTATAATCTACCACTGTCTCTACATGCTATTATCGTGTATTGTTTATTATCTACCACCTATCTAAGTGACACACTGTTATAGATTGGTATGCATAATTTATAAATATCCCTGTACAATGCAGTCATAAGTTATTCTGTGAAATGTATCCTATTGTCCTATCTCAGAGTAATTCAATCTCTTGCACATACGGCTTGGATAGGGAGAGACTAGCACTGCGCCATAATTGTCTGTCCAATAACTAAACTGCCTAAAGATCTAAATCACGTTACAGGTTGTATAAGTATCCGGTAGACACTGTCTCGGGATAAAGTTTTAAAACCTGGTCTTTGTAGGGATTAATAAAAGTAAAAAACGTCCTTTTTTCTACGTCTGAAGGTGTATTGGGAATATGGGGCTAGACCTATACTTTTATAGACCAATAGGCACTTGGTGGGTGATGTGGTCAGCATAGGCCGGTTGCCTTTACTTTCCAGGACAACACCTGGTACTCACTCAAGGCTGGGTTGCACTGGAGGTCAATGTCATTTTTGAAAAAAGTCCGGCTCTGACAGGACGCGAATCCAAGATCTTCTGATCCGCAGGCGGGTATCTAGCCGCCAACACTAAGACCACTACTTAGGGATTCATTACCAGGCTACTATATATCTACACTCACACACACACAAAACTTTATAACAAAATTATAGCACAGCTGTGTTGAACATGATATCGTTGTTTAATTTACCACTACCACATTTTGTCCACATACCAAACCTTCGAATGTTGACTATGCCATCTGCCATATCTCAGGGGTATCCTGACAGGAAAGTTGACCCGCGGTGTGGCTCCAACTGAAGGCAGAGCAGCATTTGCAGCTAAAACCTTCCCGACCATGTCAGACCTCAGTGACAGAACATTTGACATCATCGACGTAGTGGATGAAATTGCCAAGCAAAAAGGTGAGATAACTGATATTGATGTTGCTTAAAAATGATTTACTAGGAATATTACAGCGGTGGTGTCCCCTTGACTTTTACCGACTAGTTTATGGTTACACTCCAAAAGCCTTTGTCTAATGAGATATACCCTGCAAGGCAGCAGGGAGGAAAGGTTATAATGGCGATGTTTTGATGTCATGATGTTTTAAAAAAGGCGAGTGCTCATAGACAACTGATCACAAATATCAGAAAAAAGACAGTCATTATTTTATGGAGCATGTTGTCACTACTGGAAACATCTGTGGAAAGAGAGAGACAGAGGATGACAAGGCGAGAAGATTTTTGACGGCCTTGTGTCATGTCATAGAGGGGTGTCAACACACGAAATGATGCATGCAGCTGGTGGCTGCGGATCGCAGATTGTGGAAAGGCATGATCGCCCACGCCAGTCGACAAGGCACTTGATGATGATGATAATGATTTTGTTGCTTAAAAATCTCTGGATATTATTTATGCTCTTGGCCAGATAACTCTACTCTTTCCGATGTGATTACGAGCACCACTCTTGAAATCTGTGTTAAAAAATATATTAAAAACTCCAGGTATTGGAAAAACAATTTATACAAAATTTCAGGCATTTGTTTAGTGACCCATGCACATTTGCTAAACGTATATTTGCAAAACTCTGAATATTGTCTGATAGTGCCTGTACAAAAACAAGCATATACCCACAATTCCAGGCAAAACATCAGTCATGTGTCTATGTCATGTAAGGAAACCCTGGGTTCGCAGCACGCATATGGCTCCACATAGTGTGTACCAGACGTCCAAAATTCAGTAACCGTTCGGTGAGAATTATAGGTATTGAAATTGGCCATGCAGCCTGTTTATAATAATGTGATTGTAAGTTGTGTTTTTTTTTTTAATGTAAACAAAAATATAGTTTTCAGTTTGCCTTATTCGCTGTAAATTAAATAAATAAATAAATACAGAAATAAACAAATAAATAATCACCGATTGAAGGCAAAGAATTGTCATACTTGCGATACCTCAAGTAAATTAAGTAAGGCCAACTTTTTAAATCATCAGATTGCAAGAGTATCGTACGTCTCACTCATAAGTGGTCACCTCCAGCATAAGTCACCACGATGAACGTGTGCACTGTTTTCCACATAATCTCCACTATTGTGTCATTTACTGTTTATTCTATTTTTCAATAGCTCACAAATTATTAATCAAACAAAGATCGCAGAAATTTGCCCCTTTTAAAAAAACAGCAGCATCTGCTCAGTTGTAAATTGTTGAATGATAAGGACATGGAAAATCTAAAGCCACATTTAAAAAATGCAGGTTCATCTGTCCATGAGTTTTTGAGATATTTGTTAATGTGAGAGTGCATGAATTCTTAAATGCACTAGTGCGATGTTGTCTCAGCGGTGTGCTGATCGGTTGCTATTGTGTGTGTGTGTTTTTTTTTTTTTTTTAATGTTAAGCATAGATGACATTCTAAATGCACACAGTTGGTGGCGAGTAGACGATATCCACATAATATTATTCATTACACTTTCACATGTGATCTGGTCGGGTCAGTGTCAACCAATAACTGGCAGGTGCAGCAAGAATGGATGACAATTATCAAACACATATTTGAGGTCGACTCCCTTTCACACTCGTTACCTTTCAGTCGTGTTTCCTTACACACGTAATACACAAAATGGTTGAACCAGCAATGCTGGTCGTGGCTGTAAGAGTTCTTGACCGGTTGGAACTTGTCGGCTACCACTTCGGATCAGACTGTCATCAAGCTGTCGTTTGGCTGTCTTCTCACGGAACAGAAACTCCTTCACGTCTTCAAATATACAGTATCACATTCACGCGTCCATCAGATACGACTTTCCACTCTAGCTGCCAAACACATACTAACTAATTAGACCTTGGTCTAACTTATAACTGTCGTTCTGGGTTTCACGTACTGGTCTGAGCTCTGCTTGTTTATCTCGTGTTTCTATAAGTATTCACATTCTAATGTATTTATCTCTTATCTCATGTTTACTCGCATATTATTGCTTAGTGAATTCCCGTGGGAAAATACCAACATTACGACTTCAAAAACAAATGTATTGTCTTTCTTCAGGTAGAACTGTCCCGCAAGTGGCCCTTAGATGGTTGCTTCAAAAGGACGTCGTGTCTTCGGTGATTATTGGAGCCAGAACCCTGGAACAACTGGATTCCAACATGGGTGCTGCCAACGGATGGAGCTTGACTAAAGAAGAGGTTCGATGTTTTGTAGAGACACTTTTGTAATGGTCAACATGATCATTATTACATCTCTTTCTTCTTCTTTACATCCTCTTTTACCGCTTCGGGTTTCGAGAGAGATATAAGGTCCTGCTTCGTGCTTTTCAGGCTGCTTCGACTTTAGGCATAGCGTGGTGCTGTAGAGTTTCTCTGATGTTAACTTCCCATCTTGTTCTTGGTCTACCTCTTGCTCTAAATCCCTCTCCTCATTTGGTACCTGCTTTGCAAGGTATAGCACAAGAAGACTACTTTCTTGTTCCTGATTTTATCTCATCTGGTCACTCCACAGTCTTTCTCAGACACCTCATTTCCATGGTTACTAATTTTTGTGTGTGTGTTTTGTTGTGAGTGACCTCGTCTGGCACTAGTAGCATAGGGCGGGAATGAATATGCTTTGAATGAGGAATGTCACAGATATTGATTTGTGCGGATGTATGTATAAAGTGGTAAAGAGAAGAATAATAGTTTGTATAATTCGATTTAAGTCGTTTAAGGAATACAAAGTAAACGGTTTTTTTTTTTTTAACCTGATCTGAACTTATGTGAAAGTAGCAAGAATTTATTAAATACTCTACAGCTGAACATTGTCTTCATGACAAAGTAAACAGTTTTAAAGTAAGCTAAGGGACTCTTTTCTACGCCTTTAGGCTTATTGGGCGTATAGGGCTAGATATATATTTTATCGACCAATCAACACTGTCTGAATGATGTGGTCAACACCACGCGACCACCTTTACTTTTCCAGGATTGTACCTGGTACCGACTTGAGGCTGGGTCGACCTGAGTGACAAGGTTATCTTTGAAAAAAAATTTCGTCTCTCTAGGGGTTTGACCCACGACCTTCTTTTGCGCAGGCGAGAGTCTGCCGCTACACCCCCGGCATCTCTCAAACATATTAAGGTGACAAAAGTACAGGTCACATGTTCTGAAATTAGGCATAATTATTGTGGCCTGGAGTGAAGATCTAACCTCGTTACGGTTCTGATTTCAGATGCAGCGACTGGATGACGTGTCGGCCCCAAAGTTGACCTACCCCTACGCCATGGTGTTCAGCATGAATGAGGACCGTCAGAACCCGACCACCAACAACTTCTTTGTCAAGTCGACATGGTAGAGGCGGCTCATCCAGTTCTGTCTGAGAATATTTAGCTGGCTTGATGGGCTGTGATAGTCAAGTCTTTAAAGAGACAGCTTTATTATTACCTTATTTCATTTTTTTTTTCATTGCCTTTTCTAAATTTTGCTTGATAGTTTTGTTTCTATCAATGAAAACATTGCTAGAGTCATTGATGTTTGGGTATTTGAGAGCTCCCTGTCACTTATATCAAGTTTACCGTTATCATCGTGGTACTGTTGTGCAGATATACTTCACAATGGACTAATCCCCCATTCCGTTTTGTCGTCTTTATTACTGTCTATATCATGGATGGAATCCAAAACAGCACCTTTGGCTTTCCCAACAACATTCGCCCTAGGGTTTCTTTTAATGTCGATATTTCTACAATTCATTTGTTTCCCATTTCATTTAATATACAGTGTAAACATACTATTTGTATAGGCTATCCACAGCGACAGGTGATATTTGTGGCAATGAACTTCGAGGCTTGGAATGCTGAAAAAGAGGACAAAGAAGAACTCGAGACGGAGCCCATCAACCAGAGATGCACGCAACCAACAGTCTGATTACAAATAGCTACCTACGTAAAACAAACATGCACGCAACAAGTCCCGGAGTAACACCAAGTTTAGACCCTGATGAATAGTCAGGACACAGACTAAGGAGGTCACAGATAGTGAACGCAGAAGACAAAGATTAGCTCAGCATTCTAATGGCTCGGCCAAGTGCTCTTTAACAGTGAGGACACTTGCACTGATTTTATAACTAAACTTTAAGATACTCCATTTTTGTTTGGGGATTTTATTGTGGAGAAACATATATAGACCCATTGCTCCGCCAACAAGCATGTTGTAGTAGTCCACTAATTGTGGGTTTCCTTAGAAGTCGCAGCGTATCTGCACGACCGGCAAGGGGCAGCCAACTGCACTCAAAAGTATGATTTACAACCTGATTAATATTCTCCCTTATATAATATTCCTTGCTCCTGCTCCCTACATTCTCTCTCTCTCTCTATCTCTCTCTCTATCTCTCTCTCTCTCTCTCTCTCTCTCATTCTCTCTTTCTCTTTCTCTCTCTCTCTTAGCGCTAAATACCTTCCAGAATTTTCCTCACCCTCTTCTGCCCCCCCCCCTCCCTTTCTCCCAAATCCTACCCCCTCCCTACCATATTGAATTCATCATTCAATCCCCCGTGTGGGTTCCGGGGCCCCATTGTGGGGAGAACAAGAATAGACCCACTGCCTCCCCAAAAAGCATGTCGTAAGAGTCGACTAATTAGGGAGCTTCCTTTGAAGTCGGAGTGCATCTGCCGGAGAGGCAAGGAACCAACAGTCTGTATTCAAGAGAATGAGATCTGTAAAACTTATCCACACGCAACACTCAGGTTCTGGAGCAGGACTGCAGTTCAGTAGTGGACGAGCAACCAGAACTTTTCGCCAGAGTGTACAGCTGGTGAACGCGAAGAAGAAGAAGAAGATTTTATCATTCAATGTATTGACTCCCTGACTGCTGTATTGCACTGTCAGTGTTGTCCCCGAGAGCCATCACCACACTCGCTTTATTTTAAAATAGCTTAACGCACAGAAGGGCGGTGTCAGATATGTTGTTACTGGTATGTCTTCAGCCTCGGGTATAATTGTGTGTCAGTCATTTGGCCTTGTAAGAGATAATTTAATACAGCGCCTTGATTGGCAGTTAAATGACAACATAACGTACCTGCTACCAATCATGAATTAGAAAGGTGTACAAACTGAAACTTGAGTTCAAGACACTATAGCAAAATGCCAGTATAACTGATAATATGATGTTTAACTTTCATGATTTATATATATCTTAAGGTGAAATGTGACTTCTACAGCTTTTCTTCTTTAGCAAAGTAAGTTAATCAAGTATTACAGCTTTACAACAAACACACACACAGTCTGGTATTAGAAATCAGTTTAACATCGATGGCAGTCCAACAAATCGGCAGCAGCACACGCACATAATCGCATAAGGGATCACTATTTCTCCAGCGAAAGGTCATTTTCTGAATTAACAGTTCACAACACAAACCATGTTTATCCCCAAGAAAATCACTCAAAATAGAAAACGCAGCTCACAGTGTCTGACTATGCGCTCACCTTAGTAGCTAGTCGACAGCACGTTTCATCGGAGTTTAGGTAATATTCCTTATTTCTAAGAGGATCCAAAATCAAAGGCCCGTCGGGGGAGGAGATGGGGGAGGCAACTAAAAGATTTCAGAATAAAGAGATATTATGCTGTCTTGCGAGTAGACATGACAGTATGCACAACCGTACAAAGAATGTATAAGAGATTTGAAGAAGTTAGATGAAGGGTCCGCACATCTATAGGATGACTGTGTGAAAAATTATACTTGAAACCAAATAACCATGTGAGTGTGTTTTTGTTTGATTTTGACGTTTTTCTAAAATAAACGATATCACCAAGAAACCTTGAAAGAAATTGTTTTTAATAAAGCACAAGTTTAAAAATATTATTGGTGCAGTCGCGGTGTAGCGGGTAGACGCTCGTCTGCGCATCCCAAGGTTGGGTATTGAAATCCAAAAAGTTTTTTTTTCGTTCGATAATACACTGGCTTCGGGTGGAAGCCACTTTACATGGGTGCCAGGTAAAATCTTATAGAATGACTTGGCGTGAATTGGTTGAGGGCCTATACCCCATTGGGAGATAGAAGGCAGAATAAGGTAAATTCTTGGGAAGTAAAGGCGACGGGCGTGATGCTGACCACATCATCTACCGATTTCTGTTTGGTTTCTAAAATATAAGGCTAGCTCCTGAAGTTGTAGGTAAGGCTGTTGAAAAAAAAAAAAAATAACCCACTTTCATGTTATATTGATAAGCAATTAATTTCGGACGCAGCCAAGACAAGACTTTTCATCATAACATAAAGAAAAAGCAGGTATGTTTCGTTATAAAACAAGCTGCAAATTGTCGTCTAGTCCTTCAATAATTGTTGCCCACATTCAATAATTATTGTCTGTATATACAATATCCAATAATTCGTTCTTTTGTCCATTTCCTGCTTTGTACCGCTAACGGTCGGAGTTTAATCGATGGTCGGTTTCCGAGCAGGAGCAGGCTCGGCTGGCCGGTATGCTAGACGGATGTAGAGTCTCGAGATATCAATGACTATCAATCCACAGTCTTCATGGTCGTCCCTACCCCGTTGTGTTTTTTCTTTTCATATTGTAAGCTTTGGTTGTCGACATCAGTTGAATCATTGTCATCTAATGGCTAAACCATCATCAGCATGATCATCATGCAGCAGGTTTTTTGCAGAACGTCGCTCTCATCACAGTCTGCCTGAAAGAAACTCGGTCTCTCGCCAGTTCTCCCGCCTCATGCACTTTCACACTTAAGGAGTCACTTACATCCTGTGCACATCTTCGTGTCGGTCGGCCCTCGTCCCTCCTTCCTGGTACCATGCCTTCTGCTATAATTTTTTCCAATCCGTCGTGGTGCTTGATATGACCAAAATATTTCAGCTTTCGAGAAAAGATGCTGTTTATTAGCCAATCTTCCTTGATGTTCAGATCTTTTAAGATGTCAATTTTTTTTTATCTTCTTTGTCCAATATATTCTGAGAAACGTTCTATAGCATTTCAGCTCAGAAGCACATATTCTCTTTCTTAAGGACTGAGACATAGTCCACGACTGACATCCGTATGTAGCCACAGGGAAGATGCATACTCTCAAAATTCAAAATTTGTATCTCCTTGCTGGTGCTTAACCATAGACTTTCAATGCTGTTTAATCTTTGCATTTGCTATGGCCATCCTCCTTTTAATTTCTGCCGAACAGTCTCCATTGTTGTTTATTTGAAAGCCTAGATATTCAAAGTTTGTGACATTTTCAATCGCTTCATCATTTTTTTGTTATTTTTGGGTGACAGCCAGTTTTATCTGTGGACATTATTTTCGTTTTCTTTTTATTCAAGAACAGAATAATGGCTAAACCATTATATATATATATATATATATATATATATATATATATATATATATATATATATATATATATATATATATATATATATATATATATATATATATATATATATATATATATATATATATATATATATATATATATATATATATATATATATATATATATATATATATATATATATATATATATATATAGATTGATAGATATATATGCTACTCTTTTTAGATTTTTATCTCCACGGGATGTTTTAACGTGCCTAACAATGCACACGGGCATCCGATCTTACTACCCACAGACCAGTGGAAATTACTAGAAGTCCACTTGAAAAAATACCAGCCTTCACCAACCCGGGACCTCCAGCACTCAGGGCGCCTCCCCCCCTCCCCCACCCAACTAACCGCACCACCAGTACAAAGAGCTATAAACACCTGGTGACACAAAGGGCCACCATTTGGATAAGAATTACCCGGTTACAAGCCCTGAAAATCCCGTTCAACCGGTAAATTATATTAGGGCCCACTACGACAGCCGCGATAGGGCTTTCAAATATCAAGAATTGGCCTCCCGTATTGGGGCAAAGTTATCAGAAGGACTGCAACTCAATTTCTGAGGAAAACAGGAGGTTTTTTTTTTTTTTTAGATTAAAATGCTACATAAATATTCTTCGAATATCCCAGACCAGTGGCTCTCAACCTTTCTAATG
Organism: Candidula unifasciata; assembly: GCA_905116865.2. Taxonomy (NCBI): domain Eukaryota; kingdom Metazoa; phylum Mollusca; class Gastropoda; order Stylommatophora; family Geomitridae; genus Candidula; species Candidula unifasciata. The sequence continues at coordinate 38,314 of CAJHNH020001244.1, read as the reverse complement.
CTGCCACCCCTTAATACAGTTCCTTTATGTTGTGACAACCCACAGACAATTTTTTTCCTTCATAGCTTCAATGAATATGTGTTTTCCGATGTTCTTAGGCGACCCCTTGTGAGAGAGAAAGAGGGAATACAGGGGTATTTATTTTCGAAGTTGGAGTGAATCTCCTAAAGGCTTGGAGCCTAGAGTACCCATACAAACAAGCCAGATCTGCAGGCAGAACTCAAATTCTAGAACGAGACTTAAGCCCCGAAGTGGCAGACAGAACCTTCCACCAGAGTTTAATGATCTGATTGTAACACCATGTCCATCATTTCGAAATCAAACGCTATCAAAGAACACGATAGTGGCTGGGGTGCCACACCACCCTCCCCAACCCCCCTAAAAAACACAATTTCTCAAGTTTTTAAGACCTGAGGTTGTGGCGCCCCTAAAGAGTGGTGTTTAAAGTGTCGACTTGACATAGAAGTTGCTGGTGGTCGGGTTACGACGGTTCTCATTCGTGGTGAACACCATGTCGTAGGGGTAGAGCAGCTTAGGGGCAGACACGTCATCCAGTCGCTGCATCTGAAATCAAAACCATATCATTTGGTAATATCTTTACTTGGTGTCACTAATAGTAAAAATGTCACTATCTGAACAGGACAGCAACCGTAGTGTAGCGTCTAGACGCTCGCTGAGGTTCTGAACAGTGTTGCCACTTTGGATGTTTTACATCCAGATTTAGATGTTTCCCCTTGCATTTAGATGGCGTTTTTGACAGTAGATGGTAGATGTTTTTCTAGATGTTTTGCATTCGGAGTGAATTTATTAAATCTAACCTGAGAAACAGGATGAAATTTGAGCTCTTAAATACTATCTTGACAATAAAATTTTGCCTGATAAGAGTAGGAAAAGGCCGTTCCACTTATCAGCTCCCTATTTGGGTGGAACAGCTAAAGCATACCAGAGTCATTTTGGATCTGAAGCTTTAACTTCATAATCCAAGCTAAGTTTATTTTGTGGATCTTGTGAGACAGACATCGGTGAAGATGAGGACATGATTCTATAGGCTAAGTCATATCAATTGCTATGTAATTTGTGACTCTTTCCATTTGGATGTTTGTTTTTTTTTTAAGATGTTTTTCACGCATTTTTTTTTTTTTTTTGTCGAAGAAAAGGGACAACACTGGTTCCGAAGGTCATGAGTTCGAGTTCGAACGGAGTCAAACATTTTTTTTTTTCAAAAACGAACTTATTTTCCAGGTCTCCCCCAGCCTTCGGTGAGTATCAGGTGAAGACCTGGGAAATAAAGACCGCCGGCATGATATTGATCACATCCCACACCGAGTGCCGATTCGTTTATGAAACATAGGTTGAAATCTATTTGCTCTGTACAAATGAAGGCGTGTATAAAGGTCTTTCAATTATTTGAACAGCGTTTATGGAATTGGAGAAAAACTCAACATTCAAGGAAACAGCCAGACGGATAAGCAATAATACTGTTACAGATACCATGCTGCTGAATATCGGGACAAAGTGCTTGTGGGAATGTTCTGAGTGTTATGAACTCGATTTTTAATTCCTCATTATCACCTTGTGGGTTCCAGAACTCCAATATGGGAAAAACAAGAACAGACCCACTGCAGGCACAACAAGCATGTCGTAGGAGTCGACTAGCTGGGATCTTCCTTCGAAGTCGCAATGCATCTGCCTGCGAAGCAAGGACACTAAACGTCTGCATGCAAATGAATCAGACATGCGAAACCGATGTGCACGCATCAATCAGTTTCTGGAAAAGGAATACAGTCCAGAAGTGGACGAAAATTCAGAACTGAATAATTTACCATCCAGCATTCAACAGTCAGGCCCCACAGGATATTGCAATGCAGTATAATATTATTCGTCCAGTTTACTCAGGGCCCTGAGTCGACTCGATGCATGGCCCCCGCTGGAGGTTCAGGGTTCGGGCCCTGGTAAAGGCTGGGATTTTTTCACGTGGACTTGTAGTAATTTCCCCTCGTCTCTGGGTAGTAAGATCAGACGCCCGTTTGTATTGTTGTGCACGTAAAAAGTCCATGGCAGTTGGAAATTGAAAATAGCAGCCCAACGGAGCTGCCCGGGCAAAATTTGGAGTTAAAAATCTACCTAAAGGTATTTCAGGATTCTCATCGGTATTGAGGGGTCGTGCACAGCGCTGAAATTCTTTGAATTCAAGCTTAAGCTAGAAAAAAACACGAAACACTAATGGGTTAGTATCTTTTTGTCACGATGTTCATCTGTTTTATAAACCAAAGCTAACCAAACTAATCGGTCTGTCTACTGAAATATTCTTCGTGTCCCTATTGTGACTAGGCCTGATCAAATGATCTCCGTTGATACCAGTCTGCTGCCTTGGGTCACAATATATACAAGCATATGTATACACACAGTAACGTATGGGTCGCTTTCTTGTAAGATGTATCACACACATTCAGAACAGAATAAGTAAAATCAAAGGACCCTTTTTTCATGCCATTCAGAGGCATTACGTACATAGGGCTAGACCTATATTTTATAAACCAAACGGCACACGGTGGGTGATGTGGTCAGCATCACGCCTGCCGCCTTTACTTCCCAGGACTGCATCTACTACCCACTCAAAGCTGGATCGACCTGGGAGCCAATGTCATTTTTTGATACAAATTCGACCCCCGTCAGGAACCGAACCCACGACATCCTGATCCGCAGGCCTAACGTCTAGCGGCTAGACCACGGAACAAAACAGGACAGGCTAAAAGTGCATGTGTTTAATATGAGCAACCTATTACGCAATAACTCAAGGACACTGGAGGTTACATCATCGCCTGCTATGTAGAGTCAGTTTGAACACATGACTGTGAAGATCGGGCATTTAATAAACAAGCTTTTTGAGATGTGGTTTCGCAGAAAAATCCTTAGAATTACTTAGACATTAAACAAGGGCAGCCTAGATATGTTTAAAGGTGTGAGGACAACACGTTCTAATAAAGAAAGAAAACGGTCAATAGTTGGTGTGTTCAGCACATGAACTGATATATTCTCTGTAAAGATCGCACATTGTGGAGAACCATGATCCTCCACAAGAGTCCACAAGAGTTTCTATAGGAGAAACTACAAGAATATTGGGATATGCTGATGACAGTTATATCGTTAGAGAAATTGAACTAGAGACTGTTAAAACTGTGATCTTTAACAGAATCAGCACAGAAAATAGGACTAGTCATCAAACAAGATAAGAAAGAATACATGATAATAATTAGACAGGAAAATGATATAAACTCCGGCCACATACAAGTCGATAATATAACAATCCAAACGAACGGAAACATATAATGTACTTGGGTGCAAACTTCAACTGCTCCAACTTGCTGAGAGAAGAAATACAATCTAGAATACAATTTGGAAATAATGTATACCATGCCCTTCAACATCTGCTAAAGTCAAAGTGTCTGTTTTATATGGCTCTGAAACTTGGAGCACAACTAAAAGAGATGAAACCATATTACAGGTTTTCAAAAAACAGAGTCTTAAGACGAATCTTTGGACCCATCAAAGATGCAAACTGCGGTGAATGGATAGTGAGAAGCAACAACAAAATTCATAGGTAAAAAAGTAATTAAAAAGTGAAGATCCCTTTTCGTGCCTTTTAGGCGTATCGGGCATATGGGAAGAGCGCCCATATTTTTACAAACCATCAGCACTCGGTGGGTAATGTGGTCAGCATTACGCCGGCTGTCTTTACTTTCCCAGGACAGTTCATCCTGGTACCCATTTTAGGCTGGGTCGACCTGCGACGCCCCGTACCATTATAAAAATCCACGCAGCCAGCAGTGGGTTTCGATCGCGGTACGCTGGATTACGAGTCGGACTCGCAACGCCTAAGCCACGGACGCCGCCACAAAATTTATAATCTGTTTAAATTACCATTGATCACTGGCATCATGAGAGCTAATAGACTGAAATGGCTGGGACATATTGAAAGAATGTCAGAAGACAGAGAAGTAAAAACTGTATACACAAGGGAGATGGATGGTCGTAGAACACTAGGCAGCCTAAGAAGACAATGGAGAGATAATATCCAGATAGACCAGCAAACACTTGGTGTCACCAACTGGAAAAGAAGACCAACCAGAGAGATGAGTAGAGGCAGGTGATATCTGCAGCAAAGAACCTCAATGGCTCGGGATGTTGAAGAAGAAGACGATGATCGTTCACAGCAGTCGGGACCTCATGTCATGGTGATAGTCACGAAATAGATTAGTGCTAAAACAGGCAATGATAACTACTGGGTTACTGGTGGTGGTGGTGATGATGATGATGATGATGATAATGATCTTGGTGATGACCATGGCAAAAGCATGTTCACAATACAACGTACCTCTTCTTTAGTCAAGCTCCACCCGTTGGCGGCTGCCATGTTGTCGTCAAGTTGCTGCAAGGTTCTTGCTCCAACGATCACTGAAGTCACGACGTCCTTTTGAAGCAACCATCGGATTGCCACCTGGGGGACACTTCGACCTGCAGATGGACACGATAACATAACTTGACATTTAAAAAACATTTAAACATAGAAATGGGCAACAAGCTCAATATGTTATTATTTATAAGAAGATATGTTGTTTCAAACATTTTACGTTCTGCTGAGAAACCATAGACTCGGCTGCTTTGAGATACCAGCTAAGTAATTTTGTGCATTTGTGTGGTACTGTTTGATTTGTATGTTCTGATGAAGACTCCATAGTCGCAACGTTCACATTTTGTTTGTATTTGTTACATTGTGAAGCTTGCTAATATACTTTTCGTTCGGTTTTATATCTTTTCTTGATAAGTTCAAAATTGGATGTCAGAGGGTAACCATAAGATGGCTATCCGAGGGACAGTTTGTCCTAGAGATGGAGACGATATTATATCTTGACTCTTAAGGAACAGTTGGACTTAAAAATCAGTTTAAAAGACGATTCATTGTCCTATTTAATTTTTGCCCCTTTTTTTTATTATTATTATTTTGGTAATGTCTTTTTTAAAGATTAAAATTTTGGGTCGGCTTGTACATACAATTTGTTTACAAAAATTACAATCCGTCCCAACATGGGACGCAGTGTTGTTTTGTCATTTTAAAACACAACCCGTCTGTCGTCAGGGGCCCTCAACCTAAGGGTTGAACGGGTTTCTGTGTCACTTGGTGTTTATTGCTTTCTGTGCCGTCCTGGTAAGGGTGAAAGTCAGTCAGTGGTTACTTTTTTTTTTTTTTTTTGTAGAAATTTAAAAAAAAAAAAAATAACTATGGCGTATATTATACACGGCGTGATGTTGAAAACACAACCCACCAAGTGCCGATTTGTCTATCAAATACAGCTCTAGCCTTATATGCACAACGTCCCAAAGCGTGGATAAGGATCCGTAACTTTTTTTAAAAACAAAAATACATGGGGAATACTTATACACAGCAAATATTGTTCAATGAAAGGTGTCGTGAACTCATTTCGGTATCATATGGTTGAACAGAGATGTTATTACGTAATGCATTTGCGGGACCACGTGATCATCCGTTTGTCTCGGATTCTAAAAGTCATGAGTTCGTTCAATGACTCGTCGCTCGGTTCACAAGTAAATTTTTTCTCCAGGAGATTTCTATAATCTTCAGATTGCAATCATGAATTCTAGTGTGCATGAGAATAACGATGTTTCATTCTTATTTAAGTGTACAATAATATTAATTACAATAATAAAAATAATATTATTAATATGTTCGAAACAGTGAATCATTTAAAAATAAAATTTGAAAAAATACGACACATGTACACAAATGATTAAAGAGAGAAATTCAACTCATGGCAAGGGGTTACCAAGCCCCTTCACAATCTACCGTCGGAGGCTTCACCCTCTCTCCCTCTTGAACCTACCAAGCCCCTACACAATCTATTGTCCTAGCGTTCACCCTCTCCCCCTCTTAAACCCACCAAGACCCTTCACAATTTATTGTCGAGGCGTCACCCTCTAAACACCTTAGAACTCGCGAAGCCCCTTCACAATCTCTAAACCCTCTTAAACATGTATTTGGTGATTGGGTGTGGCTCAAGTTATCTGAGCTCCCCAAAGCCTAACTCCCCTGACTCAGACAAAAGTGGATTAGTATTCGAAGCAAAGATGCGGCTATGATACCAACAGTAGGACTTTACAGAGACAGTGGGACTTTTCAGACACAGACAGTGTGACTTTTCAGACACAGTGGGACTTTACAGAGACAGTGGGACTTTTCAGACACAGACAGTCGGACTTTTCAGACACAGACAGTCGGACTTTTCAGACACAGTGGGACTTTTCAGACACAGACAGTGGGACTTTTCAGACACAGACAGTGGGACTTTTCAGACACAGACAGTGGGACTTTTCAGACACAGTGGGACTTTTCAGACACAGACAGTGGGACTTTTCAGACACAGACAGTGGGACTTTTCAGACACGGACAGTGCGACTTTTCAGACACAGACAGTGGGACTTTTCAGACACAGACAGTGGGACTTTTCAGACACAGACAGTCCGACTTTTCAGACACAATGGGACTTTTCAGACACAGACAGTCAGACAGTCAGACTTTTCAGACACAGACAGTGGGGCTTTTCAGACACAGACAGTCAGACTTTTCAGACACAGTGGGACTTTTCAGACACAGACAGTCAGACTTTTCAGACACAGACAGTGAGACTTTACAGACACAGTGGGACTTTTCAGACACAGACAGTGGGACTTTTCAGACACAGTGGGACTTTTCAGACACAGACAGTAGGACTTTTCAGACACACACAGTTGGACTTTTCACACACAGACAGTCAGACTTTTCAGACACAGACAGTGGGACTTTTCAGACACAGACAGTCAGACTTTTCAGACACACACAGTCAGACTTTTCAGACACACACAGTGGGGCTTTTCAGACACAGACAGTCAGACTTTTCAGACACACACAGTCAGACTTTTCAGACACAGACAGTGGGACTTTTCAGACACACACAGTGGGACTTTTTAGACGCAGACAGTCAGACTTTTCAGACACAGACAGTGGGACTTTTCAGACACACACAGTGGGACTTTTTAGACACACACAGTCAGACTTTTCAGACACAGACAGTGGGACTTTTCAGACACACACAGTGGGACTTTTCTGACACAGACAGTCAGACTTTTCAGACACAGACAGTGGGACTTTTCAGACACAGACAGTCAAACTTTTCAGACACACACAGTGGGACTTTTAAGACACACACAGTGGAACTTTTTATACACAGACAGTCAGACTTTTCAGACACACACAGTGGGACTTTTCAACACAGACAGTGGGACTTTTCAGACACACACAGTGGGACTTTTTAGACGCAGACAGTCAGACTTTTCAGACACACACAGTGGGACTTTTCAGACACAGACAGTCAGACTTTTCAGACACAGACAGTGGGACTTTTCAGACACACACAGTGGGACTTTTCTGACACAGACAGTCAGACTTTTCAGACACAGACAGTGGGACTTTTCAGACACAGACAGTCAAACTTTTCAGACACACACAGTGGAACTTTTAAGACACACACAGTGGGACTTTTTATACACAGACAGTCAGACTTTTCAGACACACACAGTGGGACTTTTCAACACAGACGGGACTTTTCAGACACACACAGTCAGACTTTTCGGACACAGACAGTCGGAATTTTCAGACACAGACAGTCGGACTTTTCAGATACAGAATTTATCAGACTACATAGTGTAACTAACTAATTAATCACTGTACCGTGTTTCTTGGCGATATCTTTTACAGTGTCCACGATGTCAAATGCTCGGTCAGTGAGGTCAGACATGAATGGGAATGCTTTAGGTGTGAAACCTGCTCTACCTTCTGTTGGGGTCACCCCACGGGTCAGCTTTCCAGTGAGTATACCCCTGAGATAAGGCAGATAGCATATTTGTTTGAAAGATGTGAAGAGGTAAAGATAATGTTGAATATTAAATTGGGAATAATATATATAATATTTTTAAAATAATCGCCTAAGCGCCCCGTCCCCATCTTCAGAGTTACAGTTTCAATACCACCAGTGTTTGTATGATTGTACAGCTGACTCAGCTTTCCCTTGAGTGTTCATGGGCTGGTCACTCCTTGTAGCAACATTCTTACCGTGACGATCGGTGTGTGCCTTCACATAGCTCACTCATTCCCAAAGGACCCTTTCATCACTAGCTTCTCATGCACCAGTTCACTATCAAGTGATGTAGAACTAGCCATTTCTTCTTTCTTCTTCTTCTTGTTCACCGGCTGTGAATTCCGGCGGTAAGTCGCGGTTGTTCGTCCAAATAGACTTTTGGCTTTTACCTTGACCTGAGTTTTGCGTGTACATCCGTTTTACTGGCTTATTTGTTTGCAGTTCTCGTTCCCCGCCTCTCCGGCAGATGTACTCCGACTTCGAGGAAAGGACTAGCCATTTAATATGCCCGTTCATTTCCTAACTCTTGAGGAAAAACATCGGCACAGGTCAGGAACTCTGAAGCGATGCTTGCATCTCTGCACAGAGGGTTCTTGTCTCCACCTTTCTCAACACGCTCAGTGGGTCAGTTACATTCACGACCTTAGAGAGAACTAGAAAATGTTAGATATCTTCCTCTTCTTTCGTCACACAATGCTGTCAGTGTGTCGTGCCCGTTCACATAACGGCTGTGACATATGCGCCTTTTCGGCAGACACATCCGACTTTTTCCGGCATTTGTTGCTCAGATTAGCCTCATTATGTTTTACATTGGTCACACATATATCGTAGTTTTATGTAAATATAAGCATAAGGATCCTTTAGGCGTTTAAGACTTATACTGCTTGCTCTAAAAAGCACCTGACCTCGATACGCCATTGGGTGCAAGGTCATGTTTACAAGAATCCATCTGGATGCGTATAAGAACCAAAGATCTGTCGTCAAGCAAACAATGACGAAGTCACTTTCCTACCGCTGCGCTTTCAGTGTTAAGCTTCTGTAGCGCTTTTTCTAAATTTTCTCTTAGGCTGTCTTAGTATCTAAAACAGGGCAACACCAAGGCAGCGTACGAGACAATAAAAAGACTAACCATGCAAAAAAAAAATAGAACTCATTGTAGAGGATAAGAACAGACAAGTCCTTAATGAGGTTTGAGGTTTGAACAACGGATCTACGCTATGAGACATTCTAGGAGTGGTGAAAAGAGAAAAAGAAGTGACAAGAAAGGACTTTTTTAAAGAACAATATCAAACAGTCAGCGATATGATACGGTATCCATAATAATCTAAGGCTATTACACAGACAGACACTGACCATTTCAATGGACTCCAAGGCAGCAACCCAAGACCCTCATTCTTGCACACCTGGAAGGCCTCAAACTCCGACTCTCGAGTAAGCAGGTTGTATTGTTGCTGTTTCGGGAGTCAGGGAGGAATGAAATTTGTAGTGAAGGACCTTGTCACGCATGTGGTCTATCAAGTACATGAAAGCTGAACTTAAATTTCAACGATAATCTCCATAAACAAACTAGGTTACGTTCTATTCACAATTTTTTTAGACGGGTCTGGTGTCCGGGGGGATTACGGATGTTGATTTGTGTTGATTTCTTTCTGGCTTGTCTTGTATCTAAGTTTTTCTTCCGAAGAAAGAGAATGCCTGCGACATATGTTGCAGCACAACTTGACGCCTCTGACCTAGATCAGACTGAGAAAGTTTGTAGACGGGCCAGAAAACGTGAACAGGTCCTTATATAAATGTTATAAACTGTCTCTCTATTAACACCAGATTCATCTGTCATCATCCTCACAGTAAAACACTGATCTTCTTGTATCTGTCCTCTGACTTTTGCAATGCGTTCATAAATATGAACAGAAATTTGGCATCCATGTCTAGGTGCAATACTAATCATTTTTGAATCGGGAATACCACCTGAAAATGTGTGCACGATATAAACAATTATCCCCCAAAACTTGTTGCATTAATTCAACTGTTTCAATAGCGCATTTTCTGAGTTTTAAAAAGAATTTAATGTTAGCTTTTTGCTCTGTGCTGATTACGTAACAATGCAACTCTGACTCAATCAATAAAATGGCGGCTTGTTTGTTGTCTGCTTACCTAGTGGCAATGAAAAGTTGCCTGATCATAGGTAAACGTTGGCTTTTTAGATCCCATGCTTTACTTCATAGATGGCATTTTTGTCTGGGCCATAATAAAACAGTCTCATTACATAACATATATCCTTTTTTTTCAATGCATTTATCGTACACATATGAATACTTAGGAAAATAAGAAGACTTATTAAACAACAGGAAAATGGAAAACAATAGTTCAGCCTGCCGGGAATCAAAACCGTGACCTACAAATAACGAAACCGCTTCGAAACACAAACAAGTGTACTAAGACGCATAATCAGCTATGCACACATAAAAACTTTATCTTCTTAAGCCGTTACTGCCATACAGCTTGAACCAGCAAGTATGGAATCCTGGCATAGTTCATCTCAAACCATTGAATCAGCGCCATAAAAAAAAGGTAAAGTAAAGATCCCTTTCCACGCCTTTTAGGCGTATCGGGCATATGGGAAGAGCGCCCATATTTGTACAGACCATCAGCACTCGGTGGGTAATGTGGTAAGCATTACGCCGGCTGTCTTTACTTTCCCAGGACAGCCCATCCTGGTACCCATTTCAGGCTGGGTCGACCTGCGACGCCCCATACCATGATAAAAATCCACGCAGCCAGCAGTGGGTTTCGATCGCGGTACGCTGGATTACGAGTCGGACTCGCAACGCCTAAGCCACGGACGCCGCCAAAAGTAAAGATCCCTTCACACGCACTTAGGCGCATTGGGCATATGGGAAAAGCACCCATATTTTTACAGACCAATCGGCACTCGGTGGGTAATGTGGTCAGCATTACGCCAGCCGTCTTTACTTTCCCAGGACAGCCCATCCTGGTACCGATTTGAGGCCGGGTCGACCTGCGATAAATATACATACCACGATAAAAATCCACTCAGCCCACGCAGGTTTCGATCGCGGTACGTTGGATTACGAGTCAGACTTGCAACGCCTTAGCCACGGACGCCGCAATCAGCGCCCTAGGCTACATAAATTTATACTAACTATGCTTGGGTCGAATAAGGAACACAAGAATAATTATAAACACATCAAACCATGATGCCGCGTCTACAATACCACGTATATTTAATGAAAAAAGATTCGATCGTCCAGTTTCACTTTGTTGCAAGCAATCCCCAGAAATAAACACACGGGAAACCCTTGAGATTCTACTTCCATCTTTCTACTTCTTCAAACGTTTGCCGATCACTATATTTTTAAATTATGAATATTGTTTGAATGTAATACTACTGACATGACAGGTTATGCTATTTTGTGTCCATCTATTCTCATTACCTCTGTTCAACATCAGTATTTCTCCTATATAAATACCTCTTTCACACAATAAATCTCCTAAATCAGTGTATTTCTTTGACTTAAAAATCCCTACCCAACAATCACACAAGGAGCGCACACACATGCCCACCTGTAAACTGACAACCGAGTTTAGTCCAAGCCTCTGTGTTGTGTCAACCAGTTTTTGTACTTGCCAACCCGTCACGTTGCTGAGACCAATATAGCGGATTTTGCCAACCCGCACCAGGTCATCTAGGGTGCGTAGGGTCTCTTCCAAAGGGGTGCCGTCATCAAAGATGTGAGTCTGTAGTAAGTAAATGAGTAAAAGTTAAGGACTTTTTTCTACACCTTTAGACGTAATTTGGGGTGAACACTTCACACCCTACGCAACTGAAACCATATCAAAGAATAGCGCTACACCAAAACATTCAGTTCATTATCAAGGGGTCACGAAGGGCGCCTCTAGCGATAAATTGTAAGGAATATTGTTGTTGGCCGATTGCAGGCAGGAAAAATTCAAAGACAGGTTGCCAGTTTCTGAACGTGCATCAGAGTACCATCAGTTGACTTTGGCACCGGTTCAAAACCATTGGTTCAGTTGAAGACTCACATCGCACTGGACGACCAAGAGTGACAACAGCAGCGGAGAAACACTTTATTCGGCTTTCTTACCTCAGAAAGAGGTTTACAACAGCTTCGTCGTCAACCGCGCAGGCAGTGCCTCCAGGACGTCCAGTATCTGATCAAACGTTTAGGAACAGACTGCATGGCATCGGACTTTGAGCACGACGACCACACCAGTTACATGTCCTTCGCCATCACCAAAATAGACTTCTTTTGGCCAACCAGCATAGTCCCTGGTCAGATGACAATCAATGGAGTCGTGTCTGGTTCGGTAACGAATCTTTGTTTTCGTTGCAGCGTCATGATAGACAGCATAGAGTCTACCGTACACGAAATGAAGGTTTAGCCCACAATTGTGTTGATGAAGCTTTTCTGAGCGGTACTAGAGTCGCAATGTTGTGGGAAAGATCAGTTACAAGCGAAGGAGTAAATTGGTACAATAATAATAAAAGAACTCCACGGGAGAGCCTGTACAACTGGAGTCTAACGATCGTCAGTGGAAGATCACACGTCAACAATTGTTTCGGCTCACGGACTCCTAGACAATTTCAGAGGATTGGCCACCCTGGGTCATGAATCCAGGCTTTGATCTGTTCCTGCTGCACGTATTACCGGGTGTTCTCGGACAGGGACAAGAGGAAAATAGTCACTATGCTACGGGTAATGTGATATTCGAAGTTAGATAATTATAGTCGCTGCGGTAGCCTATTAGATCAGCCGGCAAACCTCAACGACCAAGTGACAAGCTTAAGGTTTGTTCATCGGATACATGTTGGACTTTGTTGGCAATTGGCAGAGGGACACTTGCAGACAATTCAGACACGGTGGACTTAAGGAAAAAGACTTTCCTTTCGACTGGACACCTGGACCAGCCTACTGAGGCCCGTCTCCCACGATGTTCCGTTGTTTCCAGAGCCAGCTTGAAGACCTTTCAGCAGCTGCACCCAGTTGTTTTAGTGATCGTTTGCGCTCGTTTCCTGGCAAGCCTAGCTGCTTTATCACATTGTACATGGTAGTGGAGATAAGACCTCTTGCGCCTACCTCTTACGGTGTACGCTTCGTCTCTCCTCAGACCAGCCGCGTGGTCACTCTATTTATTGAGCCTATACATGTGATTCTCGCCTAATCGTGACTCATACGGCACGGTCAACTCAATAAGGATGAACTGTCGTTTCTCCGCAGAGTGTAGGACTATGTTGGGTCGCAGGCCGGTCTTTCGGATTAACTGTGGGAACTTTTCGTTATGTGATGTGATACTGACCACATCTCCCATCTTTTGCCGATCGGTCTATAAAAATATAGGTCCAGCCCTAGATGCCCTATACGCCCTAAGGCGTGGAAAAGGGTCCTTTACTTTTTTTTTTTTTTATTTTCTTTTTAACTCTTCGTGATCATGCAAGTCGATAACCAGTCGCCAAGAAAGCTTGACTGAGCAAATATATGCTAATACATTTTTTTGACCTTTAATTTTTTTAGGACAACGCCAGCTCCATTCTGCACGGTTGACCACAGAGTTCCTGGCTGCCAATAACATTTAAACGCTTTCCTGGCCATCCCTGTCTGCAGACATAAGTCAGATTGAGCGCCTGTGGAATGAGCTGTAAGACTTGTTTGTCGCCGAGACATTGCTCAAGACAGTGATGGAGATCTGTTCCAGGCACTCCAGGAAGAGTGGTCAGCCAACTTACAGTCCATATAAGGGAACTAATCTCACCCATGCCTAGGAGATGCCAGACACCGATCCAGGCAACAGGAGGGCACACACGTCGTTCGCCTAAAAATTATCGTGACGCAAATGGTGGAACCCAGGGTATTCTTGTGTAAGATTTTAGTAATTTCACTTTTTGCATTACAAAGATGCAGAATGTCAAAAATTCTGAGTTTGAGTGTTCTTTTCAGTAGCCCCCCCCCCCCCCCCCCCCCCCCCCCCCCAATTTTAAACAGTATAGAATCGACTACTGTTACCTGGTAGAGATCCACAAAGTCTGTGTGCAGTCGCTGAAGACTTAAATCGATACTTTCAGTAATACGACGTCGACTCAGTCCTACGTTGTTGATGTCCTCCTGCTTGCCCATGTTGAAGCCACATTTGGTGGCGATCACGAATTTGTCCCTCGGTTGTCTGTAGATTAAACATGTAATCTGAAGGGTTGAACATGTGGAGCAAACGGACACTACAGTAATATCATTCTCAATGTCTATGTTTTACTTGAACATTCGTGTGATAGTGGGGGGGGGGGGGGGGATACGGGATGTGCTGGAGCTTAGTACTACCCCCCCCTCCCCCCCACACACCAACTCCTTAAAAAAACTGGAAAAAGAAGCGCATAGCTAATGAAAGAAATATCATTTGCCATAATTTTGACTTTCAAAATTTATATCATTTAATGACGGAACTTGTTTAAATTGCACACATTAGTACATTAGGCAATCAATTTAAAGTTATTTTGCATCTGATTCCGGGTACATTTTAGGCGCACGGGTTTCCCCTTCAATTATTAAAAAGGCAACATCAGATTAAGATGCGTTTCCTTTTTCTTGTGCGTGAGCACTAGGTATATCATTCTTAAGGTTGCAGTGCCATATAGGCGCCGGCATTAAAATAGATATTTACAGTTTAGTTAGATGTATAAGGTGGTTAGATTTGGTATATAGTAGTTAGATTTGATGTACAGAGCAGTTAGATTTGATGTACAGAGCAGTTAGATTTGGTGTACAGAGCAGTTAGATTTATGTACAGAGCAGTTAGATTTGATGTACAGCGTACTTAGATTTGATGTACAGAGCAGTTAGATTTGATGTACACAGTAGTTAGATTTGATGTACAGAGCAGTTAGATTTGATGTACAGCGTAGTTAGATTTGATGTACAGAGCAGTTAGATTTGATGTACAGAGTAGTTAGATTTCATGTACAGAGTAGTTAGATTTGATGTACAGAGCAGTTATATTTGATGTACAGAGTAGTTAGATTTCATGTACAGAGTAGTTAGATTTGATGTACAGAGTAGTTAGATTTGATCTACAGAGCAGTTAGAATATATGTACAGAGCAGTTAGATTTGATCTACAGAGCAGTTAGATTTGATGTACAGAGTAGTTAAATTTGATGTACAGAGCAGTTAGATTTGATGTACAGAGCAGTTAGATTTGATGTACAGAGCAGTTAGATTTGATGTACAGAGCAGTTAGATTTGATGTACAGAGTAGTTAGATTTGATGTACAGAGCAGTTAGATTCACTATACATAGAAACTCACGTTTGTAGCCATTTTCCAACAATAGTTTCTGACTTTCCCAATCCGTAGACATCAGCTGTGTCGAGGAAGTTACCTCCCCACTCCGCGTAACGATTGAGGATCTGGTGGGATAGGTCCTCGTCGCTCTGACCCGGCAGTCCCCACTGTCAAATGTTCAAATTATTATTATTATTATTATTATTATTATTATTATTATTATTATTATTTTTATTTTATGTCAGTATCTTTCCATGACCCCATATAGATGTGAGTCATTGATACCCAATAACTAAAGACAAATAATTTGGAGTATTTGAACCTAAAGGTTACGGAAACTTTCTCAAAACGCCATGGACCAATAAGAAAAAAAAACATTCTACGTAATAATCTGAGCATTGAAGAGAGTTGGCTCATTCACAGCATCCTTTCTGAAAACTGGGATATTTGATCCCGTTACACTTCATAGCGGCAGGGAGAGAAACACAATGGAGTGTAAGGCTTCCGAAGGAATAGGCATTCTGAAAAACGACGATTCCTTTTCTTTTATCGGAGATTACTGCTATGGTCACTGGAAAGACAGAGTTCGTGTTATGTGCGATATTCACTTCAGGCGGCTATCTCGTATCACGGAGAGCAGCCAAGTCAGAAAGGGGTAACTCTGTAAAAGGAGGACGATCCTGTTAAGTGTACGTTCTTATTAAGAGGCCAGAAACGTTATGTCTTTTGTTTTTTGTTTTTTTGACAAGCGTTAACTTGATGGAACTTCCTCATACTATGACTATTACTACCACTACTAATGCTACTGCTATCATTACTGTTGCTGTTATTGCCCTGCTGCTGCTGCTACTACTACTGTTACTCTATTTATGTTGCTGCTAATACTACTACTGCTGTTGCTTCTGAGATACTACTGCTGCTACCGTTGCTACTACTGTTGTTACTCTATTACTGTTGCTGCTAATACTACTACTACTGTTACTCTATTTATGTTGCTGCTAATACTACTACTGCTGTTGCTTCTGAGATACTACTGCTGCTGCTGCTGCTGTTGCTGGAAAACAACAACTTTTACTACTACTACTGTTGCTAATATTGCTGCTGCAACTACTACTGCCACTACTTATTGTTTCTCTACTTCTTTTGCTGTTGGGGCTGCTACTACTACCATTATTACTATGCCTATTTCTGCCTTGGGTCTAAAATGGACTGTTGTAGTTTTTGTTGAGTTGTACAACTAGGCTGCTCCCTAAGGCACACAAATTACTGTTTTTCAAAATCCTGGTTAGTAGGCTCTCACGACATGCTTGGTAAGGGGCAATAGGTTTATAGCCCCCCCCCCCCCACCCCCAACTACCTTTCCCAAGGTGTCCCAGAACCCACACAATAAAACTTAATGAAGTGACCGGCAACTTACACTTGATTCCCCGAACGTCATAGTACCCAGGCAGAGATTGGACACTTTCAGCCCCGACCGGCCCAGAAACTGAAAGGTGACATTATTCTCATCAGGGATGGACACCATGTTTCCGAGTCTTTATGATGGATTTGAACAGTCAGATATCTGGGGAAAGCAAAGTATTTCACGTTGTGAGTACTGTAGCAGTTAATTGTGAATGTTGTGGTAGACGTAGATGTGGTAGAGTTGATGTTGTTATAGTCGTTGATGTTTTGGTAGTCGTGGATGTTGTAGTAGTTTTGAGTTTTGTGGTAGTGGTGGATGTTTTGGTAGTTGTGGATGTTGTAATATTCTTAAAATGTGTAGTAGTTGTGGATGATGTTACAGTCGTTGATGTTGTAGTAGTCATGTATGTTTGTGTAGGGTTGGATATTATGGTTGTCGTGGATCTTATTGTAGTCGTGAATATTGTGACAATCGTAGATGTTATAATAGTCATGGATATTGTGGTTGCTGTGAATGTTGTAGTAATCGTGGATGTTGCTATAGTCGATGTTGTGGTAATGGATATTGTGCTGTGATGGATGTTGTGCTGGTAGTGGATATTGTGCTGTGATGGATGTTGTGCTGGTAGTGGATATTGTGCTGTGATGGATGTTGTGCTGGTAGTGGATATTGCGCTGTGATGGATGTTGTGCTGGTAGTGGCAGTTGTTTAAGTAGAGAATGATGTGGTAGTAGTCTAAATTGTCTTAGTTCATGCATGTTTCAATAGTCGTGAATGCTGATGTAGTAACTGATGGCGTAGTCAAAGTGGATATTGTTGCAGTTGTAGTTGTTGTAGTAGTTGTGGATGTTGTTGTAATCGTAGATGTTATTGTAGTCGTAGATGTTGCTGTAATCGTGCATGTTAAAGTACTAGTGGATGCTAGTAGTCATCAATGTTGCAGTTGTCGTAGGTGTTGTAGTAGTAGTGGTTTTGTAGTAGCCCTGGATGTTGTAATAGTAATGGATTTTGTGGTAGTCAACGATATTTTGATAGTCGTGAATCTTGTAGTAGTCCTGAATATTGTGGTAGTTTAGAAAGATATTACAGTCGTAGGTGTTAATGTAGTCGTGAGTTTATAGTGATATGGATATTGTAGTAGTCGTGGATGTTGCGGTAATCTTCGATACTTTGGTAGTGGTCGTTTTCGTTGCAGTCATCGATGTTTTGTAAAAAGCCGGGACACTCTCATAAGGTTATGATGAAAAAAAGAAGGTGGTGATGAAGCAAGTGTTAAAGGAAATATAACACTTGGTAGACGGGGGAGCACTCGTTCATATCCTCGGTGTGACGATGACAGTTTGTATGTCTTCAAATTGAGACAAATACAAAAAAACAAATTGAAAAAAAAAAAAAAAACTCTCACTGCACAGTTTTTTGCGACTTCAATGGCCATCGAAGCCCACAGTATACGCAACCCCAACGACCCTATTTTGATCCCCACACCCCACTCCCCTTTAGATTGATAAGCGTAGGGGTTGCATGATGGTGAGGCATTGTTACTGACTCGTGTGCTAGAGGTCCCTTGTCGAGGGCCCTGTAAAAGCTGGGATTTTTTCACGTGGACTTCTAGTTATTCTCCTGGTTTCTGTGTTGTAAGATCAGACGCCCGTGTGTATTGTTGCGCACGTTAAATATCCCTTGGCAGTTGGAAATCGAAAAGAGTAGCCTAACGGCGCTACCCAGGCAAAATGTGGAGTTAAAAATATATCTAAAGTATTTTAGAATCCTCGCAGGTGCTTCGGAGTTCGTGCACTGCGTTGAGAATCTGCAAACTCAGGCTTGAGTCAGAAGTCGAACAGATCGCTTATTTATTACTACTCTTGGGCCATGATGTTCCAGATCACAGGCTCCCAAACTCTTCTATGGTAAGCTGCAAAATGGGAAACGTTCCTAAGGCGGGCAAAAGGAACGCTTTAAGGACACCTTGAAGTCTTCACTCAAAGCATTTGGGATGAATGACACCAATTGGGAGGCTGCCTCTTAAGACCGAAATGCATGGCGTGCAACTCTACACAAGGGCACTGCAGCTACATGTGAAGCAAACAGAACAGCAACACTGGTTAAGAAAAGGATGGACAGAAAGGCGACTGCAGGGCACAAGACTCATTCCCTGTCCTCTCTGTCCAAGAACCTTTCGGGTCCGCATCGGCCTCATCAGTCATCTTCGTACTCATACTTGATAAAAAAGAGTGGTCATCATCATTATCTTGATGGACAACAAACACACACACACACACACACACACACGGGCTATCGCTCAGTGTAGCAGGTCAAAGCAAAGAGGACTTCACGCTGGCAGGACAAGACCAAAAGATTGTGCAGGAGGGACTCTGGACTCTTGACGCTTGACGCTTGTTTGGTTGTGACTGATGTAGTTAATAAACGTGTTACCGATGTTAGATTGTGTTAGATTCAGGAACAGTTAGTTTGTTTTGACTTGTAGAAATGTACTATCGTAGTTATCAGTTGCAACGCGTTCTGTTCGTAGTGTCATTAAATGTATTTAATTCGTTACAGAGTAGATAACATGTGTTTTATTTGTATCTCAGTATTACATTTAAGGTAGTAACTAGACTGTTTCCATAGTTGTAACTCGTTACTAAAAGCCAAACCATGAATTGTTTGTGGCGTTAGCACCGTAGACGCACCTCTGGACCCACATATAGAGTGTGCCATGGCGTCTTTGGCATCAGGAGACAGCGGGTTGAGCTGGCGCTGTCCGGGAGAGTGGTAGCGGCTCAGAGCTTATATCATAAACGTGTAAAAGCGCCTCTAGGCGATTTTAAAGTTAGAAGCGGCCTGGTTTCAGAATAAGGAGCGCTACCCCTTCTGAGGTGTTCCACCATCACGTTTATTTCTTTGATAATAAAAATTTTGAAACCAGTGTTTGGTTTAGGTGTGTTTGTCAACGGTGTTTTCCTGTCAGCAGAGCCACTGGAAAGGAACCCTAGACAGGGGGTCGACAGGAAACTCAACAACTGCACCTTCATATATAGGTCGTGAAATGCGAATCATTAAAATGTTTGTAAAATCTCATGAGTTTAACCAGTAGGCAACTGAAAAAGAAGAGAGAGGAGGAAGAAGATGAGGAGGGGAAAAAGAAAGAAAAGAAGAAGAAGAAGATGATGATGATGAAGAAGAAGAAGAAGAAGAAGAAGAAGAACAACAACAACAACAACAACAACAACAACAACAACAACTAGAATTAGGAGGAAGGGAAGGAAGGGGCGAAGGACGAGGAGGAAAACAATAAAGAATATATCGTCACATACACTGTCAGTATGGTAGCTATTCTTTTACTGACGACGAAAAGTTAGTGACCACCTGTGTTGTTATCTTAATCGTTAATTGCCTACATGAGTGACTCCTTCAATTGTTTTTCAGTTAATCATCAACTTCGGCACATTTAGTAACAATTAATACTAAACACGAAACAAACTGTGGCTATAAAGCTCAGTAGAAAAAGGTAAAAGACGAAAACAGATATAAACGAACTTCTAAACAAGTCTACCGTTTTCACTACTATTTATACAATAATAACAATCATGTTTTGATGGTAATAAACTTACATTTAAACTATAATTAACAACAATGCCCTACCTGTCACAGTAGTTACAAGAAATACAATGAACGCCAATGTATAGTAATCAAAAACAGCTGCAGACAACAGCAGCTATTGTTAGATTGTTCCTTCACTCAGAACTGTTGTAAAATATGTTTGTTTTTTTCAGTTATCTACCATGAACACCATTTCCTTCGAATATGCTTAGTATGAAATATTGTCTCCACCAGTCTTGATGAATAATGTGACCTATTTATACGCAACAGCTGAAACATAAAAGCTACACTTTTGTGATGGATTAAAAGTACTTCGTGACCGTGTATAAAGTGCAGTTTATCCCTTAGTGTGACAGTTAGGTGTCGACGTTTGAAGGTGCACAGAATAAGATCGCCCGGGAACACTTGAGGGGTTTTACTCTTTTAGTTCTATAATGTTTAATGCATAAGCAAACATCATTGTGATTCCACTAATTATTGCAACGAAGACTCTAACCAGCTGATATGTTGCTGGAATGAAAAATAAATGAACGATAGATACCGCTATGGTTGCCAGAGTTGTTTAGTGCACGCTGATCAAAACATAATACATCACAACATTTAGCAAGAGAATGGAGGTGGAGGCGGTAACTCCAGATCTCCGATGACTATAGAACAGGATGAATACACATGTGGAAATTGTAACAGACTCTGAAATCATGCTGAGAAAGGTGAAGACAGGTAAGCTTCATTGGGAGGGTCACGGCTAGTGAGCATACATTGGATCTTTTCTCCAGGCTACGCCGGTATTGTGGGTAATGAGCAGGCAGACAGATAGGCTGGATCTCCACCACTCGGTGGTGAATTGATACATGACAAGGCATGTGTGGTCAAGGCCCTTTGAAAACAAGCAACAGAATCATTAGAGAAACAAGATTATTATGAGAACGAGGCACCTGAGTGTAACCAGAGGGTCAGGCCGGCTCACTACACTCAGAGGAAAGGCAAGACGGACAAATAACCAGATTGTGACCCGTACCATTCGTATTGGAACTCTGCGCTGGCTGCTGAAGATGAGGACGAAGCACACATAGAAATGTTCTGAGTGCTTTGATGTCAATTCTTGACTCAACTCAAATCAACACAACTCATCAAAACTTAAATATAGACTTTCTGTGATGTTTGAGACATGTGGGGAATAGTCGGTAGTACAGTATGAGTGTTTTGGGGCTAAAGGAGTTAAAAACATCATGTCAATAAATTAATATTTGTTGATTGACATTCATAGATACACATGACAAAAGTAGAGGTAAAATAACACACTTTAAGGTGGCGTTGTCGAACCAATTTCAGAATTATTTTATTTTAGTTTTTTTTTTTGCGATTTTACTAGGCAAATTTACGTTCAATAGTTTGCCAATTTACTAGGCAAATTTACGTTCAATAGTTTGCCAATTTACTAGACAAATTTACGTTCAATAGTTTGCCAATTTACTAGACGAATTTACGTTCAATAGTTTGCCAATTTACTAGACGAATTTACGTTCAATAGTTTGCCAATTTACTAGGCAAATTTACGTTAAATAGTTTGTCAATTTACTAGGCAAATTTACGTTCAATAGTTTGCCAATTTACTAGGCAAATTTACGTTCAACAGTTTGCCAATTTACTAGGCAAATTGACGTTCAATAGTTTGCCAATTTACTAGGCAAATTTACGTTCAATAGTTTTCCAATTTACTAGGCAAATTTACGTTCAATAGTTTGCCAATTTACTAGGCAAATTTACGTTCAATAGTTTGCCCAATTTACTAGGTAAATATGCGTTCAATAGTTTGCCCAATTTATTAGGCAAATTGACGTTCAATAGTTTGCCCAATTTACTAGGCAAATTTACGTTCAATAGTTTGCCCAATTTACTAGGCAAATTTACGTTCAATAGTTTGCCAAATTTACTAGGCAAATTTACGTTCAATAGTTTGCCCAATTTACTAGGCAAATTTACGTTCAATAGTTTGCCCAATTTACTAGGCAAATTTACGTTCAATAGTTTGCCCAATTTACTAGGCAAATTTACGTTCAATAGTTTGCCAATTTACTAGGCAAATTTACGTTCAATAGTTTGCCAATTTACTAGGCAAATTTACGTTCAATAGTTTGCCAATTTACTAGGCAAATTTACGTTCAATAATTTGCCAATTTACTAGGCAAATTTACGTTCAATAATTTGCCAATTTACTAGGCAAATTTACGTTCAATAATTTGCCAATTTACTAGGCAAATTTACGTTCAATAGTTTGCTAATTTTCTAAACGGTCGACTCTCGATACCGCTGCTGAAACCAAGGCAAGGCGGTCTGCTGCCAAACCACGCGCATATGGAATACAACTGGGTACCTCAATATTATGAAAAGCGTTGGCATCATCAAAGCCACAGGCGCCGACTCATTGAGTCGTAGGACCCACTAAACAACTCAAAACTCAAAGGTAAATGTTACCAGACCAGGACGTGTTCCGAGAAGGAGGAAACAAGTCAGAAACGATCAGCGGAATGATTTGTGGAAGGAGAGACAGGTGAAGACAATACGATTCTTTTATCACAGCATTTAGTGGTGACAGCAGAAGGACTGACACAAGTTGCTGAAACTCGCACTCTGTGGGGAGCCTTGATCGTCCACGTCAGTTGCCTAGGAACTAGATGATCATGATGGTGACGATGATGATGATGATGATGATGTTGATGATTATGATATGTTGATGATGATGTTGGTAATGACGATGACTACCACCATATAGGGAGTCGAACCTCTAACCGTCAAATGTCGATAGCTACTTGCTAAAGAAAAAGAGTATACTTAATTGCAAGCCTAACTCAGTCAATAAATTAGTATACCTTTCATCACCAAACGACAATAGTTGCCTGCTTAAGGACAAGAGTATACTTAATCGCAAGCTTAACTCAGTCAATAAATAAAGTGAACCTTTCATCACCAAACGACAATAGTTGCCTGCTTAAGGAAAAGAGTATACTTTATTTCAAGCCTAACTCAT
>CAJHNH020001244.1:2500-10000 GCA_905116865.2 Candidula unifasciata | reverse complement strand
AATCCTTGGTAAAGTGACGGGAGTTTTAAGTCCCTGGCATGCAGGCATAAATCTTTAGGCTCAGATACACCCCCTCCCCTCCCTTTTTTCCCTCCATATGCTTCCTACACTGTTCTAAATAGTTGTATATCCGTAGTTACGTAAGCATAGTTCCAACTTCATAGTAAACGGTTAATCTTTTAGTTGCTCTGTTCAAATGCCAACGAAGACAACACATAATGTCTGTTACTGTCCCTTGGGACCCAAAAGAAATTGACACACACTGCTGTCCAACAGCATACATTTTCTTTAAATGCATAAAACAGCCGTCAGAATCGCCAACTCAAACAGTCCGACACTAGTTTATCGTGAATGGAATCAGTAATTAGAACAGATTAGTAGATATACACACAACTTATCACAATTAGGAACAAGATCTTTGGCAACAGTTCACTCGCTGTTTTATGAATCTGCGGTTCACAACATAAACGTCGTTGGGCACTGTCCAACAGCATTCAAAACTGAATCTGCAGCTCACAGTGTTGCACTTTGCTCTCAACTCAGTAGCTTGGCGACAGAAATATATCCTTTCAGTCTGCATATAGAGGAGAATGCATCGGCTAACTATTGCGATTAGCAAAATCTTCACAGGATTAAAAAAATAAGCCAATCCATCCGCCATGTTGACCAGAGAAACACAATCCGTATAGACGGTTATCCCCCTCCCCCCACCACCTGCAAAAATGGATGATGTGAATAATATCAACCCAACTCTTTTACTTATAACGCTATTTCCTTTTATCCGTTTCAAACTAGATCAACTAAAAAAAAAAGGGGGGGGGGGGCATGGATCAATTTTTTAGTAAATTTCCACAGGGTCGGATTTAAACCAAAGTCTTTAAGGGTCAAAATTTAGTCAACATTTAAACATTCAAAATCTTCTTAAATAAACGAGTGAAATTGTTCAAATTAGACTCAAGAATATCTTAGGGTTCAACCAAACAATAGACAGTTGTTGTGTCTTTAATCATCTTTAGGATCTGTCTATCAAGTAATAAAAACTCGTTTAACTATGCGTTTCTTAACAGGAAATCGAAACTGGAAAACAATGCATTTTTTGCTTTTTCTGAACAGTATATCAACAAGAAGTTAAAATATTTGTATAAGAAAGTAAGCAGAAGATTTTTACTGCTGGTATAAATTCTTGCATATTATCTTTACTGTTGTAACTAATATTTTGATATTATCAGATGGAAAGATAAATACGGTCACTAATATTTTGATATTATCACATGGAGAGATAAATACGGTGACTAATATTTTGATATTATCAGAATGAGAGATAAATACGGTGACTAATATTTTGATATTATCAGAGTACGAGACAAATAACGCATCTAATATTTTGATATAACCAGCTGAGAGATAAATACCGTAACTAATATTTTGATATTATCAGATTGAGAGATAAATACCCTAATATTTTGATATTATCAAATTGAGAGATAAATACAGTAACTAATATTTTGATATTATCAGATTGAGAGATAAATACCGTAACTAATATTTTGCTATTATCAGATTGAGAGGTAAATACCGTAACTTATATTTTGATATTATTAGATCGAGAGACAAATACCGTAACTTATATTTTGATATTATTAGATCGAGAGATAAATAACGTAACTTATATTTTGATATTATTAGATCGAGAGATAAATACCGTAACCTATATTTTGATATTATTAGATCGAGAGATAAATACCGTAACTTATATTTTGATATTATTAGATCGAGAGATAAATACCGTAACTTATATTTTGATATTATTAGATCGAGAGATAAATACCGTAACTAATATTTTGATATTATTAGATCGAGAGATAAATACCATAACTAATATTTTGATATTATTAGATCGAGAGATAAATACCGTAACTAATATTTTGATATTATTAGATCGAGAGATAAATACCGTAACTAATATTTTGATATTATTAGATCGAGAGATAAATACCGTAACTTATATTTTGATATTATTAGATCGAGAGATAAATACCGTAACTTATATTTTGATATTATTAGATCGAGAGATAAATACCGTAACTTATATTTTGATATTATTAGATCGAGAGATAAATAACGTAACTTATATTTTGATATTATTAGATCGAGAGATAAATACCGTAACTTATATTTTGATATTATTAGATCGAGAGATAAATACCGTAACTTATATTTTGATATTATTAGATCGAGAGATAAATACCGTAACTTATATTTTGATATTATTAGATCGAGAGATAAATACCGTAACTAATATTTTGATATTATTAGATCGAGAGATAAATACCGTAACTAATATTTTGATATTATTAGATCGAGAGATAAATACCGTAACTAATATTTTGATATTATTAGATCGAGAGATAAATACCGTAACTAATATTTTGATATTATTAGATCGAGAAATAAATACCGTAACTAATATTTTGATATTATTAGATCGAGAGATAAATACCGTAACTAATATTTTGATATTATTAGATCGAGAGATAAATACCGTAACTAATATTTTGATATTATTAGATCGAGAGATAAATACCGTAACTAATATTTTGATATTATTAGATCGAGAGATAAATACCGTAACTAATATTTTGATATTATTAGATCGAGAGATAAATACCGTAACTAATATTTTGATATTAGATTGAGAGAAAAATACCCAACTTATTGTCTCTAGCACTGGCAACTCTTGAGGTTTAATGCTGTGGAAATCACTCCCCAGAAATCAGCTCTGCAACTGGTATTCTCTTTTTGTTTGGGGACTCCACAACTGCTGTTTTACTGGTCTGCCGCACTGCGCCGTTTACTTTCATTTAAATTTTTTTGTGTATTCAGGTTTCTTCCACTGCAGTACTTAGTCATATATATATATATATATATATATATATATATATATATATATATATATATATATATATATATATATATATATATATATATATATATATATATATATATATTGCGCGCGCAGTTAACCAAGTACTAGAATGTCAAAGGCAAGTACATACTGCCGGCGTGATGTTGACCATATTTTATGTTACAAAATGTTGAATCTAGCATCACAGTCTCCATGTACTAATAAATCTGCAAAGAATACTGTGCCTTCACAAAGATCAAGCAGGCATTCTCACAGGAATTCTCTATAAATGACGGTGGGACCCATTAAGATAAATATTCTTCTCTGACCGTTGAGGAGAGAGATGGAGCTTCGTATGGGCATGTAATGAAGGTTGTCGAATCTTTACCCCCATGATTGGCGCATATGGCATATTGTGCTATACGCCCCATTGGGGTGTAAAGAGAGATTTTTTTCTAAATATCGTCAGTTGTGTTTAGCTTACAGAACCGTTGGGCGAGAATAATGCTTCGTCTTTAATGATGAGCCACCTGATGCAGTCATTGTGTGGGTGACACAGCTACACAATCTTTTGGCAACGACGGACAAGTAGTTCTTTCTGCGCACAAGCTAATTTACAGTTCATACTAGAGAAAATGTCGGCGCATGTGACTTAGGCGTTGCGTAGGCGCTTCGTAATGCCGGGGTGCCGGGTTCGATCCCAGCTGCTGACTCGACACAAATAAGCCACGGAGGCCTCCCATAAAACTATAACCATTTGAATTTATAGGAAAAGTGCCGGTGTTCTTCTTTTTCTTAGCATTCACCAGCTGTACACTCTGGTGGAAAGTTCTGGTTGTTCGTCCACCTCTGAACTGCAGTCCTGCTCTAGAACCTGAGTGTTGCGTGTGCATCAGTTTTACAGATCTGATTCACTTGATCCAGACTGTTTGTTCCTTGCTTCTCAGGCAGATGCACTCAGACTTCAAAAAAAGCTCCCCAATTAGTCGACTCTTACGACATGCTTTTGGGTAGACAGATGGTCTATTATTGTTTTCCCCACGATGGGGCCCCGGAACCCACACGAGGAAGTGCCGGTGTTGATATCAGTGTATGTAAACGATATGCCGAAACTGACTACAAAACAGCGTCTCTGACAGAACCGCTGTAAAAGAAATGATGCCTAAAAAAAAAATGTGCCGGTACTGTTTAGCGTCACGAAAAAAAGAAAAAAAAAACCCGACTACAAATATATATTATTCAGAGTGAACCCCCCCCCCCCAATTCAGCTCTTTAAGCCGTATCAGGCACATAGGGCTAGTTCTATATCGTAAAAACTAACCAGCGCTCAATGGGTAGGTGATCAACATCACGCCGGCCACCTTAACTTCCCATCAAGTTACCTAGTGCCACGTTTAAGGTTGGGTCAACCAGAGAGCAAACTTTATTCTTGAAAAACAAAAGTCCGGCTCCATTCGGATTTGAACCCACGCCGTCTGCCATTGTGCAAAGAGTGATAAATATCAAATCGAATAACGCGTATGTCTAATCTTCAGATAAAAGACGATAGCAGACAGTACTTTTAAAGTGGGAACAGAAAACTACAACACACTCTTGTGTGTCACCTGCATTCAATTTTGCAGAAACCAGGTCACATATCCTCGACCAAGTGAAGTCTTGGCAGGCGCATGGAAACATTGGGGTTCAGTGGTGGGAAAGAGGGGAGGAGGGGGGGGGGGTCAGGCACTTTGGCTGTTTTCCCTGCCGCCCCCCCCCCCCGGAAAAAATAACCTTCTGACCTGAGTCATGCTCTCTAGAACAATTTTAACGGAGATTAGTGCCCTCTCCCTAATAATATATTAACGTAGTTTTATTTTTAAATATTCATTTCTTCATATATTTCCCCAAAAATAATTAAATTTCATTGCTATTTTGTTAAGAACTTGAGGTTCTCATGTGGGTGAGCCAGGTTCAAATGCTCGGTAATGTTGGGGATTTTTTTTTAGGTCGAGGGCAAATAACTGGGATGTAAAGGCGGTCTTGTGATGCTGACCACATCACTCACCCAGTGCCGATTTGTCTCTAAAATATAGATCTCGGCCAATAGGCCCAATATATGGGAAGGCGTGGAAAAAGGCACTTTACATTTGTGTACAATTTTATTCTGCTCAATGTCTGACGACAGCCCCAAATTCTTACGCCACCCCCACCCCCCCCCTTACTTGCCCTTTAACCCCACAAAAGTATTTAAATTGCATACATATTGAAGTAATTGACCCTTTTCCAGGCTTTCGTGTATATGGTGTATTTATCCTATTTCTATATGTTATACTCCAATCGGTACTTTGTGGGTGGTATATTCAGCATTACGCTGGCCAACTTTACTTCCCAGAAATTTACCTGGTACCCATTTGAGGTTGGGTCTATCCGGGAGCTATGGTCACTTTGGGAAAAAAAAACGATTACCGTCCGGATTTTAAAACCACGACCTTTAGTCTCGCAAGGCGAGCGCCTAGCAGCAGAACCGAGGCAGCTCTCTGTAATATTAATAACAGTAATTACTATGGCACCAATAAGGCGCAAACTTAATTATTTCTTGTGACGGCGCCACTAGTTCAAGGTGATATGTGTATTTACAAGGCCAGAATGTGTAACTTCCGCCAGGCCCTAATGTAAGTACTCTACCTGCAAATACCTGCCATATCAGGCGATCTAGTTACAGCGAATTTACCAGTGGCAACAGGTGTGTCGACTTAACCTAACTGTGACGGCTGTGTGTTTCCGATACAGGTAATCTAGTTTGTTTGATTTATGCTGCATACTGTATGTGTGATATATGCCGACAACCCAAGTATCTATCTATCTATCTATCTATCTATCTATCTATCTATCTATCTATCTATCTATCTATCTATCTATCTATCTATCTATCTATCTATCTATCTATCTATCTATCTATCTATCTATCTATCTATCTATCTATCTATCTATCTATCTATCTATCTATCTATCTATCTATCTATCTATCTATCTATCTATCTATCTATCTATCTATCTATCTATCTATCTATCTATCTATCTATCTATCTATCTATCTATCTATCTATCTATCTATCTATCTATCTATCTATCTATCTATCTATTATCTATCTATCTATCTATCTATCTATCTATCTATCTATCTATCTATCTATCTATCTATCTATCTATCTATCTATCTATCTATCTATCTATCTATCTATCTATCTATCTATCTATCTATCTATCTATCTATCTATCTATCTATCTATCTATCTATCTATCTATCTATCTATCTATCTATCTATCTATCTATCTATCTATCTATCTATCTATCTATCTATCTATCTATCTAATCTATCTATCTAATCTATCTATCTAATCTATCTATCTATCTATCTATCTATCTATCTATCTATCTATCTATCTATCTATCTATCTATCTATCTATCTATCTATCGATCGATCGATCGATCGATCGATCGGTCTGTCGGTCGGTCGGTCGGTCGGTCGGTCGGTCGGTCGGTCGGTCGGTCGGTCGGTCGGTCGGTCGGTCTGTCGGTCCGTCCGTCCGTCCGTCCGTCCGTCTGTCTGTCTGTCAGACTGTTTGTTCCAAGATACGAGAAGGCCTTATTCTATTCCTGCTCAAGGAGTTCCCTAGTATTCAATAAAGCTAAAGGTATTTCCAAAATCGAAATATACCACATGTTACTATTGGTATTTGAGCGAGTGACGTTTAACCAAACCTGGACTGCACAACGAGCCACCTACAGCCGGTGACCCAAAATGCCACCGTTAGGATGAGGATCACCCGTGCATATGTCACACAAATCCCGTTCACCAGTGAGGTTATATTTTGGCCCCAGACTTCAGCCTAGTTGGGGCTTTAGAACAACGAAAACTTACCTCCCATATTGGGACGAGTTGTGCATCTGCTCACTTAGTAGTAGATTGTTACCCCACCAGAACATCACACAAGCAATAAATACCCGATGACACAAAGTGCCACCATGTGGATAAGGATCACCATGGAGAGGTCCCAGAAACCGAGTTCAGCCATTAGGCCATATTTATGGTCGTGCTATATTGCGGCCCCTGCAAGAGCCAGAGTAAAAAGTAAAGTAAAGATCCCTGTTGATGCCTTTAAGAGTATCGGGTAAATGGGAAGAGCGCCCATATGTATACAGACCATCAGCACTAGGTGGAAAATGTGGTGAGCATTACGCCGGCCGTCTTTACTTTCCCAGGACAGCTCATCCTGGTTCCCATTTTAGGCTGGGTCGACCTGCGACGCACAACACCATGATAAAAATCTACACAGCCAAAAGTGGGTTTCGATCGCGGTGCTTTGGATTACGAGTCGGACTCACAACACCAAAGCCACAGACGCCGCAAGAGCCATAGTAGGGCTTCCCCCCCCCCCCCCCCCAAAAAAAAAGAAGAAAAATTGCATCTCACAAGGAGATGACTGTAATAGTGGTATGTCTGCTCACTTTCTAACTATAACCGTAGGAATAGCAAGCGCCTTAACATATTGCATAGCCATAAACCTAGAATAGATCTTCACAAAACAACATAAGCATATCTACAGTTCATCT
>CAJHNH020001243.1:208448-219051 GCA_905116865.2 Candidula unifasciata | reverse complement strand
AATGGTATATCAGTAAACATCGGCTTTCTCATACATCCATCCATCTATGTATACGTAAAAATAAGCTCTAGCACAATTACTCAGGATGCTTTTAATATGTACAAACATAAAAATAAGTTATATCACGATTTTTAGTATGCTTTTTATATAAGCCCTTCTTCTTCTTAAAGTCAATGCCATGTGGCATTGGTAGTCATGTCTATTCTTCTCGTGTACATTCAATCACTCTAACACCTGTCATGAGGACAAACTGTCTAGCATCTTTTCTCTTGGCCTCCCTCTGCCTCTCCTCCAACTTTCCTACTGTCACTATGCACTCCAGTCTTCTTCTTTTCATAATATAAGCTCTGCCCCTTAAAATCCCTAGTTAAGATCATTGAATAGAATAAGAGACAGTTGGAGTACAGAGGCGACCGTTGCATATTTGAATATTAAATGATCATTTAGGGAAAGCTTCTCTGCTGGACATGAGAGACCGGGGCCAATAGTTCTACAGGACATGAAGTCGCAAGAAACTCAAGCCTGAATTAGGAAAGTTATGACGTTGTTCCAGAAGAAGAGGACATGACTGTAAATGAATAAATGTAGAAATGTGTACATGAATAAATGTAGAAATGTGTACATGAATAAATGTAGAAATGTGTACATGAATAAATGTAGAAATGTGTACATGAATACAGATTTTTGTATTTGGAAAACATAGGGCCCCCCCCCCCCCCCCCCCAAAAAAAAAAGACCTAGTGCATCTTTTTAAACAAAAGTTAGTATAAGACCCATTCTTATTTCCGAAGAAACACAGTAGTTGTTTATTTTCACTTCTTCTTCTTATTTGCAAAGCCCATCAACTGGGCATCTGCAGATGCTTCTCGCGGCAGTTCAACATCTGCCTGCACTTGCTCCTTGGATTTCTGGTCTCGCTCCTGACCTTTCTGGTAAGGATTCTCATCTTTTTTTACTTGTATTTTGACTTGCTGGTTCTGTAGCAATGAAGTCTGTTGCAAAGTCTGCAAAACAAAAATATCCTAAATAGTAAACTGGTTACTGAGTCAACAAATCATTCTCACTGCACATCGAACTGTTCAGTCCATAAATGCTCACATCCCCGCCTCAGTAAATCTTCCAGTGTAAACCACTACTAGTCTTCAAGACAAGAGCATCTTACAAAGTATGA
Organism: Candidula unifasciata; assembly: GCA_905116865.2. Classification (NCBI taxonomy): domain Eukaryota; kingdom Metazoa; phylum Mollusca; class Gastropoda; order Stylommatophora; family Geomitridae; genus Candidula; species Candidula unifasciata. The sequence continues at coordinate 217,880 of CAJHNH020001243.1, read as the reverse complement.
GATCAAAAGCAAAGACTCCTTCTTTGAGGACTGAAACCAAACCATCATAATGACAGGCCTCACCACTATATACTACACCACCATGGCCCTCAAGTTGTAATAGTTTATACAACAATATCCTGTTCAACCATCTGGGTTATAACTGGGACATATAGTTTTTTTTTCAATAATGGATATTTATGTGGATCAACTACTTTTGGTTGTTTAATCATGCACAGACTATGCAAACATATATTAATTTGTTAATTTTCTGCTGCATCTGTTTTTTACTGGTTACTGTCAAAGACCTCCATATTGCCATCAAGAAAAGTAGATCGTTGGCAGCTCGCCGACAGAAATGTCTAGCCTAAAACACAACTAACTAAACACCAACACAGCATACACATTACCCTCAATATAATTTACAACAAGCAATCCATAGGTAGCCCCACAGGTGGCTCGCTAGCCCTACCCCGATCGGTCGAAGTGCTTTAAAATCGCCATACACACATTGGCCTTCAAGTCCCTCCAGGCATTAACCAGGTCTAAACCAACAGCCTCCGATCCAAGCTCCTTCCTACACTTCTGCACAGTGTGACTGCTGCGCTACTGCACAGTGTGACTGCTGCGCTACTGCACAGTGTGACTGCTGCGCTACTGCACAGTGTGACTGCTGCGCTACTGCACAGTGTGACTGCTGCGCTACTGCACAGTGTGACTGCTGCGCTACTGCACAGTGTGACTGCTGCGCTACTGCACAGTGTGACTGCTGCGCTACTGCACAGTGTGACTGCTGCGCTACTGCACAGTGTGACTGCTGCGCTACTGCACAGTGTGACTGCTGCGCTACTGCACAGTGTGACTGCTGCGCTACTGCACAGTGTGACTGCTGCGCTACTGCACAGTGTGACTGCTGCGCTACTGCACAGTGTGACTGCTGCGCTACTGCACAGTGTGACTGCTGCGCTACTGCACAGTGTGACTGCTGCGCTACTGCACAGTGTGACTGCTGCGCTACTGCACAGTGTGACTGCTGCGCTACTGCACAGTGTGACTGCTGCGCTACTGCACAGTGTGACTGCTGCGCTACTGCACAGTGTGACTGCTGCGCTACTGCACAGTGTGACTGCTGCGCTACTGCACAGTGTGACTGCTGCGCTACTGCACAGTGTGACTGCTGCGCTACTGCACAGCTCTGGCTTGTGTGTTCAGACAGACCACATCAATGCACACAGTCACCCGGGTCCTGGGCCCATGAACTCATTCCTGTTTTCTTCTTTACTAATAAACCCATTTCGCGAACCAAATCGCTAACTCAGCTAAATACCTGAGTAAAACCACTATAACTGAACACAAAGATCTATCGCTCTATAACACTTAAAGTATAACAAACACTGTCAATCTAGTATGTTATCACAAACTAACCATTGCTAACTTAAATCAATTATGCAGACATTTAATGGTCAAAACACTACAAGTCTTCTTCCAAGTCTCTCAGCGCACTCATTGGAAGCTCTTTGTTCAGTCCTTCCGTCCAGTCGTCCTCACTCGTCCACGGCACTATCCTAGTCGGGAACTCCCGCGGGCTGTTGAATGTGCATTTACTAAGTGGTCATCCAAGTACTGGTCCATCATTTACTATCATCACCTACAGTCATCCCACAGCCACACAGACCCTAAACAGTTTCTCCCTTATATCCTGTTTTTTTTTTTTTTTTTTTTTTTTTTTTTTTTTTTGTCTGTAAATTTATTTATTTTCTTCCTTTTTTTTCCCTTTATGACGTGTAAAATTGATGTTTGTTTTAGGAATATTTATTTCGGGAAAACCTTGGTAATGTTTTATTTCTGGGGTTGTCAGGGTGAAAGAGTTGAAATATTTTGCATTTATTTTTTAAATAATTGTAATAATCATATTATATCATAATCATATCTTAATTCTTTGGGAATAGGGATAGCAATTAATGTATCCTACGATATTTTAAAACCTCATTTGCAAACCGCTGTTCTTGTAATGTAATGTTTAATCATTCTTTTTTTTTTTTTTTTTTTTGCAGCATGGCTCTGTCTATGTTATACGAAGGAAAAATATTAGATTAGTAGTCCTCAAGTTGTGTTAAGACAAATTTACCTGACGCTCTGGGTCAAACAATGGATTCTTGAGAACTTCCTCGGCAGTTGGTCTGAGTTCAGCCACAGGGTTGATGAGTTCTTCAATAAGTTGGATCTGAAGTGATGGACAAAGGTCATTCTTTTGTAAGGGAAATCTGATAGTGTCTACCTACACCACAAGTCAATTACCCACTTCTTTCACATTCATAAACAATTGTTCTCATTCTGCTTTCTCCCTTAAAAGGGCGGCTGGCACACTGTGTTGCAGTTCACAGTTAGTCTGTCTTCTTCTTCTTCGATCCTTCTGTCAGAAAACTTTTATCAGGAGGCCGGTAGCCTTTATGAAAGCTATCGTCCAGTCCATATCTGCTCATGTACCACACAGTTTTGTCTTCACTGTGGTTGGAACAGGCCAGATTGCGTGTCTGTTGTCAGCGTACAGTTGACAGTGTTGGAGCACATGTTCAGCATTTTTGGGTGTCACGCTGCAGGGACACGTTTCTGTGTTTCCTACACTGAAAAATTTGAACATATATTGACGAAATCTGTTGTGCCCAGTCCTTAGTCTGAATATAAAACACTGTCCCTCTATAGAGAAGTGATGAAGCAAATCTTGGGGGGAAAATCTAGCGTGTGTATCCAGTGATATCTGCACCTTTAAGCTCCCAAAAATCTGTTTTCAGCAAAACTTCAATTAGTTGCTTTTTAGGACATGTTTATTAGGGGGCAGTGGAGGTGTTCCCCCCCCCCCCACCCTTTCCCCCTTATCCCCACTTACCCCAAGAAAAAAATGTGAGCCGTGGAACCCCTATAGGAAATAACAATACAATAATGATCTGGTTTTCTGTATAAAACAACATTAAAAGTCTATGGCTAAGCACCAGAAAGAAAATCAAAGTGAACATTTTGGGAGCATGCATCTTCCCCGTAGCAACATACGGATGTGAGTCGTGGACTATCTTCTAGTCCTTAAGGAAGAAAACAGGGGCTTTTGAGCTGAAATTCTATAGATTCTAATTATACCATGCACCAAGAAGAACATAAATACTGACATCCGACAAGATTTGAACATCAAGGAAGCTTGGTTATTTAACAGCATTTTGTCTCAGAAACTGAAATATTTTGGCCATATCAAGTGTTACAACAGATTGGGAAGAATAGTAAAAGAATGCATGGCGCCAGAAAGAGGGACTGGGGCCAACCAGCAAAACTCTCAAGGACTCATTATAATGAATATATGACCAGCAAAAAATCAGCTTATGACAATAAAAACAATGCTGGCAATAGATGGTTTGAGAGAACTACACCAAAGGATTAAACAGTATATCATAGGATTTGATTTTGATTTGATTTGATTCAAGAACAGTACCCCCGTGTGGGTTCCGGGGTCCCATTGTGGGGAGAACAAGAATAGACCCACTGCCTCCCCAAAAGCATGTCGTAAGAGTCGACTAATTCGGGAGCTTCCTTTGAAGTCGGAGTGCATCTGCTGGAGAGGCAAGGAACCAACAGTCTGTATTCAAGAGAATGAGATCTGTAAAACTGATGCACACGCAACACTCAGGTTCTGGAGCAGGACAGCAGTTCAGTAGTGGACGAGCAACCAGAACTTTCCGCCAGAGTGTACAGCTGGTGAACGCGAAGAAGAAGAAGATTCAAGAACAGACATCACAGCACTTAAGACATTCCCATAAGTGCTCCATCCCCATTTTCAGCAGCCAGCGAAGAGTTCCGATACTAATGATGCCAGTAGCATTCTGATTAAACACCCGTCTTGACTTTCCTCTGAGCCTCAAGCATCTGCCAGAACCTTTCATCACCCCCCCCCCTTTGCATCAATCTCACCAGACTGTGGTGTTCCATCTGCTCCTCCGAATTGTACACGCTCTCCCACAAGGCACTAACCACGTCTGCCCTATCATGTAGCAGTATTCCACCAAGTTGTGCAAAAAATCCAGACAATACGCCTCACCTGTGTCCTCCGCAGCGAGGCATACCACTCTGCATGAAGCATGCCTGTCCTGATCTTCCCCAGCATGCTTTCTGAGTGTTACAATCAGGATGTGTGTGTGTGTTGTGTTCTCTAACCAACGGAAAGCTACAGTGACCGCCTCCACCTCTATTCTTAAGCTGGATGTTGTGGTATCATATGCTAGGCTCTCCTGCACCAAACATTGACCAATAACTTTTGCTAAAGAAACCCCAAGCACTTCTTTCGCCTCTTACTCTGAACCATCTGTGTAAATGATCAAATCTTGAATTAATTGCTGAATTTCCACCTCCTTGGCACCTGTTGACCAATCTCTGCATTCCCAGCTCAGCGTGATTATGACCCTACACAAGTCTGACTGTTCAGGTGGCACTTTGACTTACCCCTCGCCTAATGTTCTCAAGGATGCAAACCTGTCTGATTGTGTCTTCTGCCTGAGCTATCTATGACTTCCCTCTTATCAGCTGCTGACCCTTAACTGCACCCAGAGCTTCGTGCAAAGGGTGGTCTGTGTCTGCAGCTACCCTCAGATATATTACTTCGCCTGCAGCACCTTGTGCCTACCTGCAACAGTCGGCAAACCATAGATGTATTGCATACACACCACTGGAGTGTCTCTGGTGCAACCCAGAATGACCCACATAGCTGCGTTCTGTATATATATTCTATACTTTTCTGTAACATTGAAGCTAAAAGTCTCTTTATACAATAAAAAAAAAAAATTTAATTTAAAAAAAAGAGTTGAATGCGAGAAGACCATGAGGCAGACCAAGAAGATGGTGGAGAATAACAGACAGGCAGACCTACAAACACTTGGAGTCACCAAATGGACAGAGAAAGTTAATCACAAAGATGAATCAAAGGGGGTGTATCTCCAGCAATGAACCTCAAAGGCTCAGAATTCTTAAATGTAGAAGAATAAGAAAAGAAAGAAGAAGAGTATGAAGAAGAAGAAGAAGAGGAAGAATATAAAATAAATTAAGCCAAACCTTCAATTCCGACCATATCCTCCTTAACTTTCCAGAACAGCGGTTTTTATCTCGCAGCTCACTAAGGGTTTCGAATCTCTCCATTCCAGTAGTGAAGATGCTACACATTTCAAACAGCAGAATTCCCAGGCTGTATATGTCACACTGAAGTAAATGACAACAGAGACCCTCACATGAACTTTGAACATTTGTATTACTACAAGCAAAAGCTGCAACAAATGCACCAGTTAACATATGCCTAACAGTCATGAATTCAAACTGCTAACTGACAAGGATTCTTATAAGTGTTACTGTGTGGGTTATGTGGGGTGGGGGAGATACGACAAACCCCTCATGTGTAAGTTATGTGAGGTGGAGTAGGGATGGGACAAACCCATTACTGTGTGGGTTATGTAAGGCGGGGGAGATAGGACAAACCCCTTACTGTGTGGGTTATGTTAGGTGGAAGGGGGTAATGGGACAAACCCATCACTGTGTGGGTTATGTGGGGTGGGGGAGATAGGACAAACCCCATACTGTGGGTTATATTGGGTGGAGGGGGGAATGGGACAAACCCATCATTGTGTGGGTTATGTGGGGGAGATAGGACAAACCCCTCACTGTGTAGGTTATGTGGGGTGGAGGATGGGACAAACCTATCACTGTGTGGTGGAAAAGGGGGGGGGGGAGTAGGACAAACCCATTGCACCATTTCTACATCCTAGCACATTGGTCCTACCCATTCATGCACCACTCTCTGATGCAGCAGCCATCTCAGTGTCTCCATGCTGACCGTACCCAGTAGGAGTTGACTGTCATGTCTTCCTTCTCTGATGCAGCAGCCATATCAGTGTCTCCATGCTGACCGTACCCAGTAGAAGTTGACTGTCATGTCTTCCTTCTCTGATGCAGCAGCCATCTCAGTGTCTCCCAGAAGGAGTTGACTGCCATATCATCCTTCTCTGATGCAGCAGCCATCTTAGTGTCTCCCAGAAGGAGTTGACTGTCATATCTTCCTTCTCTGATGCAGCAGAAATCTTAGTGTCTCCCAGAAGGAGTTGACTGTCATATCTCCCTTCTCTGATGCAGCAGCCATCTCAGTGTCTCCCAGAAGGAGTTGACTGCCATATCATCCTTCTCTGATGCAGCAGCCATCTTAGTGTCTCCCAGAAGGAGTTGACTGTCATATCTCCCTTCTCTGATGCAGCAGCCATCTTAGTGTCTCCCAGAAGGAGTTGACTGCCATATCTTCCTTCTCTGATGCAGCAGCCATCTCAGTGTCTCCATGCTGACCGTACCCAGTAGGAGTTGACTGTCATGTCTTCCTTCTCTGATGCAGCAGCCATCTTAGTGTCTCCCAGAAGGAGTTGACTGTCATGTCTTCCTTCTCTGATGCAGCAGCCATCTCAGTGTCTCCATGCTGATCGTACCCAGTAGGAGTTGACTGTCATGTCTTCCTTCTCTGATGCAGCAGCCATCTCAGTGTCTCCCAGAAGGAGTTGACTGCCATATCTTCCTTTTTTGATGCAGCAGCCATCTCAGTGTCTCCCAGAAGGAGTTGACTGTCATATCTTCCTTCTCTGATGCAGCAGCCATCTTAGTGTCTCCCAGAAGGAGTTGACTGTCATATCTTCCTTCTCTGATGCAGCAGCCATCTCAGTGTCTCCCAGAAGGAGTTGACTGTCATATCTTCCTTCTCTGATGCAGCAGCCATCTCAGTGTCTCCGAGAAGGAGTTGACTGCCATATCATCCTTCTGGACCTTGCAACTGGTTTCTGTATGCTTGTCTTTGTTTTATACCCTTATCTCCAACAGGTGGTTCATCATCTCTGACTCATTTGACTCAACATCTCTGGAACACAGCGCATTCACTATATGTGCCCTGTCCATACTTTCTCCTCCATTAGCCACGGCAGACCCAGCAAGTCTGTTGGCTTTTTCATTTCCTTCCATCCCAAGGTTTACTGGTGTGTACAGCCAAGATATTTTCTTGAGACGGGACCTCTGGATGCTGTCAACCCATTCTTGTCAGAATTTGCCAGTCAGGATCTTTTTAAATTGAGTCTGCCACTATCAATGTGTGAGCTGCTTTCTTTTCCACCAGCCATGTAAGTGCCCCTGTGACAGGTCTATCTCCATGGTCCTATTAGAAGTGGTTGAACGCAACAAAGACGAATGGGAGGATATTTAAAGAAGAAAGTCCAGCCAGTGAGAACGTCCTTTTTAGGACGTAATGTTTTGTTATTTGAAGCCCCTCTCTGGCTTTTTCCAGGGGCCGCAATTTAGGCAGGCCATAAATAAGGCCAATTGTCTGAGTGCGGTTTCTGGGACCTCTCCACGGTGATCCTCATCCACATGGTGGCACTTTGTGACATCGGGTGTTTATCGCTTGCGTGATGTCCTGGTGGGGTAAAAATTCAGTCAGTCAGCCAGTCAGAAGTTTGCATAGGTAAACTTTAAAATCCTTCTTCTGTCTCTCTATCTCTCACACATCCCTCAACCTCTGTCTTTTTCTGTCTGCTTCCACACCCACTGTCTCATCAACTTCTCCCCCCCCCCCTTTCTTTTCAGTCAATCAGATGCCAACTTCATCATGAAGATTCACTGCAATAGATCTCCAGCATGCTCTTTCCTTCCTGGTTTTACACTGCTGTTCATTCATACCTTGGTGTTATCCTCACACTTGTATCACTGTCCATCTTTTGCTCACTGGAATTCAACTTTTCCCTACAGTATGGTTTCTTAAAAGAGTGCCACGTCTTTTAATGAGGTCAAGATATTTCACCTGTCTCTGTTTTATTTTTTTCAGCAACTTTTTTTTCATTCAGTCGTTCCATAACTTTTGTATAATTTGTGTTGAATAGTTTCCATTTATTATAACCTATTCTTCTCAACACCCCATCTCCAGAGGGCTGGTTCAATTTTTTAATTGCTTGTTCACTGTCTAGGAATCTGCACCATACAGTAAGGTTGACTTAACATTTGACAATTGTCCATTTTCATGCATTGTTTATCTCTCTCGATATTAATAACTGCTACAATTTGTTGAAAATATTGTTGGCCATTTCTATTCTATTCTCAATTTCTATTATACTTTTGCCCATCATCTGCTGTTACAAGCCCATCTCTTCTGATGATATTTCCTTTTCCTCATTTTCTTCACCTTTTGTGTCTCACAACATGCTTATCCCATAAGTTGAATAAGTTCTGTGTGTTTGTTATTGTTTACTGAGATATACATGTAATATTCAAAATATGGAACATACACTTCAAGATGTCTAATTAGGAAAATCTCACCTTTGTGTCACATTTCTGTCCGCTAAGTAGTTCAGGGGAACCGTACATCTTACTCCCTATAACACGTGTGGTTGTGTTAAAATCAACAGGAATTCCTGAGTTTATAAACAAAGATAACATTAAAACTGACCCCATAAACCATCACAAAAACAATCATCAGCTTACCTAACACAGATAGTATTGGTGTCGGATAGCGACCAGTGCTGCTGCATTCAAAAAGATGCCCAAACCATTTGATCTTCTGCCTGCAGGGTGTCCATAACTTTCCATACAAAGGAAATATTTACATTTTTTTTTAAAAAATGAAAACCATTTTTATTTATATCAAAACAGTTGAAAGCACAACTGGACTTATGCTTGTAATGGCGCTAATGATATGTTTGTTTTTCTTGTATCTAACAAAAGGTGTTATTCCCACAATCCGTGCGACAATACTTCTTCTTCCTTGGTGTTGGTCAAAATGGCAGCTTCCTAAGGTCATCTTATCTCACAAGTGTTGATGTCATGTGATGAATTTTTGATAATGTCCAAGTTTGGCACTGGTAGTACAGTGTTGTATGAATTTGCTGCTTCTAATCGCTTACTTTGCGGGCACACAGGTATGTGCAGAAATCAACAAAATCTATAAACACATACTGACCTTCAACTGTAGGGGATGAGCAGATGCTGTCACTACCGTTCACACTTTTGCTGAGGCCAAAATCACCAATTTTCACATGGAGGTCACTGCCCATTAGGAATATATTCTGCGGCTGAAAAGATATCACTAGATACATGATTAAGCATCATAAGCTAAACTTACTGAATAGAACAAATAATTACAACTCTAAAGACAAAAGAACAAATGATTTTGAAAATCCAAAGATAAAGGAACAGAGGATAATGAATCCAAATAAAAAATAACAAACAATAAGAAATCCAAAGAAAAAGAATAAGTGATAACAAATTTAAAGATTAAAGAAGAAATGATAACGTCATGTTACCATGGGGAAAAAAATCTTTACCTTTTCTGAGGAAACGAAAAAAGAGTCTCCTTAAAATGCAGCCGGATAGCTGACCCCTGTCCAGTTATTCTCCTCATGCCTTCGC
>CAJHNH020001243.1:186614-208431 GCA_905116865.2 Candidula unifasciata | reverse complement strand
ATATTGTTGGCATTTCTATTCTATTCTCAATTTCTATTATACTTTTGCCCATTATCTGCTGTTACAAGCCCATTTTTTCTGCTGTTATAAGTCCATCTTTTCTGCTGTTACAAGCCCATCTTTTCTGCTGTTACAAGCCCATCATCTGCTGTTACAAGCCCATCATCTGCTGTTACAAGCCCATCATCTACTGTTACAAGCTCATCATCTGTTGTTACAAGCCGATCATCTGCTGTTACAAGCCCATCTTTTCTGCTGTTACAAGCCCATCTTTTCTGCTGTTACAAGCCCATCATCTGCTGTTACAAGCCCATCATCTGCTGTTACAAGCCCATCATCTGCTGTTACAAGCCCATTATCTGCTGTTACAAGCCCATCATCTGCTGTTACAAGCCCATCTTTTCTGCTGTTACAAGCCCATCATTTGCTGTTACAAGCCCATCATCTGCTGTTACAAGCCCATCATCTGCTGTTACAAGCCCATCATCTGCTGTTACAAACCCATCTTTTCTGCTGTTACAAGCCCATCATCTGCTGTTACAAGCCCATCTTTTCTGCTGTTACAAGCCCATCTTTTCTGCTGTTACAAGCCCATCATCTGCTGTTACAAGCCCATCATCTGCTGTTACAAGCCCATCATCTGCTGTTACAAGCCCATCATCTGCTGTTACAAGCCCATCATCTGCTGTTACAAGCCCATCATCTGCTGTTACAAGCCCATCTTTTCTGCTGATGCTTCTTCTTCCTCATCTTCTTCATCTTTTGTGTCTCACAAAATGCTTAGCCCATTATGTGAATAAGCTCTGTGTGTTTGTTATTGTTTACTGAGATACACATGTAATATTCAAAATATGGCACATACAATTCAAGATGTCTAATTATGAAAATCTCACCTTTGTGTCACATTTCTGTCCGCTAAGTAGTTCAGGGGAACCGTACATCTTACTCCCTATGTCACGTGTAGTTGTGTTAAAATCAACAGGAATTCCTGAGTTTACAAACGAAGATAACATTAAAACTGAACCCCACAAACCATCACAAAAACAATCATCAGTAAAAGATTCATTGCAAAGCATTTCTCCAACCATGACCTTCTGGAAAGACTCTTGATCACTCAATTATTCCTATCACTTGATGCATTTTATTTTTACAGCTTAGGGTGTCTTTAACCTCTTGTCGCGGGAAACCTTAAAAATAATTTAGGCCATGTCTTCTTTGGAATTCCAGAAAAAAATTTGTTAATTTCTTTTTTTTTTCTTTTTAACACAGGACACTAATAAACTTGTTGCAAATTTATTTACCTAAATTTTAAAATGTGTTTTTAAATATGTAAAGATATAAGTGAAGCACTAAATGGAATACATTCCCCCTGGTCTTAAAGACCATATGTGACTCGGGTGACTTACGCCATGACCTTGTGGCCTCTATCCCTGAGGCTTATGGGAAGATCTGATGTCTACGTGGATGTGTAATTGGGCACTGAATGTTGTGTAATATTATTTTGTTGACTTTACAAGTGACTCACTGGGGCATTAACTATGACCTTCTGTCATGATCCCTTATTTCCATGTTTCTGGGTCAATAGGGTTAATGTCATCCGTTTCTTAAGCACCGTCTTGCTCTGATATCAGCTTACCTAACACATATATTATTGGTGTCGGATAGCGACCAGTGTTGATGCATTCAAAAAGATGTCCAAACCATTTGATCTTCTGCCTGCAGGGTGTCCATAAGTTTCCATACAAAGGAAATATTTACATTTAAAAAAAATGAAAACCATTTTTATTTTTATCAGAACAGTTGAAAGCAGAGCTGGAGTTATGCTTGTAATGGCGCTAATGATATGTTTGTTTTTCTTGTATCTAACAAAAGGTGTTGTTCCCACAATCCGTGTGACAGTACTTCTTCTTACTTGGTGTTGGTCAAAATGGCAGCTTCCTAAGGTCATCTTATCTCACAAGTGTTGATGTCATGTGATGAATTGTTGATAATGTCCAAGTTTGACACTGGTTGTACAGTGTTGGTATGAATATGCTGCTTCTTATCTCTTGTTTTGCTGACATAGTTATGTGCAGAAATCAACAAAATCTATAAACACATACTGACCTTCAACTGAAGGGGATGAGCAGATGCTGTCATTACCGTTCACACTTTTGATGAGGCCAAAATCACCAATTTTCACATGGAGGTTGTTGCCCATAAGGAATATATTCTGCGGCTGAAAAGATATTACTAGATACATGATTAAGCATCATAAGCTAAACTTACTGAACAGAACAAATAATTACAACTCTAAAGACAAAAAAACAAATGATTTAAAAAATCCAAAGATAAAGGAACAGAGGATAATAAATCCAAATAAAAAATAACAAACGATAAGAAATCCAAAGAAAAAAAGAATAAATGATAAAAAATTTTAAGATTAAAGAAGAAATAATAACACAGTTAAAATATTACAGAAAAAAAAAACAATAACACATAAAAAAAGAACAAATAATAACTAATCCAAAGATTTAAAAAAAAACAAAGGTAAGAAATCCAAAATAAAAGAATAAATTACAAAAAATCCAAAGAATCAAAGAATAAATGATAACCCATTTAAAAGTTTGGAGAAGAAATGATAACACATTAAAAAATAAGAAAAAATTGTAAATAATCCAAAGATAAAATAATAAATGCTAAGAAATCTAAAACTATTAATAAATGAAGCACATAAAAAAGATTAAAGAAGAGATGATAATACATTTAAAAGATAAAAGAACAAATAATAACTAATCCAAAGACAAAAGAAGAAATGATAACAAATCCAAAGATATGATGACTGCCTCTTTCTGAGATGTGTGACAGGTTGCCTTTAGGTTTTAACAACTGGCTTTACTATCTACATCAACCATACTAGCATATCATGGATTCCCTTTCTGGAGCAGGCTGATAGATTAGCTGCTGCAGCTCCTATGAGTGGGGAGCTACTTTAGGATAAAGTGGAGTGGTCAAGGCTCTCATGGATCAAATGGACAGTGCAACAGAACAGATAGAGAATCCATGCACTGAAAGACTAATTCAACAAGGAGAGAATATGCAGAGCTTCTAGAAGATATTCAACACTAAGGGGAAAACAGAGACAGACTTTTAATCAGGTTACTACTGTCACTTTTAGCATGTCGGCTCTTCACTGGCCACTGAAGAAGGGGATGAAGTACGTTTGAGATTGGGCCAAGTGCAGTGATGTTAATTCCTGAATCATTCATTCATTCATTTATGGTGTAGGGCTGCGGAGGTCGTGAGCCTGAAGATTTTAGGCCACACAGCTGGTGTAGACGACATCTGTTAGGGTTTTTCCAGGTTCTGTCGTGTGTACCATGGCAGGAAAAATATCTTCATCCTTTTCTGAGGATCGAACCTGAGTCTCCTACATGGCAGCCGGATAGTCTGACCACTGTCCAGTTATTCTCCTCATGCCTTCGCCTCTTTCAAAGGGCACAGATTACTCACTTTTGGAGTCCAAAGAAGTTTGAAGATTCTTCTGTAAAGCCACACCTCTGAGGCCTCAAGGAATTTTATTGCTAGTTTACAAACTAACATTTACATAAAGACAGTGCGCCCAGCAAATAACTGGCTAAATATTTGGCAGTTTGGGGGACATGTAAACTGAGCAGCAACTGGGCCAGCAACACTGGCCCAGCTTTAGCGGAGTATTAACTTTTTTGGCACCAAAAAAGTTTAATTAGTTATAAATCAGCACATGATACATTGCATGGTATTCAATCAAAGTGTTACAGCTGACACAAAAAGCATAATAATATCACTCTATACAGAAATATTGGATGTGTGAGGAATTTTTTGTTGTTGTTTTTTAAACAAAAGTGTGATATTGGTTTGGGCATTCAAAATCTAGGAACTGTAGTAGTGGTAGCAAATTGTAGCAGCAGTAGCAAGTGTACTAGTAGTAGCAAATGTAACAGAAGCAGTAGCACTAGCAATTTTAAAAGCAGTAGTATCAGCAGTAGTTATTAGTAACAGTAGTAGTATCATTGGCAACAATAATAGTAGCAGTAGGAGTAAGGGTAGCAGCAGTAATAGTAGCAGCAGTAAATATTTAAAAGTAGCACTAGTAAAAGTAGCCACAGTAACTGTAGTAATAGTAATATTAGTCATATCATTAGTTGTATTAGTATCAGTAGCTATAGTAGTAGTAGCAGCAGTAATAACTGAAGTAGCAGTAGTAATAATAGCACTAGTAATAGTAGCTGTAGCAACTGTAGTGGTAGTATCAGTAGTAATATCAGTTGTAATAGTAGTAGTAGCAGCAGTAACAGTTGCTGTAGCAATTTCAGTAGTAGCAATAGTAATCATGGCACTAGTAATAGTAGCAGTAGCAGGATTTTTAGCTCAGTGAAGGTGATGCTATAAAAAGAAATCATGCTTACCTTCAAGTCTCGATGCATTAGACCCCTGGAATGTAGATAGCTGACTCCACACAAAATTTCATGGAAAATTTGTTTAACATCTGGATGCAGGTCAAGAGTTTCGTAATCTGAGCCTGGGCCAAACAAATAATAAGTGTTAATTCAGTCTTTCCTTTCAAGGACCAGTGACTGATGATGCTTTTTTACATCTCCTTCAGTAATTTTCCTAATTAGTGGCCCACAGGAAAATGTAAGCGGTTAGTGTAAAAGATTTAAAATCAGTTCCAAAAAACTCCCCGTGTGGATTTCAGGGTCCCACTTTTGGGAGAACAAGAACAGACTCACTGCCTCTCAGACAAGTATGTTATAAGAGTCAACTAACTGGGAGCTTCCTTCTAACAATCTGTATACAAATAAGTCAGATCTGTAAAATGGATGTGCACGCAACAGAGTTGGATGAAAAACCAGAACCTTACGCTGTAGTTTACAGCTGTTGAATGTGAAGAAGAAATCAGGTCTGTATAATGGATGTGCATGCAACACTTAGGTTCTGGAACAATTCTTAAGTCCAGAGTTGGACGAATAACCAGAACCTTTCTCCAGGGTTTACAGCCAGTGAACGTGCAGAAGAAGAAGAAGATCCCCTCTCCCCAAAAAAGCCCTAAACTTCCTTCATGTGTGGGTTCTAGGATCCCATGGAGGGAGGGCAGGGGGAGAACAAATCTACTGTCCTTATAAGCAGGTCTTAGGAGGTGAATAATTAGGGCGCTTCCTTGGAAGCCAGGATCCATCTTCATGAGAAGTGAGGAGCCAACAGTCTGCTTACAAATAAGCCAGATCTGAAAATTGGATGTGCACACAAAACTCAGGCTCTGGAAGTGGACGACCAACCAGAACTTTCTGCCAGAGTTTACAGCCAGTAAATGTAAAGAAGAAGAAAACAGAGAAGAATGGAATCCTTTTTGCAATTCTAATATTTATAAATTATAATAAATTCCTCAATGTAAAGTAAGTAAAACTAAAGGACCCTTCTCCACGCCTTTTGGTGTACTGTTCATACAGGGCTAGATCTATATTGATAGACCAACTGGCACTCAGTGGGTGATGTGGTCAACATCATGCCGGCCACTTTTACTTCCCAGGACTGTACCTGGTTAAGGCTAGTTCGACCAGCCAAATTCCTCAATATAACTACTTAAAATCTGAAGTCCATGACAGACCTTTGAAAATAAAAGGTCTGGGCGAACTGGGAACCACTATTCCGAGTCCCACAGGATGTATGCATTCAAGGGAAGGTATGACTGAGGGGTCATTATGCCTGCTTTAAGATCAGAGGCTGACAGTGGTGACTGGGATTGTGCTAAATGGGGGGGGGGGGGGGGGGGGGTGTAGAAAAAGAGGAGGGCAAAGAAGAACCTGAAATTACAACATCAAGAAATGGACAGGACTAAGTTATCATTTCTTATTCATCAAGGAAAAGACAGAGAAAGATGGCTGGTTTTATGTGCTAGTTCTTCCATCAATACACCTCCGCGACCCTAATGGGTCAAGGGTTATGTTATGTTAAAAGGAAAAAAGGATGGTATACTCCACCCTTATCCTAGAGTAGCCGATTACCAGAGCAGCTGCTGATGCTGAAATAAGGGCCCTTATCCATGGTGATATCATCATCTATATAGACAGCTCAGTAATTTGTAGGGTGTGGTCTGGGTGGACATACACAGGGCAGGTGAATGGGAAAACAGTAAAGGAAAAAAGACAGGCATTTAGTTCAACTACTTCTAGCATGACTACTTGAGCACTTGAAGAACCCTGGAACAGAAAGCAATATACATGCTGATAGTGACAGACTCAGTGAGCATGCCTAAGAAGATCCAAACTGGCAAACTCCTACTAGATAGAGAAGACAGTATCCAGAAGTCCAGCGTGAAGATATTCTGGCTGTACACGCCAGGGTGAAATGATATGTAGGGACTTTGGGGGCAGTGAATCCACATCAGTCGCCAGAATGGCAGACTTGGGAATTAAGATCGGCATAGAAAAAAACGAGACACACACCAGACACTCCAGAAGACTTGTTAATCAACATAGAACTGGTACTATTAGCCATCGGATGTTGGGGTTAATACTGAGGGAAGGATCTGAGCACCTATGGATATGCCCGGAGTGCAAGGATGATAACCCAACTAACTGACTAACTGATATGTAGGGGCTGATGGAGGGAGAAATATGAACAGGGCAGACATTCTGAAAGAGCTGCATTCCAAAGACGTTGAAACAAAGAAGTAAGAGACCATGAAGTGCCTGTTGAAAATGGATACTGAACGAGGACAAGCATGCAGAAAGCAGTTGTGGAGTCAAGAAGAAATGCTAATCATCTCCTGACTCTGCTGGGAATGCTGAGCAAGGAGACACTGAGATGACTGCTGCATCGGAGGACGGAGTATGAATGGTCGAACCGGTGTGCTAGGATGTCGACAAAAGAATAACAAAGAACAACTAGTCATATAGGATAAAGGTGAGCAGCTTGAAGAGCCTAGGTATGTGTTGCGAGCCTAGGTATGTGTTGAGCATGTTAAAACTGCAGCTATTGAGTCCTTGCTTTGTGTGATGCTCTTGGCAGGCAACTAGCTGACCTGTGACAAGACAGATAGATCAATAGATAGACAGACAGACAGACAGAGAGAAATAAAGAGAGAGGAAGAGAGAGAAAAAGAGAGAGAGAGACCAAGCCAACTGGAATTTAGTCAGGTGAAATGAATCTGACTCTCTCGACCTTAAATGTTGGAACCCACCATTTAAACCAGGGGGTGGCAACCTTCTCTCTCTCTCTCTCTGTATGTGTGCGCATGTGTGTGCATGTGTGTGCACGTGTGTGTGTGTGCATGTGCGCGCGCGTGTGTTGTCCACAGGCTAAATTTAGAGATACCAGCTCGCTCAGAGGCCGTATAAATTAAAAAAAAATTATAAACAGAACATATAGATTTCCTCTTTTTACCTAGAAACTTGCCAGCAGAGAGGGAAAAAAAGAACAGTTATTGCTTTCTATTTTGTTATCAAAGTCTACTGACGGACACTGTCTCCTAATATCTGAGTTTGTCTGGAACACATGTTGCATGATCAAAGATTTGGTGACAGCAGTTTCTAGTTATCACTGTTTTAGATGTTGATATTTGGATTCTTCTTTCTGCATTTAAAAAAAAAATAAACACAATCCATGAGCTGTTAACCCTCTGGCTCGGTACTATGGATATTGCAACCCTTCGGACTTGATTCAACGATAGATACATGTGGCTTTTCTGCCTACCCCAGGGCCTGAATCCAGACCACAAGAAGTTCGTCACCTGGTCGCTGCACAGTCAGGTTTAACTAACTGAGCTAGCCAGTTGGGCCTTCTTTCTGCATAGGAACATATGTTTTTGTGTTCTGCTATTAGTGAGCAAGGACCAGATTACACAGTAATTTTACACCACCCTCGAGGGTCAGTTCAAAATTTAAAAAAAGCCGCTCAGGGGACCAGTTTTGGCCTGCAAGCCTTAGTTTGATCATTCCTGTTTTAAAGAGATTCCAATTACTGTAAGGTTTTAAGTCTGGAAATATTTTGCAAAAGAGATTTCAAATTCTGCAGTTTTGCACTTTCAAACTTGATGGGAAAAGAGTTAGCCCGAAAGACAAATAAATAAACAAAATTAATACATGGCTAACTTTACCATATGGTGTAAAAGGGACAAAAACACATGGCTGGCTTGACAATATGGTGAAAAAGGGACAAAAATAAACACATGGCTGGCTAGAACATATGGTGAAAAAAGGACAAAAATAAACACATGGCTGGCTAGAACATATGGTGAAAAAGGGACAAAGATAAACACATGGCTGGCTAGAACATATGGTGAAAAAGGGACAAAGATAAACACATGGCTGGCTAGAACATATGGTGAAAAAGGGACAAAGATAAACACATGGCTGGCTAGAACATATGGTGAAAAAGGGACAAAGATAAACACATGGCTGGCAAGAACATATGGTGAAAAAGGGACAAAAATAAACACATGGCTGGCTAGAACATATGGTGAAAAAGGGACAAAGATAAACACATGGCTGGCTAGAACATATGGTGAAAAAGGGACAAAGATAAACACATGGCTGGCTAGAACATATGGTGAAAAAGGGACAAAGATAAACACATCGCTAGCCAGAACATATGGTGAAAAAGGGACAAAGATAAACACAATTGATATAAGTGTGTGAGACGAAGCCATGATCCCCGAAGCTTATTTTCATAGCATATGATTGTAAGGAGTCATTTTTTCCTTCGTATCTCATAAACTATTCGGAATGGGCGGTCCTAAGAATAATGTATGAGTGAACAGACTGAGTGTCAAGCCAAGGTAAGCATGAAATTTACGAGGCAACCGTGAATTCTCTGTAGGTGGCCAAAAGTCATGAGAAGCAGACAGTGCGAGAAATGCATCAGAACATTCTGGAAGGAAAGGAAGAGGCTATTTAAGCCATTTGAAACTGAGACAGTCTAGTCTAGTTTCGATCTGGCCCTGGAGGTTGAAGTGCGTGAAGTGAAAGAAACCTGAATGGAGAGTGTAAATGTTTCAACTTATTAGCCGAAAAAACCTGATTAATCAATTCAAGACGACATGGAATGGAGGAAAGACAGCTGTGACTTTGTAGTTTCTGATGCTGTTTTTGTCAGTTTGAGAAGTGCAAGCGTTGGATGCAGGACAGTGCAAATCCTTGTTTTGTTGTAAGTAATAATGTGCTTGTGAACATAGCTAGAACCCTAGACATTTATCCTCTGACATGTTTTGCTCCAGAGGGCATTGTTGCAGAATAAAGAGATTCATTAGCTGCTGTTTGGTGTTTTCTCAACATGTGTTCCAGTTACAGTTTGCTGTGTTGCAGTATTTGAGAATGCGCCAGAGTAGACTGCATATGATTAAGAAAGAGGAGAGTAACTGCAATGATGATGATAAATGTGTTACCAACTGTTCTGTTCCTTTTTTCTAGCCAGTAATGTAAAGTGCAGTTACATAGTTCCATCTGTATGCACAGCAACTGTTTGTCCTGGCAACAACAAAATAACATCTGCATGAGCTGAATGTTTGGTTAAATTTAGATTAATGTTTACACAAACTGAATGTCGGGTTAAATTCAGATTAATGTTTACATGAGCTGAATGTCTGGTTAAATTCAGATTAATGTTTACACAAACTGAATGTCTGGTTAAATTCAGGTTATTGTTTACATGAACTGAATGTCTGGTTAAATTCAGATTAATGTTTACACAAACTGAATGTCTGGTTAAATTCAGGTTATTGTTTACATGAACTGAATGTCTGGTTAAATTCAGATAAATCTTTACATGAGCTGAATGTCTGGTTAAATTCAAATTCAAATTAATGTTAACATGAATTGAATATCTGGTGCCCATTTGTGGGTTCCAAGACTCTATTTGGGGGAGGGGGATGAAGAGACCCACAGTAAGATTTACATTTATTCTTCTGCCCTTTATCTCCAATAGAGCATAGGCCCTCAACCAACACACCAAGTCAGTATATCCTTTGTTACTGCATGCAGCTCACTCCATGTCTTCCCCATATTTTTAACTTCACTCTATATTTCCCTTTTCTGTGTATTTTTTATTTCTCTCCAAAGCACCAAATTAGTGATTCTGACATACCATTTAATTCACTCTATTCTACACCAGTATTAGTTAATTAGTAATTGTTTTAATTGTTAGCCATGCTTAAGCATAGCATCCTTTTTGTTTTCTTAAAAACAAATGTACATCTATGCTCAATGGATAATTTGTGACAGTTAATTTAGTGAATGTTTAGTAACAGATTAAATGTAAGATTAAATCACAGATTAAGATTTTAAAAATGTAGACTTAGTTAACAGATTATGCTGTTTGCCGCTTGCTCTGAAGGTTATGAATTTCTTTCATGGACTGCTTCATTTGGTCACAAGTGCACTTTTAACAGGGATGTCACTGAAGCTACATAGTTTGTGCTTTGTTTTGGTTCTCTGCAGGAGGTTAGCCACTTTGCAGTGAGAGACCAAGCAATATGGGGGGATGGGGGGGGGGGTGCTATTAAGTCATTTCAAACAGTAAAAAAAAATTATAGTTAAAAAAAATGAATGCTCAACAAATGATTAAAGTTAACACTGCTGAATGCCAACTGGGGATACTTTGTATGGCTACGGCTTTCACTTGAAGTATCCAGCGTATCTGACTCAGTTTGGATTGGAATCACTGGCATTGGCGGTTGAGCAATTATGGGCTAAGCTAGTTTGCTGCGATGCTGGAACCGTAATGACTAACTAACTAACTAAGTAACAGCTGAATGCCAAGTGAAACATGATGCTTAACATAACTGGAATTATTAAACTGAAGAATTAAACATGACCTAAATGATTAAGCTGAAAGATTAACAGAAAAAAAAAATAGTTTGATGAAACTGAAAAATTGAACACAGTTTGGATAAGAATAAAAGTTAGGAAAGTTTAAATTCTGCATACAAGATGAAAATAATATAACTTGAATGTCTATAAGAAATAAAAGTTAACACAATTCAATCTTCTTACCAACATACAACTTTCAGAAATATCTGAGATGAAAATTAGGAAATATAAGTTGTTGTTGGTGTGTGTGTGTGTGTGTGTGTGTGTGTGTGTGTGTGTGTGTGTGTGTGTGTGTGTGTGTGTGTGTGTGTGCGCGTGTGTGTGTGAAGGAAGGCAAAATGGTGGTTTCCATGATCAACTTCAAGCTAAAAAATGCAGAACTGTTTACACTGATTTTCTTATTCACCCTTAAAAAGGCAGTTAGCATGTTGTGGTTTACATTCAGGCAGAAAAATCTTAATTAATCACCATTTATGACATGCTGGTTAAGAGGGTTTTTCACCACCTTTCATAGCCACACAGGAAATGTAGACAATTCAACTTAAAATGTGTTAATGTATGTATTTTTAAACCAGATTTAACTGCCTGTTTCATCCAGGACAGAGAATGAAAATGGTATTCTCCTGTATTCTACCTCACACATCTTCCCCCCCCCCCCCCCAACCCCTATTATTTTCCAGTCCTCAACTTAATCTTTATCTCTACCGCTGCCTTATGTTTAGTCATTGCCCCTAAGTACATCTGAGGTTCTTACTGCCTCCAGTAATACTAATAGCAGTATTTAACAATGTGGCAGATAGACACAAGTATTGTTTTGCAGGTCTTATTTATATGTAGACATCACATTCCTTGCCTCTCAGTTAAAATAAAAACAGCAGACCCTAAATTTCAAGGAAGGTAACAGTGAAATATAGCTCTGTAAAAATAAATTTGTCAAGGGATGTAAGAAAAGAGATAAA
This sequence comes from Candidula unifasciata, assembly GCA_905116865.2. Classification (NCBI taxonomy): domain Eukaryota; kingdom Metazoa; phylum Mollusca; class Gastropoda; order Stylommatophora; family Geomitridae; genus Candidula; species Candidula unifasciata. Next base: position 196,646 of record CAJHNH020001243.1, on the reverse strand, counting down.
ATCATGGGGATATAACTCCAGCAAAAGCTAACTGTTAGTCGTTGCACCTGTAATTATCAGAAATGCACATAAACGTTGCCACTAATATTACTGTTGAAACTCCACAGTTCAGCCATAATAGCACCTGCAAATTTACCACGTCTGGTGGTCATCGTTTTAGAGGAGTTATTAGTTCACTGAAATCTACAAACAGACTCATGGATTGTCTGTTATACAGTACAGATGCTGACACCTTTCCTCAATATATTTTTCATTCATAAATATTATCTGTGTTCTCTTTGGGCTCTTACAAGAAGCACTGACCACTCCTGATATTTCATGAGTCACATCCTTGATGATAAATCAATAAACAAACTGACAAACCCTGTTCAACCTCCAAGGAACTACTTGATGATTACTCCAGACACGACGAAGGTTCTACAGAATCAAGTGGCACTGTAACAGAACAGATTGTCCATACTTGGAGAGCTTGATTCGGCTGCCAGTGGAGCAGAGGGTCTATAGATTATCAACGCTGAAGGGAAAAGACAGTGGGATTTTAGTCAGGTTGCAAACAGTGTTGGAACTCTCCACTGGCTGATGATGAACTGGACAGGCTAGAAGCCTAGCAAATGCAAGATGTGCTAATTTTACATCTCTTCACTACCCCTTGGTAGATGCTAAACCCTTTGGGACTGAAAGAGTTAAGCAACTGTAGTAGAAGAAACAGATAATGTGATACTGGGTGGTCTACAGTGGTTGCAAATTTTGTAAAATAAAATGGAGTGACGACTCAATTTGCTTATAAAGGCATTTTTCCTACAAATAGGTCACAAAATTTACATAATCAACATGCAAAGCTTACTCCATAGGAGCAAAATTTGGGCAGGTAAAAAGGGAGAAATCTGGGAAAAATAGAGTATCTAGCAACTTTATACGAGTGTGACATTACGAAAAACCAAAAGAACTGAAAGAGAACACCAAGGTTCAAAAATGAAGAGATACAGCACTATCTGGCAAGGAACCTAAAGATAACAAATTTGAAAATAATTTAGACAAGAAAAACAATTTTACCTTCTTAACTGGCTGACGCTTTATATTCTTAACAGGTTCCTGGCATGCGTTTTCATCACTGTTCGATGTGCCGAAACTGTAACAAAACAAAAAAAAACAAATTAATATACAATTCTATATGTAAATTCTTTGTACCTCAAAGAAAACAGCATGTGTGACTAGCTATAAGGAAAAAAAATACTTGTCCAACTGTGGGACACAATAAATTTTTTATTTGGGGGGAGGATGGGTTATTTTAAAGCCCCATACCTCACCTTGAGTGCCAGCCGGCTCTAGGCTGGTATTACAGATCCTCACGCAAGAATCTGCCACACAACTCTGATGTGTGCAATGGATAATGGCTCACTTTTGAACCCAGTTGGCAGAGGATCTTAGAATTGGCGGCTGCTAGAGATGTAGTGTCAGTCTGGCTCTTATCAACCAACACCCCCTTCTATTCCCCTCCTCCCCCCACCCAATGCATGGGTGAAGATTTCTATCAAAACCTATTTGGAACATGGGTGGTCCACTAGCCAAACACATTACTAAATGATAATCCTCAGTTAAAACGTCCGACAAGTAGAACTACTGAACTGCTGAGATTCAGCCCTATAACAAGAGATTTACTTGAAGCCTAGATGTGTAACATGTCTTGCAAGAGAGGTAACTCGTGGTACAGTCACCTCCTGAATCTTTTGTTGTCCCTCAACATTGTAGTCGCCACAGTGAGGTACCCGGCGACAACTTGCCACAGTCAGTTAGCTGTTTTGGCACAAATGTCTGTCAGACACAAGTCCTAGTGCACAGCAACAAAATCTTGAATGTCTGATAAAGTCAGATGTGTCGGCTGAAAGACACAAATATCACAGCTCTGCTGTAAACAGGCACAACCTGTTTATGTCACTCAGACAAATGAAAAGAAGAAGAACCAATAAAAAACTGGTGTCATCAGTCACTACATGATGAGAGCTATACTGAGGACAGAATCTGAGCTCTTATAAACTAAATGGTTTGATATGAATTGGGACATTACTGGACTGTACTGGGACTAATTATTTGTTCACCAGTTGTTCAATGGGACATTTCATTTGATTTTCACTGGCACAGGAAGGGAGCAAAATGGGGAAACCTGATTGCAGTTAAGTCGAAACCTCAACTAAGACTAAGACCTATGGAAGTTCTGATGACACCGGGTGCATGCTTGCTTCCTAACAGTTGTTTGGTTTAATTCTGCCACACTTGCTAACATACCTTTGTATATTTGTAATAAACTATTGGGACAAGTTTCATATGATACCTAACTTGTTTATCACTATACATCTCATACTTGCCTCTCGGAACTGCTCTCACTCTCATCTGATGAGGTACCTTTAAGCAAAATTTCAAAAGGAAAATAGTGAATCAGAAAACGAAACAATATCTCAGAACAGCATTATCTAATATAAAGGAACTTTAAATGAAAATCATACTATTTAAATAATGCAGACACAAACAATACATTGCCAAATTTATTGCCAGGCATATTTCGCTGTATCTTGTCATGTGCGTTACTACAGAAATAGATCAACATAAAATAAAGCACAAAACTGAATAAATCCAACTGATCAGTGTACCAAAAAAAAAGAAACATGGACCGGCCAGTATCTAAACTTTAACAGTTTTGTACCTATTCAGTACAAACGTGGTGTAGTTAGAAGCTTGTTCAACAGGGCCAGAAAGATTTCCAGCTTTCATGTTGCACACACAAAGGCTTGCACCAGAGGCTTCTTCAAAGCAGAACAAGGTCCTGAAAAGAGCTTTCCAGCTGTGTGTCACGACAAATTTGTCTGTCTCCTGCAGTGAGATAGTGTCTTGTGAATGTAAAGCATTATTTTATGTTGTTTCCATTTCTTTTATACAGGGTTAGTTGAACTGCTGGTTTGTTTGGCAGACTGAATTATTGTGTCACTAAATTAAATTTGTCTAAAAGGTCTGTCATTATTATGTAAAAGCTTTCAAAGCTCTGGTCTACAGAAAAAAGTAACATGCTGAGCTAACTAAATGCTAAGTAAACAATATTTACCTGCGCCGGTGTATACATAGCTGTAATCTTCAACCCAAGAAGTATGATATCTTATGATGTTTGTGTGTTTCAGACGTGCAAGAGCTTCCACCTCTCTTAGAGGCTAGTATAAAAAGTGAAAAATGTTTTAGACACCAAATCAACATTGCCAAGTGTTTCGTCCTTCTTGGGAGAAATTTTTTGTTATTTGAAGCCTCACCCTGGCTTCTGCCAGGGGCCGCAATATAGGCAGGTCATTAATATGGCCTATTGTCTGAACGCGGTTTCTGGGACCTCTCCACGGCGATCATGATCCACATGGTGGCACTTTGTGTCATTGGGTGTTTATTGCTTGTGTGATGTCCTGGTGGGGTAGAAAGTCAGTCAGTCCGTTTTAGACACATTAACAGATCATCAGACATGCCCACTACAGGTTACTTGGTAACCATTTTGTGGAGCCCTTATATAACGGTACTATATGGCTGTACAGCTGAACGGGGTTTCCCAGTTTTGTAGCGGTTTGATTCTCATCCTTGAGATGTTAATCCTATAGGCTACAATCCAGGAGTGGAAAAAAACATTCACAAAAATTAATCTGGTAGCACTGATTTCAAAAGTAACTTATACAGTGTGCCCAGAAATTGCTTATATATATGTAAGGAAAGGACAATTAAAACACCAGTGGCCAATCAGTCATTTGATGGTATATTTTAATAGACCAATCAGCATTCGGTGGTTTATGTGGTCACATATACAGAAATAGTACTTCATCTTCTCGTTCACCAGCTGTAAACTTTAGCGGAAAGTTCTGGTTGTTTGTTTACTTCTAGACTTTAGTGCTGCTTAAGAACGTGAGTTCTGCATGCACATCCATTTTACAGATCTGGATAATTTGTATGCAGACTGCTGGTTCCTTGCTTCTCAGGCAAATGCACTCAGACTTCGAAGCAACCTCCCCCCTCCCCCAATTAATCGACTTATGACATGCTTGTTGGGGAGGCAGTGGATCAATTCTTCTTTTCCCCACAATGGGGATCCGGAATCCATTCGAAGAATTATAATTTATAATACTGATTTGATATTTCTTCGCTGTATTTTAAATTAATGGTGTGCAATGGATACATCTTAATACATCAAGTTCTTTTCTTTGTTAAATGGGAATTTAAATTAGCAACAAACCCATTTTTTAGATTCCCGGCGTCTTCATTTCAGCGTGCTGACCATCTCTCATTTGTCATTAAACTCGTCTCATGAAAAGTCTAATGCTAATCTGACTGTCTGTGGCAACTTGTTTTGAGAATCCACATTGCATGCTTGCTTTATAACATATGTAAAGTAAAGTAAATGACCCTTTTACATGCCTTCACGCGTATCGAGCATATATGGCTAGACCTATATTTAAGAGATCAATCAGCACTCAGTGGGTGATGTGGTTAACTTTACTTCCCAGGTGTTTAACTTCTTCTTCTTCTGTTGTCCTATTGCTTAGGCTGCAAAGCTCCCAGAGAGGAGTTACATGTAGTTTCCTGTCTTTTGCTAGTTGCATAGCTTGTGTTAATGTCATATTGTATCTCTGTAGTGTCTCTTTTACCACCCCTCCCCCTTCCCCCACCTTCTACTTGATCGGCCTCTTGACTTGTAGCCTGCTGCTCTCATGTAGAACACTCTACCTGCTAGCTGATTTTGTTCCATTCTCACTAGATGACCAAACCATTTCATTCTTTGATGTTCTATGAAACCATTTACCTGGTACCAATTTAAAGCTGGGTCGACCGGCAGCCAAGGTCATTCCCGAAAAAGTCTGGCCCCATGGAGACCTGAACCCATGACATTTCAATCTGCTTTGCTCGTGATTAGAGCCATTCATGACTCGAGGTACCATTGTATTCGATTTTATTATTCAGATGAATTATCGATGGAACAACGGAGTGCATGCACTGAGCTTGTGGCCAGTGAAGAAATTAAAAAAAAAGATTAAATAAAAGGTAGTTTTGACCAGAAAAACACCAAGAGTGACCTTAATAAAAGCTTATAAAAGTAAATATCAAATCCCTGCTTCAACACTGCACTGCTTTGAAAGAAAGGAAGAACACGTTATACTGTCAATTTACCTTTGCCAAATCTTTATTTTGTTGAAGGGGAATTTTTTTCACAGCATAATTCCTCCCATCTAAATTGTGTTTGGCCTGTGCAAAAGGTGATAAAGATAAAATATTAAGTTCATGTGACTTATAGACGAAGTTGGATTTTTAAAACAATGAACCTCGGCTCCCTTGTCATCACAGGCTAAAACTGGTACAAGGAAATGTCCCAGTAAATATAGGTGGCTGCATGATATTACCCTGTCACCCAGTTAAACTTCTTATTCTTCTGCCTTCTATCCCCCACTGGAGCATAGGCCCTCAACCAACTCAAGCTAAGTTGTTCTATGTTTTGCTACTGCCTGCAGCTCTCCCCATGTCCTCCCATATTTTTAACTTCACTCTCTAGCTCCTTTCTCTGTGCTTTTAGTCTGCCTTTATTTGACCCCATGGGTTCCAATGCAAAGGCATTCTAGTCATACTGTTCTCATGTTTTCTCAACGTGTGTCCTATCCAATGCCAGGGTCCTTTCTTCACCTCTTGGTCCACGGGAACTTGTTTAGCTCTACATTAGTGATTCTACCATACCATTTAATTCCCTCTATTCAGCAAGGGTACCAGTAAACGAATGTTTGTAGTTTACTAGTAGGTGTTTTAGTTGTTCTCCATGTTTCCGCTCCATACAACAGTACTGATTTGGTCAAGAGCAGATAACTCAGAAGGACAGAAATAGCAAAACAAATAATAAAGTATTACCATTTCACTGTGGATATAACACACCTTACCTCATATACTTTCCCAAAACCTCCACATCCAAGCTTTTTAATCTGCTCAAATTCATTTCTGTAGCGAGGACCCTGAGCTGCATACTGCGCAGTTGCTCTGAACATATTATAAAACATAATTTATCACAATTTATCAAACTGTATTCAGATGTATATGTTATATTGCCTTTTTATATTATCATAATCCAGTTCTGCCATTTACAGATACAAATTTTTTTTCTTAATGTTCACTGGCTGTAAACTTAGGTGGAAAGTTTTGATTGTTTGTCCACTTTGGCCTTGATCTAGCACCTGAGTTTTGCATGCACACATGTTTTTACAGATCTGACTTATTCATATGCAGACTGTTAGTTCCTTGCCTCTCAGGCAGCTGCACTTTGACTACAAAGGATTAGATTTTTTTTAGAAAGGCAGTAAAAAAAACCAGAAGAAATTTGTTTACAAGAACTAGTGGAATAGATCGGGAAATAGAAACAAGATGAAAAATGAACCAGTGCACTTATATGCCAACTGAAACAGTTATTAAGACATCTAAACATAAGTATGAATGCCAAAAAACAGATTATGAACAACACATTCACACCAACACTGTGCTATCAGTGCCATAGGTTAGCACATATGTTTAGATGTCTTAATAACTGTTTCTGTTGGTATATAAGTGCACTAACACCTGAGAAATAAGATGCCTGAGAAAAGCCACCAACTTAAACATCCGAGAAAAAGTTAGAAATTATCAGACTGTGGGAACAACGCCATGCAGCAAATTAATTGAGAAACAGAAGAATGCAGCCACAACAACTACACATGAACAAACCTGATGGGAAAGCAAGAGGCCGCCCTGGGAGAAAATGGACTGATGACATTAAAGAGCTTCTACAATTACATGGAATGACAATAGCCATTGCTGCCCATCAAGCAAAGGATCACAAACTGTTCCTCCCCATGATGCTTGACGGCAAAAGTGGAGATTGATGACGATGATGAAGTTGATGACTGAAACAATACCCACCATTAAACTAATTAGGAAACAAAGACAACAGTTCATCCACCTGTTGAGAATAAACCTAATGATGCCAGCAATGACAGCAATCACTCTGAAGATGAGAAATACCATGAGAGAACATACAGAGAGAAAATGAAATAACAAACAAACAGAGAGAAAATGAAATAACAAACAAACAGAGAGAAAATGAAATAACAAACAAACAGAGAGAAAACGAAATAACAAGCATACAGAGAGAAAACGAAATAACAAACATACAGAGAGAAAACAAAATAACAAACATACAGAGAGAAAACAAAATAACAAACATACAGAGAGAAAACGAAATAACAAACATACAGAGAAAAAACAAAATAACAAACAAACAGAGAGAAAACGAAATAACAAACATGCAGAGAGAAAACAAAATAACAAACAGAGAGAAAACTAAATAACAAACAGAGAGAAAATGAAATAACATATAGAGAGAAAACGAAATAACAAACAAACAGAGAAAACGAAATAACAAACAAACAGAGAGAAAATGAAATAACATACAGAGAGAAAACGAAATAACAAAAAAAAAAGACAAAGCAAAATAACAGAGAGAAAACGAAATAACATACAGAGAGAAAACGAAATAACAAACATACAGAGAGAAAATAAAATAACAAACAGAGAGAAAATGAAATAACAAACATAGAGAGAAAATGAAATAACATACAGAGAGAAAATGAAATAACATACAGAGAGAAAACGAAATACCATACATAGTGAAAACGAAATAACAAACAAACAGAGAGAAAATGAAATAACATACAGAGAGAAAACGAAATAACAAACAAACAGAGAGAAAACGAAATAACAAACAAACAGAGAGAAAACAAAATAACAAACATACAGAGAGAAAATAAAATAACAAACAGAGAGAAAATGAAATAACAAACATAGAGAGAAAATGAAATAACATACAGAGAGAAAATGAAATAACATACAAACAGAGAGAAAACTAAATAACAAACAAATAGAGAGAAAATGAAATAACATACAGAGAGAAAATGGAATAACAAACAAAAAGAGAGAAAGCGAAATAACAAACAGAGAGAAAACAAAATAACAAACAGAGAGAAAACGAAATAACAAACAAACAGAGAGAAAACGAAATAACAAACAAACAGAGAGAAAACGAAATAACAAGCATACAGAGAGAAAACGAAATAACAAACATACAGAGAGAAAACAAAATAACAAACATACAGAGAGAAAACGAAATAACAAACATACAGAGAAAAAACAAAATAACAAACAAACAGAGAGAAAACGAAATAACAAACATACAGAGAGAAAACGAAATAACAAACAGAGAGAAAACGAAATAACAAACAGAGAGAAAATGAAATAACATATAGAGAGAAAACGAAATAACAAACAAACAGAGAGAAAACGAAATAACAAACAAACAGAGAGAAAATGAAATAACATACAAAGAGAAAACGAAATAAAAAAAAAAGACAAAGCAAAATAACAGAGAGAAAACGAAATAACATACAGAGAGAAAACGAAATAACAAACATACAGAGAGAAAATAAAATAACAAACAGAGAGAAAATGAAATAACAAACATAGAGAGAAAATGAAATAACATACAGAGAGAAAATGAAATAACATACAGAGAGAAAACGAAATACCATACATAGTGAAAACGAAATAACAAACAAACAGAGAGAAAATGAAATAACATACAGAGAGAAAATGAAATAACAAACAAACAGAGAGAAAACGAAATAACAAACAAACAGAGAGAAAACAAAATAACAAACATACAGAGAGAAAATAAAATAACAAACAGAGAGAAAATGAAATAACAAACATAGAGAGAAAATGAAATAACATACAGAGAGAAAATGAAATAACATACAAACAGAGAGAAAACTAAATAACAAACAAATAGAGAGAAAATGAAAAAACATACAGAGAGAAAATGGAATAACAAACAAAAAGAGAGAAAGCGAAATAACAAACAAACAGAGAGAAAACAAAATAACAAACAGAGAGAAAATGAAATAACAAACAAACAGAGAGAAAACAAAATTAAAACCAGAGAGAAAACGAAATAACAGAGAGAAAAAGAAATAACAAACAGAGAGAAAATGAAATAACAAACAGAGAGAAAACGAAATAACAAACAGAGAGAAAATGAAATAACAAACAAACAGAGAGAAAACGAAATAACAAACAAACAGAGAGAAAACGGAATAACAAACATACAGAGAGAAAATGAAATAACATACAGAAAGAAAACAAAATAACAAACGTACAGAGAGAAAATGAAATAACAAACAGAGAGAAAATGAAAAAACAAACATACAGAGAGAAAATGAAATAACAAACAAACAGAGAGAAAATGAAATAACAAACAAACAGAGAGAAAACGAAATAACATACAGAGAGAAAACGAAATAACATACAGAGAGAAAACAAAATAACAAACAAACAGTGAGAAAACGAAATAACAAACAAACAGAGAGAAAACAAAATAAACAAACAGAGAGAAAATGAAATAACAAACATACAGAGAGAAAACGAAATAACAAACAAACTGAGAGAAAACAAAATAAACAAACAGAGAGATAACAAAATAACAAACATACAGAGAGAAAACGAAATAAACAAACAGAGAGAAAACAAAATAACAAACATACAGAGAGAAAATGAAAAAACAAACAAACAGAAAACAAAATAAACAAACAGAGAAAACGAAATAACAAACAAACAGAGAGAAAACAAAATAACAAACAGAGAGAAAACAAAATAACAAACAAACAGAGAGAAAACAAAATAACAAACAGAGTTTTAACACAAATGAATTTCCCCAATCCCCGCTGTAAAAATTTTACCCAGCACTTGAAAAAAAAGTAAAAGAAGCGAAAGAGAATTTCGATGTGGGTTTTATTTTCGCCTGAGAAATCTTTCCCCTGTGGCATTCTGGAAAAAAATGTTTTTAAAGAAAAAAATAAAGAAAGAACGAAAACAAACTTTATTTTCAAAGGGGTTTCAAATTGAGAAAGCAGGCTGCTTACATTCAGCCCTTTCCAACACTCACTTGCACCA
>CAJHNH020001243.1:10000-186597 GCA_905116865.2 Candidula unifasciata | reverse complement strand
GCATCTAAACTTAAGTATGAACCAAAAAAAACGGGTTTTTAACAACACATTCACCCCAAAACCCCTGTGCATCGTGCCATGGGTTTACATTTGATAATTTTTTAGTCTGGCACTTTTAGCACAGAGTTGGGGGTAAATTCCCTTTTTCATAATCGGGTTTTTTGGGCACTCATCTTATGTTTAGATGTCTTAAAATTTTTCATTTGGGTTTTAAAAGTGCACTAACCCCTGAGAAATAAATGCCTGGGGAAAGCCCCCCAATTTAAACATCCGAAAAAAATTTAAGAAATTACAACTGGGGAAAACAACGCCTTGCGAAAATTTAAATTGAGAAACAAAGAATGCAACCACAACAACTCCCCATGAAAAACCTGATGGGAAAAAAAAAGAGGCCCGCCCTGGGGGGAAAAGGGACGGGTTAAATTAAAGGTTTCTACAATTACATGGAATGACAATACCATTGCTGCCCATCAAACGGGTCTAAAACGTTCCCCCCATATGCTTGACGGAAAAAGGGAGATTAAATCCCGGGATGATAAATTTTAATGACTCAAAATCAGAGAGAAAACAAAATAACAAACAAACAGAGAGAAAACAAAATAACAAACAAACAGAGAGAAAACAAAATAACAAACAAACAGAGAGAAAACAAAATAACAAACAACCAACTACTTTTCACTGGTCACATACACAGCATGCAGGCCAAGAAGAAGACCTTGACCAAGGTTACATTATTTGCGTATCCTTTACAGTTTGTTGCAGAACCAACCCCAGCATTATTTGGCTGTTGTGGTTTTACTAAGCAAATTTTATGTTCAGTAGTTTGCCATTGCCCCTGAACATTCAGCTCTCGGTACCACTGTCAAAACCAACGCAAGACAAACCGCCTGTAGCTGGGATCTAACCCGGCACCCCGGCATTATGAAGCGCCTTCGCAACACCTAAACTACAAACAAACATCCCATTACTTGACAAAAATAACCCTGCAGCACCTTCTTATGGTAGATGATTTAAAACAAAACTTCCTGGTACGGCTAACACAGCCCTTCAGGCAGAAGAACTGCAAAGATAAGGGCTGCAACAAGCCCTAAACTCAGTAGCTCAGGCAGCAATGCGATGTCGGAAGCAAAAATAACTTTGCATTCTATCATGCCTAATCCTCCATCCTGAATGGAAGTAGATTATCAGTTATCATTTGATTCTCGCAAACATCTTACTTCTCTTAGATCACTTAGTATATCAGTCTGCTCCAATACTTGTCAAGCCTCTTACCTGCAAGCCTATCACTGTGTTCATTTCCTCTTGCACCTGCATTTTCTGGCAGGAAACTGTGAGTATCTCAGAATAATGTACACTTTAACCCTGACACCTTACATGTCTGCTAAAGGCTGAAGATGTAGGTCAAAGCCTTATGGATGTAACAATCATGGAATTACTACTACATCAAATAAAGTTCATCATTATCCTTCGTCTTTTTATAGTCCACGCCATGTGGCATTGGTAGTCATGTCTGTTCACAGCCTCCTGTCTCGTGTACGTTCAATCAGTTCTAACACAAATGAATTTCCATAATCCTCAGACAGTAAAATTCTGACCGAGCACTATGAAACAAAAAGTAAAATCGAAGCAGAAGAAGAAAAACTTACGATGTGGTTTCATTAGCGCCTGAGCCCTCTGTGGCATTCTGGAAAAAAATGTTTTTTAAAGAAATAAATATGAACGAACGAACAAACTTTATTTTCAAAGGGTTACAAATTGAGCATGCAGGCTGTCTTACATTCAGCCCTTCCAAACACTCACCCTGCACACAGCAGTTGTATTGTATCAATAAAGCATGTTATGTTCATGTAATAATAAGCATATTGTAAATACCAAGAAAAAACACAAAAGCATGGGTGGTAAAATGCATGGGCACACTCGCGTGCCCACACAAACCCTTAAGTTATTAGGGAGGGCTATCAGTACAGCACTCCAGACAGATCTGCTTGTATAAGTGCCCCGATCTCCTCCTTAGCAGCTCCACAAAACAACTCATCACATGTTTCGTGTTGATTAATCAGATGTTTTGTGTTGATTAATCAGATGTTTTGTGTTGATTAACCAGATGTTTTGTATTGATTAATCAGATGTTTTGTGTTGATTAATCAGATGTTTTGTGTTGATTAATCAGATGTTTTGTGTTGATTAATCAGATGTTTTGTGTTGATTAACCAGATATTTTGTGTTGATTAATCAGACGTTTTGTGCCCATAGTAAAATATTCATGTTTGGCTGCTCCAGACTGCACTCCCATGTCCACCAAACTGGACAAGAATACTGAGTCCTGCTTGTCGTGATCTTCTGTGATGATATGCATCATCCATGGCATTAATGACATCACTCCAGACACCAGTGCCAGGCCACTTGTAGTAACCACCTTGTCTACCAGATAATTTATATGGTCGATGCCTCGAACATCAACGGAGCCAAGCAAAAAAGATAATGGTTCAGTGAGTAATTTGTGATGTATTTTTGCTTACATACTTTAAACAGACATCGATTCAGATTATTATTTTTTTTTTTTTTCAAAACTGACCTTGACTCCCAGGCTGAACCTGCCCAACAATAATGACAGCCTATAAAAATGTGGAAAAACAAAAAGGGTGGACGAGACTAGCTTTGCATTCCCACCTGTGCCATCGTCTGCATAATTTTTTCCAATACTTGTTTCTGCGGATGCAGTAGATTCTCCCTTTCACAGCTCAGAGGCTTTACAATGCCATTTTTCTCAAGATAGTTGTATACATCTGTAAATATAAAATTAAGAAAACATATATTCCGAAAATCACAACATATAAAACACTGATTAGACCAGTTGTATCAGCTCATACAGACAGCAAAACTCTAGTAACTGTCCTGTAACTGAGACCACTGTCCACTAACAAGCATGTCGTAAGAGTTGACTATGAGTTAGGAGTTAGATTATCTTCACAGCACTCTGGACACATCCATAGGCGCTCAGATTTCCCTCTTAACATATTCATCAGCGTCACGCAGTTAATAGTGCCAGTCCTTTGTTGGTTAACAAGACTGTGTGCGTCCGGTGTGCTTCTAATGCCTGGCTGTGCTGATCTTTACTCCCCATTCGCGTATTCTTAGCAGTGATGTGGACACGTTGCTTCCAAAATCCTCAGAACATCCTATATCTCTAAGGACAATGACAAAGTCTGCGTGATCCATGGGCCGGCCATCTTCAATTAATGCAGCACCTGCCAGTCTATCAGCTCTTTCGTTACCAACAACGCCTGCATGACCTGGGACAAATATGAAGGTAACTGCACACAGGAGAGTTTTGCAATGACTCAAACCACTGTCTGCGTAAACAGCCTGCCTCGACTCGCTGGATCATGCTCAAAGAATCACTCAGCACACACACGCGGGAATAGTCCTGTGATTCTAGCCACATGAAAGCTTGTGTCATCGCCATTACCTCGATCGTCATGCTGCTGGTGGTCATGGAGAAGGCACCACTGGCTTCTTGAACTGTTCTGCCTGAAGAGCGAGCTGTAAATGCCCATGCACCCTTATATCCTTATATAACGGACCCGTCTGTGAAAATCACCACATCTGTCTCATTTCATTTGTCACTGATAAGCGTGCATATCTTGGCATTGACAGCAGCTGGATTCTGCTCCCGCAACTTCTATCGAGCGTCACAACACAAGAAAATGTGAGATTGGACGCTTTAGACGCTGGTATCCATTCCTTACCTGGATGGATATCTGTAAGGCTGCAAACCGGCATGATGTCATCCTCTGCCCCCTACCCATCCATGATTTGCCCCTTTTAAGCCTATTGCCCTTAAGAGTTGACTAATTAAGGGGTTTTTCTTTTGAAGTCAGACTGCATCTGCTTGAGAGGTGAGGAACCAACAGTCTAAACACCACACAAAAAAGCCAGACCTGTAAAATGGATATGCACACCAAAACTCAAGTTCTAGAACAATATATGAAGTCCAGAAGTTGGCAAACAATCTGAACATTCCACCAGAGTTTAGAACAGTAGTAGAAGTACATTTTACCCCATTAGGACATCACATCAGCAATAAACACCAGATGACACAAAGTGAATAAGGATCACCCGTGGAAAGGTCCCGGAAACGGTGCTTCAGCCATTAGACCACATTTATGGCCGGCTATATTGCGGCCCCTGGCAAGAGGCAGGGCGGGGCTTCAAAATAACGACAAATTGCATCCCACAAGAGGACGACTGTGTTATAAGTTTTGAACAGGTAAACGTGAAGTGGTTTACAATGATGATGATAAGTGTTAACAGGCACCCCAATTATAAATTCTTTGTAGGCTGATCCAGATAAAAGTAATACACATATACAGTGGAAGGAAGGTAACAATTATACAAATTTGGATTAAACGTAGAATAAAGGGACAAGATATAAAAAAATGTATACCATGTATAGAGTAATTAATAAATGAATGGTCAATTGTTTAGTATTTGAAGAGTTGAGGGCTTATATCCCTTAACATGATAAATACATCAGGTTATTTGTCTGGCTTCCAACTTCATTACAAACTGGTCACTCCATATTGATCCATTCTTGTGCTGGTGAAAACCACACAAAATGCCTATCATTGTTCTATGTGAGAAGTCAAACAAACAGCAGTCTTAGCAAAATTTAACAGCTTGCACATGCATAAAATGTATAAGGCAGCTGCCAGAGGTGCCACTACTTATAAGTCTATCATAAGAATTGTTGATGTTGAGGCTGACCTTTACTACAATATAAAAACGTGTGCAAGTGGGATATGAATGATGCAGATATTGAGGTGGACTCGTGGGAACAAAATGCCATGGACCATGTTGTGTAGAGGTGGACACATCAGGAAGAGAATGAGAATGAAGAAAGAAATGATTGCAGAAAGGATGAGAGCTATCTGAGAAGAAACAGACAAAACACAAATGCTGACAACGGTCCTGAAATCCCATGCTATAATTGTGGAAGACTTTTCTTAACGCTGGAGGGTCTTGCTAGTCACACTCCCCACCGCCATGGACTGTGAATCACATGCCTCCTCATAGCGCAATATATAACACTATCTTCTCAAAAAGGAGAAATATTGACATCTTAAAAGATCTGAACATCAAGGAAGATTGGCTAATACACAGCATCCTTTCTCGAAAGCTGAAATATTTTGATCATATCAAGCGCCATGACGGATTAGAAAAAATTATAGCAGAGGGCATGGTACCAGGAAGGAGGGGCAGGGGCCGACCGACACGAAGATAGGCACAGGATATAAGTGACTCCTTGAGTGTGAAAGTACATGAGGCGGGAGAACTGGCAAGAGACCGAGTTTCTTTCAGGTAGACTGTAATAAGAGCGACGATCTGCAAAGGGCCTGCTACAAGATGATGATCTTCTCAAAAGACAGAAAAGTGACAATCAGAATTGTTGTTCAAAGTTGGTGGAAGCAGCAGTCATGACAAACCAGCAGATGCACACAAGTTAGTTAGTTAGTTAGTTAGTTAGTTAGTCGACAGATTATTCTCACTGCATGTCAAACCACCTGGTCCATAAACGATTGGATCCCCTCCTCAGTAATTCCCGCAGCGTGTAGCGGCTTAAGACACCAATTCTGTGTTGGTTTATTATTCTACTTTGGCTACCTGCGTAGTGTTCTTATTTGGCGACACCCTGTTTTAACATGTTGTTCTTGCAGATTCACAGTCCTCAGGTGGTTCATGCAAACGTTTTACACTCTTAGAGCATTCAGTATATCAGCCTGGTCCATAGCTTGTCCGGCTTTCACAGTAGCTTTATCTGCAAGCCTATCAGCTTGCTCATTTCCTTGTACCCCCATGCACACAAATTACTGCATAAAGCACACAGCCAAATCTGTGGCAACCAGCCCTTTGTCATTTTCTGAATATGAAGTTTACCAAGAGCAAAAAGAATTCACAGCTTACGGTTCCCACCATGTACTCAACTGGTAGATGGAACTGAACTGGACTTGACCTTTACCTAATTTGTTGTCCCCTCCAGTTTTTCATGGGAGAAATAGAGCCCCAACCTTCCACTGGATTACTGGGGGGGGGGGGGGGGGGGTATGGTCCACCACATGATGGAGAGTAGGCTTAAGCAAGAGAAGCCAGCTGTTTGTCTGTTTTTTCAATGGATCAACATCATGACGCACGGGTGTAACCCATAAGTGCTCCGTTCTACTTCTAACTCAAGCCTGGGTCTGAAGAATCTCAGCACAGTGCACAAACTCTGTAGCACTGGCAAAGATTCTGAAATACTTTGGGCAGATTTTTAACTCTGAATTTTGCCCGTGCGGCGCCGTTAGGCATTCTTTTTTTATTTTCAACTGTAAAGGTATTTTTTACGTGTGCAACAATACACATGGGCATCCGGTCTTACTACCCAGAGACCAGGGGAAATTACTTTCACTGGGGTTTGAACCTGGGACGTATAAAAACTTGAGGCGGATGCCATATCTCAAGACCACTCAGCCCCCTAAGAGAAGCCATGACTGTTCTATGTACAATTAAAACAATTTACCTTCAAATAACTGGCGTCCTCTGTCCCCATCCTGCTCCAGTGAAACACACTTCTCCTCTAACAAGGCAGCCATGAGCACACTGATGTCCAGCTGTTTGACCATAATGTCCGTAGTTTCTTCTTCCCATCTCTCTGCACTTTCACAACTTGCATGCGTGGAGCTTGAATCTGGTATTGGCATAAGGAATTGATCAATAGCTGTTATACTGAGATCAGCTGATTGACACAATATAAAGTAAAAAAATAACTTACTGTTACTTTCAAAACATCCCAAAGCATGATGTATTAATCCTAGGAGACTTTAATGCTCAGGTAGGAAAGGACAAGGCAGGGAGGAAGAGAACAATGGGAAAACATGGAACAGGGAAAATGACCAACAAAAAAGAGAGATTATGTGACTTCAGCCAATCTAATCACCTAATAATTGGAGGAGCACTCTTCTCTCATAAAACAATTCATAAGGTCACATGGAGTTCCCCAGATGGACACAAGAAAAACCAAATTGACCACATTCTTATGAATGGAAAATGGAGGCATTCCCTGCAAGACATCAAAGTACGTAGATCAGTGGATATGGGAAGTGACCATAATTTACTTATTGGAAAAATCAGGTTAAAACTAAGAAAAGCTAAAATAGGAGAACAAAAAACCGCAGCGATATGATGTAGGAAAATTGCAGGACACACATATCAAACAGCAATTCAAGATAGAACTCAAAAACAGATTCAGCATTTTACAAGAAGAAAGAGAAATGGTAATCAACAAATTTAATGAAGCAGTCAAATTAACAGGGGGAAAATATTACAATATAGGCGGTCAAAGAAAAAGGAGTGGATGTCCCAATTTACATGGGAGAAAACAGCATAACGGAAAGATATTAAAAGACAAATGTTAGATGCAAAATCAGCCAGATTGAAAAAAAAAATTTCTAAAGAATATGCACTAAACAGCAATGAGGTTAAAGCAGGAGCAAAAGCAGATAAACTTTCGTATATTGGAAAACTATGGTACAATATTTTTAACTTACCCTACGACGTCACGATGACCTCATGGGAGACACTCCAATAAATACCAGGGTGTTAAGGTTGGGGTTTTTCCCATGTTTGTGCTAATACATTGTTATTGAATCCTGCAGTGATCGGCGGAGAGAACACCACTGTTGAAATCGATGAAAGTCTCTTTGCAAGACATACAAATTATGTTAGACGTGTGTTTCCACAACAGTGGGTATTTGGCGGAGTCTGTCGCGAGACAGGCGAGTGCTTTTTGGTCTGCATCCCAGATAGAAAAGCAGAGAATCTTTGCCGATCATTAGCACAGACATCAGATCAGGAACGATAGTAGTTTCCGACATGTGGCGTGCATACAATGGAATTGAGAATATTCCTGGATTGACGCATCTTACCGTCAATCACTCCAATAATTTTGTCGACCCCACCACATGTGCTCCTACGCAATACATCGAACGTTTGTGGAGGTCGGCAAAGGAGAGAAACAAGCGCCAGAATGGCACCCACAGACATTTATTAGAATCTTACATGTGTGAGTTTCTGTGGTGCAGGCGTGCTCAACATGCGGATGGCAACGTGTTTACGGCAATTCTGGCAGACATAGCTAGATTCTGGCCGCCGCAAGACCACTAGTCCGTCATCTCATCTGCCACCGCAGTTGGACCTCTGTCCAGATCTACTAACGTGTAAAATCTGTGACTGTCAATTCGTGCGTGAACCAAGCAGTATACATCTAGAATGATCTGCCCATTTTAGGGCCCACCACAGTACCCCATTTGGCATTTCCTGCGATTGCACATAGAGTTCACATAGCCAAAGTGTACAATTTACATGTAGTGAAAAAAAAAAAAACTGTGACAACAACAAAAAACACACACACACACAATTTACATTTCATTTTTTTAAAAATTCACAATGGAAAAAAAACATCACGTAGGGATTGAACGTGGCACTTTTCATTTATAAGGCGGATGTGATACCAACTACGCTATACAGTCACATGGCTATATGATCTAAAAACATGACTAGTATTGTAGACCAGCCAATTGCGCATCAACAAGCAGCCGATTGCGCACCAACAGACAGAAATATGTTGCACCACAAAACACTAGATGAACAATCAACAACAGCAGCACACAGCAGCACACTTGCACCCCTTGAAATAGTGGACTGTCAAGTCAGCTGTGGAATTCCCATGGATTCCCTGTGTTTGTGGTACGTAAAATATATTGTACCGAAAACTAGTAACAGAAGCAGAGGAAGCAGCAAAAAAAGCAGGGCATCAAAACATTGTACAACATAACCAAGAAACTGAAAGGAAATGTGTTATCGCATAAAAATTTGCCTTTAAAAACAAAGAGTGGAAAAATTATTACAGCCGAGAACAAAAAATTAGAAAGGTGGAAAGAACACTTTTAGGAATTACTAAACTGTCCAGACCCACCTCTGCTTGGTGATATACCTGAGGCACAGGAAGACCTACAGATAAGCCTAGAGCCTTTTCCAGAGGCAGAGGTTAGGGAGGCGATTAAAGCTCAAAAGGCTAACAGAGCACCTGGGTCTGATGGAATCTACCCAGAAATGCTGAAAGTGGAGGAAACTGAAACACTAAAACTATTGTAAGATTTTTCAAGAAATCTGGAACAAAGAAGAAATTCCACAGGAGTAGAAAAAGGGCACTATTATTAAATTACCAAAGAAAGGAGATTTAGGAAACTGTAACAACCGGAGAGGTATCACATTACTATCAGTAATTAGTAAAATCTTTAGCTGTATAATTCTTAAAAGAATGACTCAAGCACCTGATAGTATAATAAGGTTAGAGCATGCAGGATTCAGAAGGGAGAAATCATGTATTGATCACATTTTCATGCTACGTCAAATAATTGAACAAAGTAACAAATGGAATAGTGCAGTTTATACGACCTTTGTGGATTTTGAAAAAGCCTTTGATAGCCTACGTAGGGAATCACTATAGAAGATTGTGCGTCACTATGGAAGATTGTGCGTCACTACGGAAGATTGTGCGTCACTATGGAAGATTGTGCGTCACTATAGAAGATTGTGCGTCACTATGGAAGATTGTGCGTCACTATAGAAGATTGTGCGTCACTATAGAAGATTGTGCGTCACTATGGAAGATTGTGCGTCACTATAGAAGATTGTGCGTCACTATGGAAGATTGTGCGTCACTATGGTGCACCACAGAAAATAGTAAATTTGATCAAAGCTATTTTCTTAGAGTTTCAATACATCGTAGTTTGTGATAATTATACAACAGAAAGTTTTTTGGTCAACACAGGAATCAGACAGGGATGCATACTATCCTAGTTTTTGTTCAATGTGGCCACTGACTCACTGATGAAGGAAGTTACACGAGATAGAAAAAAGGCATCAGGTGGTCACTAACCTCTGTTATAGAGGATTTGGACTATGCAGATGACATCAGCCTTATATCAAGCCATTATGTGGACACTCAGGAAAAAGATTGAAAGACATTCAACAACAGAACTTAAGATAGGACTCAAAATAAATACCAGTAAAACTAAAGTAATGAAAAAAATTACAAAACATAAAATGCAATTATTGTAAATGATGAAGCAATGGAGGAGGTTGAAGAACTTATATACCTGGGAAGTAAAGTTACTCCAGATGGAGATTCTGTAAAGGATGTAACATCAAGAATAAACTAAGCAAATCAAGCATTGGCCATGCTTAACAATATATGGAAGTCAAAGCGATTTAGTTTAAAGAAAAAACTCAGAATATACAAGAGCAACATTTTAAGAAGACTATTATACAACAGTGACATGGGATACCATGGGCAGAAAATCGGCAGACCGGCAGCAATAGAGATCACTTGTTTTATTTGATTTGATTTGAGAACAGACATCACAGCACTTAGGGCATTCCCATAAGCTCTCCATTCCCATCTTCAGCAGCCAGCGAAGAGTTCCGAGACTAATGGTGCCAGTAGCATTCTGATTCAAAATCCGTCTTGCCTTTCCTCTGAGCCTCGAGCATCTGCCAGAACCTCTCGTCACTCCCAACTGCATATTTATCTACGATTGCTGCTGAAGATGGAGGATGCAGCGCTTATGGGAGTGTCCTGAGTGCTATGTCAATTCTTCTTCCTCTTTCGCTTGAAATAGATTACCTATATCTGCAATGTTGTCTCTAGTATGAACTTCACTGTCTTTTGTAATTCACTCAGCGACCCAGAAAGTTTGACTTGCACCAATGTTTCTCTTGGCCAATTCTTAATTCAACATTAAATATTCAGCTTTCAATTGGAGACATGAAATGTGTATTATTATTATTTCTATCCTGTGTTCCCCAATAAAAGGGCAGCTGACATGTTGTGTTCTGTTGCTTCTGTTGATGAGTGCTGTTTCTGTTGATGTGTGCTGTTTCTGTTGACATGTGTTGTTTCTGTTGACGTGTGTGTTAATTTCATGTGGACTGTTTTTGTTGATATGTGCTGTTTCTGTTGACATGTGTTGTTTCTGTTGACGTGTGTGTTAATTTCATGTGGACTGTTTTTGTTGATATGTTGCATCTGTTGATGTGAGTGTTGTTTTTTAATTTTTGAGTTGTGGCTATTGATGGTGGTGATTGTATTTCTATTGATGACTATATCCGTACTTATTTTGTTCCTTGAAATAAATTATCTATGTCTGCAATGTTGTCTCTAGTATGAACTTCACTGTCTTTTGTAATTCACTTAGAGGCTCATAAAGTTTGGCTTTCACCTGTGTCTCTCTTGGCCAGAAGTTCTGCCTGGAAACGCTGTATCTGGGACAGTCTTGGAGGATGTGATCTGTTGTTTCAGGTGCCAGTCTACATGTGCACATGGCTGATTCACTAATCTTAAATTGTATGGCTGCAAAGTCAATTATGCCCTGTTCTAAGGCATGGAATAATGACTTGGTCTGGTCTGTTGATAATATGGTAACTGTCTTGTGCCAGTTTTGGTGTCTTTCTGAAAAAGCTGATTATTCTCTTCTTTGGTTGATAAGAAACTGGTAGGTCAGGTTTTTCTTCATTTGCACCATCCATATTTGCACTGTAAGGCGATTTATTACTTCTGTTATTATGAGTGCTGTATTTTTGTGTTTGTTCTGTTGTTTGTTAATGCCTTATTGTCTATTATTATTGATTGTGTTTATGCTATCAGTCTTTGCTTTGTTGCCAGTGTGCATTGCTGCCAGTGTTTTGTGTGTTTATATTTCTCTGAAAAACACTTCTGACTCCAGGTCTCTGTAAAATCTATAAGAAATACAACCTATTTGTTTATAGACTAGATAGACTCAATTCAACTTTCTAATTACTTGTTCACTGTTCAGGTTTCTGAACCATACGGTAGGTTTGATCACCCATAGGCTAACATCTGAAAATTCCTAAGATGCTTTTAATTTCTGTAGATGCAAGTTTTCTCACATTCTGGAACTAGATGTTCCTTCCTATCTCTGTGTGTGTTTGTGTGGAAGAGTTTAATTTTTAATTAACTTTTGTCATATTCTATTACACAATGTCCCGACTATAAGAATATTTCCAGTAACAAGTCCTTCATCTCAGTTCGCGGCTTCATGGGCGAGGTGGAGGGGGAGGGGGAGGGGGGGGGGGGGGGGTGATAGAGTGACTGCCTCCCTAACAAGAATGTAAAACTCTAAAACTCAAATGGGATAATTAGGCATTTTTTACTAGCCTGAAAGGCGATGAACCAACAGTCTGCATACGAGTAAGTCAGGTCTGTGCAGGCAAAATTCAAGTTATGGAACCCGACTAATGACCACAGTTGGAGAAGCAACCATAATTTTCCGCTGCAGTTTACAGGCAGGCACAGCTAAGATAAGCCTACGTGAAGAAGACACTTTCGGCTCTCCTTTCAACTACGGCCGGTAGACAACAGTCGACGGCCGGTTAGTCGGAGTTCTGTCCCCTGGCTGCAGTGCAATTACGGACTGGAGAAGGCACAAATAAAAAAACACAGTGAGGTCGACATGCCTGGCAGACCCTGCGCTGCGACTCAAATTAGCGACCGCGTTCAATTACCGCTTCTTGCGACGCATTACGGAGTGGAATACAGAGAACAAAACAAGTGACATAATTACTGTGTGTTGGCGATAGACAGCGTGCAGTGCCCTACTGTCATCATATGGTTAGGGTTTGGGTTGCTACTATGAGTTTGTGCGAAGACGAGATGCGGCGACACTAAGCGTATCCCTAACCCACACCCTAACTCTAAACCAAACCCTACCCCTAACCCAAACCGTAACCGTATGATTATAGCAGGGCAGTGCACGCTGTCTATCGCCAACACACAGTAATTATGTCACTTGTTTCGTTCCCTCCTTTCCACTCCGTAATAGCACTGCAGCCAGGGGACAGAACTCCGAATAAAAGGCCGTTGACTGTTGTCTACCGGCCGTAGTTGAAAGGAGAGCCTACTTTCACTTTCATATTCTTGAAATAATAATTTCAATTATAACCCTCATTTATCAGTGTTCTGTTCAGCTGATCTAATATGCTTGCATAAACAAAGGATATCAAACACTATCAACAATAAGTTACCGTTGACTTCCATGATCTGTTGTAAAAATACTGGACGAAAATAAAACCTTCACAGATTTGTAGCCGTCTGTCAGAAAATGAAAGAAGCCGCCGTTTCTGGATTTCCTGGAAAATGACGTCATTTTTTTAAAACTAAACTCTTGCTTAAAACTTCCGGAATTATTTCAGATTTTTACACATTGAAGATTTCCTGTTGCACCCAGCTTCTTCTTCTTCTCTTCCACCATTTGCCTCAGTGAGGTGTTGAGAGGAGATGTAAGGATCGCTTTTTTCTAATGCATTGTACAAGTTGTTATTCATTTCTGCTAGGTTGCTCCTGATGGTGTCGCTCCATCTCTTGCGTGGTCTTCTCCCTGGTCAGTATTCATTATATTTCTTCAGCGTGGCTCTCTGTGGAAGTTTGCACCAGGTCATCAGGTAGCCAAACCATCTCTTTTGTTGTATATTAATGAATTGTTTGACTGGTTTCAGTCCTAGTCTTCTTCTAATTTCTTCATTCCTTACTCTATCTCCTTTTGTCAATCCGGCAGCTTTCCTAAAACATCTCAGCTCTTTTGTTAACGATCTTCCGCTTATTATTTGTAGCAAGGGTCCATGCTTGCATTGGAAGTACCCAGCGCCTCTGTTATATTTTATCTCTTTCAGTTATCTTTCATCCTGATTGTACACTGTCTGAGACTGCTGTTCGCCTATCTGTTCACATTATCTCGACCCCCCCCCCCCTCCAATCCCCCACCCCGTATCCCAGTCTGACTTTTTCTCAACTATCTAAGTTTGTTCCCGATATAGTTCTATGAGAGTGTTACAGTTAAGTTAGTTGCGTATCCTTTACAAGATGTTGCAGAACCAACCCCAGAGTTTTTGGCTGTTGTGGTTTTTCTAGGTCCATTTTACGTTCAGTAGTTTGCCATTGCTTCCGGAACGGTCAGCTCTCGGTACCACTATCGAAACCAAAAGCAAAGACAAATCGTCCGCAGCTAAGATCGAACCCGGCATTACGAAGCGCATTTGCAACGTCTTAGCCACTGACGCCCAGTATATGAGCGTAACATCAGTTAATTTAAACAGTAAAAGTACCTGTTTCCCGCTTTCATTCGTAATGGACAAACAGTGCCAAACCTGCCTTTAATAGGCCAGCCAGGACCTGGTAGATTAGGTGGTCATTAACATGCCAGCCGCCTTTATTTCCAACGATAGGAGCTAAGGTCATTGTTGAAATAGAGTCCGGCTGAGTCGGAACCTGAATCCACGACCTTCAGATCCGCAGGCTAGCATCTAGTAGCTACACCACGTCAGCTCTATATTCTTTATTGTGGCTGGAATATTTCAAGTGTTTCTTTTTACATTTCTTTTAGAATCCTATATTCTTTCATGGTCGTGTCAAGCCTTTTCTGTTGATGTTATCACAGTCGACGTCACTGCACATTTTCTTTCCGATATGCAGTAGCCATTCCAAGTTACCGCTACTGACAGTTGACATGAAGGCCTTGAAAGAGACACACACGTGCTTCATTGTGTTTTACTCCCAGGTCACGCAGTCGTTTTAGTGTCAGAGTTTCGCCAGTATCCACTAGCCCAGTCCCTATAGCATTGACTATATCAGCTATGGCCTTGCTTTGTCTAGTATGCGTTGATGCATTGCTTGCCAGTTTGTCCGGTCGCTCATTGCCTGAGCAGATCCAGGTGCGGGAGGATAAGTGCAATTTCTAAATGATTTCTACCCATTCAGAGCGTATACTACCTGTTGTGATTTTCAGAAGCATGCTCGCGGAATCTAGTACGATCATTGCATGTGTGACTGTTTATTTTGCTGTCTGTGCAGGTGGTCTGTGGGCGGCGGTAGACGAAGTTGGCTTGCATGTGCCGCTGTCCTCTTGGTTATGTTCACGTAAATCTCCCCAAACAAAGTAGGTCACTTTTTATTCACAAGTTTGTTGGGCTTGTCGACTTTCCTGAAGGTTACTGGTGTATCTCATTCTGTTGTTTGCTTTCTATCTTGTCTTGCATTTACGTTTTCATTTTGAGAAAGAGAAGCCTGTGACATAGGTTGTCTAGGGAGTTGTGTTAGGACCAGTTTCTTGTTTTTTGGAGTGTTGAAACCGCTGGCGTGCTAAAATATGCGATATCAACGGCATTGCGGAACACCCCCGTAACCTTGTGCCAAGCTGACAGGTTCAGAAGAGTGCTAGTGTGTATATGGGCTGGGCGTGGGGAGTTCAACGTTACTTTTACCGTCCTCTTTTATTGTCGCCCCCATCCTTTGTGCTGCGTATTTATGTGCTGACCTTAACCGGCGATTCATATACCTGTGTGTTATGTACCTCGAATTGTTTCTTTTCCACGAGGAGTTGTGTACTAGAAGCAAGGCGAAAGGGAGGTATTGTACTAGAGGCAAGGGAGGAGATAACTATAGAATGACGGAATGTTGCCAGCCATTGTATATGTAAGTCCTCAAAGTTTTGAGTTCTTTGCCAGAGAAAGCTATACATCCAAACAGACTCTTATCTGCTCCTTCTCACCCCAGAATCAAGTGCAAGTGCAGACTGTTGGTTCCTTGCCTCGCAGGCAGATGCAATCCAACTTTGAAGGAAGCCCAATCCCCTCTCCCTCTCAAGGAGTAGACTTTTACATATGTTCCCTTCCCCCAGATCAGATTTTTCAATATATATTAGCCCACGGCCATCTTTATACAGCCGGACGTGATTAGACATTCCTTTCGTTAACGACTGTACCTGTGGAGACCTACAGATGCATGTAATGGGTCGAACTTCATCTTTTACATGTTATCTTTATATTGCATATGCCCTGCTAAAATGATATGCCTGTTATTTGCATTATTATTATTATTATTATTATTATTATTATTAATTATTATTATTATTATTATTCTAAATTTGGAATGTAATGATGTTAAATTTATTGTTTCGTTAATCAGGGTGTAATATTGAGTTTGGACAAATATTTCATCAACTACATCTGTCAATTTCTGCTTTGTTATTTTGCATGTTATTTATGCATGTCAGTTTCTTTTCATCTTCCTTATCTTCCCCGGCTATAAACTCTGGTGGAACGTTCTGTTTTTTTTTTTTTTTTTTGTCCATTGAAGGACTTCAGGCCTGCTCCAAAATTTGAGTTTTATGTGCACATCTCTTTTACAAATCCGGCTTATCTGTATGCAGACTGTTTGTTTCTTGCCTCTCCGGCAAATGCACTCCAAGTTTGAAGGAAACTCTCCTAATGACTTTTACGACTTGCTTGTTAGGAGGCACTGGGTCTAACCCCCCCCCCCTCCCCTTCCGTGTCAAACACAGTTTGTGACATTGACATCTTCAGTTGTAAGTGACTGAGTGACATCCACCAGGACAGCACGACAAAGGATAAACACCCGGTGACCCAAAGTGCCACTATTCTGATGAGAATCACCCAGGCATAAGTTACATAAACCCCATTCAACCGTTAGGTTATATTTAGGGCCCCCAACAACAGCCAGGGCGGGGCTTTAAAATAACAAAAAAACTGCGTCCCATTTCAGGGCGGATGTAATTGTAATTTACCCCTGTTAGTGTTTTATCGTCGGCTCTGTGGCTAAGTCGATGCGAACGCTTTGTAATGCCGGGATTCCGGGTTCGATCCTATTCTGTGACGGACCAGATCCAGCGAGTACCAGCGTCCTCAACAGAGGCAACTTTACCTCTCACTCACTCTTCCGACCTCACTGTATGTCCTCTCAAAAGCATTCCGCTACTCTGCCTGTACTATCTCCACTCCATCTCTACCACAGGCGAATCACTCGGTCTAAAACAATCCAAATAACATAAATTTATGTTAGTGTATTTTCAGAAAGATGAAAACGACAGAACCCCCAAAGGCCACCCGGCGCTCCGAGGCAAACCAGCTAAAAGGGCATAGCACAAGAAGGGACCAGCACTCGTGGATTTCAGTCTGTTATGCATTTCATTTTGTAAACTCCCCCGCCCCTCCCACATATGTTTAAATGCTAATCAACATATTTTCAGCTAGAAACCGACGGGACCCACCAAAGGCCACCCGACGCTCTGAGGCAAACCAGCTAAAAGGGCATTGCACAATAAGGGGACCAGCACCTGTGGAATTCCAGGCTACTACGCTCCTCTGATAACTTCCCCCGCCCCTCCCCACATATGATTAATATATAAATCAGTATTTTTTCAGATCAGCCCAGGCAGTGCGCAGGACTCAACTCACCAAGGACCTCTTCCTGAACCTAGCAAGCTATCTGTCTCTATCTTCCGACCTAACTATAAAATATCTTGGCACCTTCGGGCGTTCTAATTTTTTTTTACAAACCTTTGTTACCTCCTCTACATATTTAACGGCTGCACACAACAACAAGATTGTGACAGTCGTCCTGTTGGGGCCCTTGTTTTAGGTCGCTCGATTTGCGGGACTGTTTATTTCGCGGTGGTGTGGCTGGGGACTGACTTGGTACTAACCACCCCCAACTCTAGATTATATAGCTAAAGATGGCCGTGTACTAACACAGATGAACAGTGCAACAGCTAGCGGATAGCCAACTAAACAGGAACCAGGACCCAACAGAACCAGAACTTGGGCAACAAATGAACAAATTCAGGTGTAATTGCTCACCACAAAGGAAGATAAATAAATAAGATAGCAAAGGAACCGTCCTTGAAAAAGCAGGCCATCAGGCGGCTAAAAAAAGGACTAAGCTTGGAATTTTTGTTTGATTTTATACGATACGTTCGATCCTAGCTGCGGGCCATGCGTCTTGCGTTGGTTTCGACAGTGGATTCAAGAAAGCCGACCGTTGAGTGGGCAATGGCAAACTACTGGACGTAAATTTGCTTTGAAAAACCACACAACCATTGGCTGTTGGGGCTGGTTCTCCAACGTCCTGTAAAGGATACGCAACTAAACAGTATTTTATCATGCAAGAAGCAAAAATCAGTACAAAAATAACATCTTCGCTTGCACAGTGCATGGCAACTGCACTTTCTGTGCGGCCCTAAATCCTTAGGGTCACGACCTCCCCCGCCCTAAAAGGTGGTACATACAGAGAGTAAAGACACAATTTTATCAGGTAAACCTCTCAATTATAACATCGAGGGCCACTGTTGTTGCCTGGAGATCAGAAGGCGATGGGTTAAAAAAAAAATGACCTCAGCTCCCAAGTCAACCCAGTCTTAAATGGGTACCAGGCAAAGTCCGGGAAAGTAAAGGTGGCCGGCACCCACCCAGTTCCGATTGGTCTATAAAATATAGGTCTAGGTTGGTGTGAATGTTTGCCTGTGTGGTTCTTTTGCCCTTTATTCCTCCATGTGAGTTCACAGAGGCAGCCCACCCGACGGTCTGACCTGAGCATACGAGGAGAAGAAAAAGAGTATGCCCCAGTAGTGTGTAGGTTAACAGCCAATGTGCGCCAGGTCATTCTATTCCTTGCTATTGTGGGCAGCTTAACCCCATGACCTCATCATCTTTTTTTCCGCCTCTTTCTTTGGATAGATATTTTTAACTCTGCGGCAGAGGTATTTTCTTTTGTCATTCAGGCCTCCTCACTCACACAAATGCCTTAATTGGTTGGGTTCTTTGAATCTCTTTGTTTCTTTTATCTGCATACCTTCTTTTCACCCTGTGGGTTCCTGTGCAAAGACACTAGTCATTCTGTTATCAGGTTTTCTCACCACGTGTTCTATCCAACGTCAGCATTTTGTCCTCACCTCTTTATTCACTAAATTTGTTTATTTTGTCTGGTTATAATGGTTAGAACACTGGGCTACCTGGAGACCCAGGTTCGAATCCTCAGTAACGCTGGGGATTTTTTCTGTCAGGGGCAAAATAAATCCTCACCTGCACAGTCGTGGTGACAGCACTAGCTATGCGGCCGTAAATCCTCAGGCTCTAAGACCCCCTGCCTACACAAAGGTGGTATAATAAAGGCAGTAATTGGCAGATAAACTTAGTTAAATTGTCATAGGTGGTAACTAAGGAGGGTTGTTAGTGATTTAGCTACCTCATTTTGTAAAAAAAAAAAATAGCCGCAAAATCTAGCCAGAATTAACAAAGAACTTAGTATGAGCTAACTGAGGGCATATTCTCCATTAGGGGATAAAAGGCAGATGGAGAAGTGTGGATGTCATCATTGTTACCTTTTTGTAACATCAGTTTTGTCTGTAAAAAAATGTATGTGCAATAAATTACTTTTGTGAAATTCCATTTCATGCTTGTTTCTTGTTTTCCTTTTTTATGTTTTATCTTCTTCTTTGCTTCCTCTTTTACCACTACAGGTGTTGAGGGAGATATAAGGTCCTGCATTGGGTTCTTCTGGCTGCTTCGACCATATACACATCGTGGTACTGTAGAGTTTCTCTGATGTTTTCCTTCAATGGTGTTCTTGGTCTACCTCTTGCTCTACGTCCCTCTCCTCTTTTGGTATATGCCTTGTATGGTATAGCATCAGAAGGCATTCCATTTGATTTGCTGTCTTTGTATGTAATTTAGAATTGGTTCTGTGCCGACTTTATCTCGTATGATCTCATTCCTGATTTGATCTCTTCTGGTCACTCCTACAGTCTTTCTCAGACACTTCATTTCCATGGTTACTAATTTTCTTTTACGTTTTGTTGTGAGTGACCACGTCTGGCACTGGTAGCATAAGAGATGTCTCTTTGCGCTGATTGGGATTGCCTTATGCCGTAAGAGGGAGCTAGCTGTCCCAATACTTGGCCAGCTTTACTACATCAGATGTCAATTTCTTTGTCCAATTGACCATCTTCAGTGAATGTTTTTTTTTTTTTTTTCATCGAACACCGGCTGTGAATTCCAGTGGAAGGTCAGGTAATCGTCCGCTTGGACTTTTGGCTTTCACCTGGACCTGATTTTTGCGTGTACAACCGTTTTTTATTTCCCTGCCTCATGGGCAGCTGTACGCCGACTTCGAAGGATTCAGTGAATGTTGTTCCAAGACATTTAAACTCAGAGGCCAGTTTGATGGCATGAAAGATCATCTGTGTCAGAAGTTATTTAAAGTACACAAGACAGAAGGCTGTAGATAGATATGATTACCAGCACCATACGGCATAAAAAGACATGGAATGTAGAGTTCTTCATGAGGAAAAGCTGACAGATACATTTGAAATAAAAACAGGTGTGCGACAGGGATGTCTTTTGTTGCCTCTCTTATTTTTACTGGCTATAGACTGGATTATGAAAGCAGTAACTGCTAACACCAAGAATAAAATTCAATGGATCCCTACAAAACAGCTTGATGATCTGGACTTCGCTGATGATATTTCTCTTCTGTCCCATTCACAGAATCAGATGCAAGATAAATTTAATATACTTGATGCGAGATCACAGCAGCTTCGTCTGAAAATCAACAAAGGAAAGACAAAGATAATGAGAATAAATCAGGCAAATAGTAATGTAGATTCTTTTAATGGTACCCCACTCCAAGACGTGCAGTCGTACACCTATTTGTGCAGTAATGTAGATAAAGATGGAGGAACTGATAGAGATATTTAAAATAAGAATACAAAAGGCAAGAGGAGCTTTCATAGCACTAGGGAAATTGTGGAGGTCAAAAAAAATTAAAATAAATACTAAACCAAACATTTTTAATTCTAATGTCAAATCAGTACTTTTGTATGGGGTGGAAACATGGAGAACAACTAAGGCAATTAATAATAAATTACAGACATTCATTAGCTGGTGCCTGCGCAGGGTGAAGGGAATTGGATGGTGTGAGAGAATAGCTAGTGTGGAGCTTTGGGAGAGAGCAAGGCCTGCTTCGGTGGACCAGGAGGTGAGGCGGGGATGCTGATGTTGGGTGGGACACGCACTGAGAAAACAACAGAACAGATGTCTTTGCATTGGGGCCCACAGGGGCATGGGAATGAGGGGAGGGGCGCCGAGGAGCACATGAAGAGGAGAGCTGGAGAATGAAGTTGGAAAAGTGGGGAGGACTCTATGTAATCGCGAAGGATAGAATGACTTGGTGTGAGTTGGTTGAGGGCGGCCTATGCTCCATTGGGGGATAGAAAGGCAGAAGAAGAAAAAAGAGAAGAATACGGCATGGACTTTAAAAGATTATTTGCGTCAAAAGTGGTCTAAAGTACACAAGACAACAGAAATGTGTGAACAGACATGACTACCAACACCACACAGCATGGACTATAAGAAGATGCCAAATGTACCGAAGGCATAAAAAAGGATTCTATACCTCCTAATTCAAAACAGGTGACTGGGGGCATATCAACTCAGATGTTACAGAAATGTGATTAGAATCATCTGCAGGCGTTAATGCCTACCTTAGAGACATAAATGTTTATCAATGACAATACATGTATATCATCATATAAAATGCCTATTGCTGAGTGACACCCTTATCATTATCATGTGCCCTGCCGATAATCTTAGACATACTTTGGCATCACGCATGATCATGGTTGAGCTGAATATCCCTGCCTCTCCCCATCCATACAACTAAGCCATCCAGGCATGTATCTCTTTGCCTTCCCTTTTATCTTTTTTCTCTATCAGTTATGCCAGTCTTCACCAAACATTCGAAGATCATTCCTTCTCATAACATGTCCACACAAACACACACAAAAGCAGTCTTCACTTAATTTGTCTAAACAGATTAGTTTTGATCTGTATTAAGGGAGACCATCTCGTCTCATTCCATAACAGCCTTCGCATACTTTAAAAAAAAAGCATCTCTATTGTGAGCAAAAGTTTGTCAGCTTGTGTGCTGTCCATGTCTCACACGAATCTAAACAACAAGAATGCTATACAGTATGTTTTCTCACTTTAATTTATATCTTTCTACTGTTCATAGAAACTATAGATCCTACAGATCAAAGTTGAAGTCTAAAGGACCTGCAGAGGGCATCTCACAAAGCACAAACTCCATAGCTGGAGTGATGATTGCCAAAATCTCTGACTGTAAGAAAAATGTACACATGGAACTGAACATGTCCAGGAAAAGAAACCATGACCTTCAAAGCGTAGGGTCAAGCTGTAACATCTAAACCCCCCTCCCCCCCCCCCCCCCCCCAGCATATATATATCTCTGAAACTGAAATACTTCAGCCATGCTGAAGAAGAAGATAATAAAAGAGGAATAATTAAAACACCAAGTCACATTTTTGAATCTTTATTATTAATTAAATCTGCACCGGACAATCCTGATACAAATTTGTTGAGGCAGCACACATGAAAACAAGTAGCTACATTGTGCCAAGATTGTAACCCTTTCATCACTTTGACCCTTTGGGAAAAACATGAAACCCAGGATTTGGGAACTCCAGCCATTTAAAAAAAACCCACCCTGATAGAGATTTGAACACATTATTGTTGGAAGACTGAAATTACTTTGCTGTTTAATGAGGATGAATCCCATTTGTTTAGGCATAAATTCAGATGGGAATAAAACATACATAGTACAAGCTGCCAGATATATGGAAACGACTTTAGATAAAATAACTGAAAAGAACATTTATATGAATATCTTTGTATAAACATCCTGGCTCACAGAAGCCAGCTTCAGGTCTCTGAAATGAGGTATCTTAGAAAGATAATATAGCTGTGAGCACACACAAAAGGAATTTAAAATTGAAAAAGTCTCATTACTTAATTGTGGTACTTCGTATTTATTGTTTTAAAAAACATTAATATGCTTAAGGCAATTGGAAACCATAGCAATCACCAAGGACATCCACCCTAGTGTCACTAGTTATCATTTTTGCTCTGCTTGGAATGGATTCCCATAAGCGGACCTGTTTCTGCTACTCTTGTTGAGCATTCCTCTGCATTTGTCTGGGCTTGCTGCTCACATCTCTTGTCTTGTTCTTGAGCGGTTTCATTTTCTTCATTTACTTGCCGGTTCTGTTGTGATAAGGTTAAAACAAATAAATATCACAAGGCAGTAAACAATTTTCATAACTCATGACTTCTTCTTCTTCACAAGCTTCACTGCCAATTCTCTCCTCTATTGGATATTTCTTCTTTTTATTCGCTGTGAACGCTGTGCGGAAAGTTCTAGGTGTTCATCCATTTCTGGGCTTGAGTCTCCTTCTAGATTTAAGTGTTGCGTACACATACATTTTACAAATCTGGCCTATCTGTATGCAGACTGTTTGTCCGTTGCCTCTCAGGTAGATGTATTCTGTTTTCGAAGGAAACCCCCAGTCAGTAGACTCTTACGACATGCTTGTTAGGGAGGCAGTGGGTTTATTGTTGTGTTCCCCATTAAGGTAGCCTGAAAGCCTCACAGGGAGGATATTATAATGAAGTAATATTATTGACAATTCCAGCAAATTAAGAGATGAGGAAAAGATGCTGGCATGGAATAGGATGCACTGAGAAATCCTCATAACAATATAACTAGAACGTCCTTGCACTGGAACTCACAGGGTCAACGGAATAAATGCAGACTTAAAAAAATTACACATACACACACTGAAAAAGAAATTAGAGGGTTGAGTTAAAAAAATGGGGAGAATATAAGGTGAGCTGTATGCATACACAAAGGATAGGATGACTTGGCTTAAGTTAGCTGAGGGCCCATCCTCCGTTGGGGAAAAGAAACAAAAGAGGATGGGCTTTGATTAAAATTATGTTTAGCTGCCTAGCGGATACTTCGTTAAAATGTGTTTATAGACGAGTGGATAAAATTCAATGTACTAGGTTTTCAAAAATGTCTACAGGGCAGTATTTGGTACAATATTTTTATATCCCAAACACAGGGAAAGCATGGGAATTCTACAGCTGACTTGACAGTCCACTTTTTCAAGGTGTGCAAGTGTGCTGTCGCTGTCGTTTCTCTTTTAGTGTTTTTTGGTGTGGTACATATCTGTCTGTTGGTGCGCAGTCAGCTGCTTGTTGATGCAGAATTGCTCTGTGTACAATCCTTTTTTTTATATGTTTTTATATTAATTTGTCATGTGAATGTGTAGCGTAGTTGATATCATGTCCGCCTTATAAATGAAAGGTGCTGCATTCAATCCCAACGTTTTTTGTTTTCTTTGTAAAATTTATTTTTAAAAAAAATTTTTTAATTGTACATTTTTTGGGAGATATACTCTGAATAACGGTCCCAAATTATCGAGGCCTAAAATATTTCCTACCAGGGCTGCAGTCACATGTAAATTGCGAACCTCTTTCCGGCGACTATACTGCCATCGCTACTATACTGCTACGCACGGCGCAGAGGGAGCTAAACTAGATGGATGGGACTCACAAGCAAATAAAAAGGAGGAAGCTGCAGGAGATGCAGTAGCTGCTGCTCGTGAGTCCCAGCCAACTAGTTTAGCCCCGCTCCGTGCGTAACGGAAGAAAGGCAGCAGACGGCAGCAATGGAAATCATTTGCCTTATGCATCAACAGTACATGAAGAGGATATAAATAATCGGCTCTCCTTTAAATAACGGTCGCTAGTTGGATGGTGACGGCCGCTTAGTCTGAGTTCACTCCCCTGGCTGCAGTGCAATTACAGAGTGGAAAAGAGGAAACAAAACAAATGAGATAGTTACGTGTCATCCTAGGGTTAGGCTTAGGGTTTGGGTTAGGGTTTGGGGTAGGGTTAGGGTTAGGGTTTGGGGTAGGGTTAGGGGTAGGGGTAACACATCACGGACACCACACAAGCTTATTGCTCATTACGACATGCAGATCCGCAGGTCTCACATCTATGGTCACTAAGTCTTGCGTTGGAAGAACGTGGTCGCTAATTTGAGTCGCAGCACATGGTCTACGAGAGTTGCGTCGCAAGAACGCGGTCGCTAATGTCAGTCGCAGCGCGTGGTCTAGCTCTAGCAGGCATGTCGACCTCACTTTTTTTTTTTGTAACGTGACTTGTCCACTCCGTAATTGCACTGCAGCTAGGGGAGTTAACTCCGACTAAGCGGTCGTCGCCTTCCAGCTAGCGACCGTTATTTAAAGGAGAGCCAAATAATCAACTCAGTAAAGGACCTTTTTCCATTTTACAAATTTGGAGTATATTTGAGCAGACTGCTGGTTCCTTGCATTGCCAGCTGTCAGAGGCCAGTTCGGCTATGGGAAGCACAACAGATGTCCTATAGTGAATCATCACGTTTGTACTAGTTGACCTTCAGTACAACTCAGTATGTGAACGGACAGCTCGTTCACGCAATAAGCCGTGCCCAGTTTAGAGGCCAGGTCGAGTTCACTCAGCTGACACGGAGTGCTGCGGATTAAGCCATGAACTCGACGGAAATACAAAAGGCTTGGTCGAAGCGGGTTTGTGGGGAGTTGTGTGTGGACAGCTGTGGATGACGGTTGTGTGCTGGTCGACAGAGAGAGACAGGACAAAAACATTACGACGAGGTAACGTTAGTTTAGCGACGGTTAGGTACAAATAGGATATTCGTATTTAGTGTCTATGATAGGCTGTATTTCTATTTAATGTTTCGTCTAGATAGTATAGAGAATTAAGGTTTCTTTGTGTAGTAGGCATTCCATGCAGTATTTGTTTGAGCAGTTAATCAAGGTGACGCGCCTTGTAATGGCGATAACACTGCCCGGGCACGCTTAGGCCATACACTTCCCGTGTATCGCTGAAGTCCCGTTTGGCAATCGACGGCGGATTGATTGGCACTGAGACACTGTTAGCTAAGAGTCGTGCTCCCCTAGATCCATGGGAGCTGGCCTGGGGTGATTAGTGAGTGTAAAGCTGTCATCGCCAAGGCAGTTTCAGATGGGAGCTGCTTAGCCCAGTTGAAGTGTTTTCCATTTCGTTCTTCATTGTACATTAAAGATTATGTGTGTACTCAGCAGGAGTGTTGTCTTAAGTGTGTCTGGGTAGTTGAGTCTGTCAGCTGGTCTACCTAGCGAGCCATATAAAATAAGTAGAGTAGATTAGGTCCCTGACACCAGCAGATGCACTTAAGGACACCCTGATCCAGTCTATGCCAGCCTGCCCCCTGGTTTGGATTCTGTTCCTAGGATACGGGGAAGAGGTGTAAATAGATTCTGAC
The DNA here is from genome assembly GCA_905116865.2 of Candidula unifasciata. Taxonomy (NCBI): domain Eukaryota; kingdom Metazoa; phylum Mollusca; class Gastropoda; order Stylommatophora; family Geomitridae; genus Candidula; species Candidula unifasciata. The sequence goes on along the minus strand of CAJHNH020001243.1, from coordinate 160,463 downwards.
CAGCATGAGCCCGGGTCCTGGTTCACCCACCATGTGTGATACAGCATCTCTACATCTTAAGATAAATTTTTTGTTATTAGCCTGAGGACTGAAACCAGACGACTCTTTCATAACCGCAGCTCTTTCTAAATAAAAGAAGGGAGACTAGAGTAGTGGTCCTCAAGCAGTGATGAGACAAATGTACCTGATCCTCCAGGGCAAACAATGGGTGTTTGAGAACTTCCTCGGTTGTTGGTCTGAGGCTGGGGTCACTATTGATGAGGCTTTTCATAAGCGTGATCTGAAGTGACAAAGTCAGTCTTTTGGGAGAGATATACAACAGCTTCCACTCAGTCCAAATGAACTTCTATGATATTCATAAACTAGAAAAATATCCACATTTTTTTACTTTCTATACAGTATTAACAAGCAATTGGCCCATACTGATTACATCACCATCAAGTGACGATGAAATAAGATATTGTACTTGTCCATTTTGATATCCTAGCACAGCAGTCAGACCTATTCACGCTCCACCCTCTGACTCATCTCAGTGACTCCACGCTCAAGGTAGTCAGTAGAAGTTTCCAACAGGCAGTTCATTGTCCCTGACTCATTTGTTTCAAAGTCCCCAGAATGCAGCGCATTCAGTCTGTCTGCCCTGTTCATATTGACCCTGACATGTTCCAATGGGAAAATTTGGCTATTGGTGTCCTCTCTTCTGCACTCTTCAAGCATTACCTTTGTTCACCTCACCCATAGGCAGCTGTGCAGAAGTTATTTTATGTTAGCAGCAACACAAAGGCATGCCTTCATCTGGACCATCCTGTATCTAGTGATCATGTCTGGCAGGCTGAGGATGTGTCGCATACTAGCAATAAGCTTGGGAATCTTGACAAATGCTGTTTAGTGAGAACCATATCACCGTAGCTGGGTTTACTCTAGCTCCTGATTTCTCACACCATCTGGTCAGTCGGTCAAGTTCCTGCTGCAGTGCTTTAGCTATCTCCTCTCTGTCTATACCCTGCTTATATGTCTGTGCTTCGTCAGCAAATGACATACTGCCCCCCAGTCCCATATTATGGATGCGCATGACACATATGGTATACACATTAAATAGAACAGGTGAGAATGGTGACCTCTGAGATAACCTAGGCATAATGCTTCGACATCCATCAATTTTATGAAGTAGTCATATGGAACACTGTTGTATGCATCAAATCTTGTATGTTTTCTCTTCTTGATCCATGACATTCTAAACCAATGGTTCTCATCCTTCCTGCTGCGGCAACCCTTTAACACAGTTCCTGCTGTTGTGGCGACCCCCAACCATACAATTATTTTTGTTGCTACTTCATAACTTCAGTGAATATGTGTTTTCTGATAGTCTTTGGCGGCCCCTGTGAAAGGGTCGCTTGACCCACAGGTTGAGAACCGCTGTTGTAAAGCATTGCATAATTTACTGCCTGGTGTATTTCTCTGTATCTCAATAGGTGCAGTACTAGTGTTAAATCAACATATAATAAAGCACAAAATCTTCTTCTATTCATGTTAACCAGCTGTAAACTCCAGGGGAAAGTTGTGGTTGTTCAACCACTTCTGGACTCTAGTCCTCTTCCAGAAACTGGGTGTTGCATGCACATCCATTTCACAGATCTGACTCATTTGTATGCAGACTGTTTGTTCCTTGTATCTCAGGCAGATGTACTCCGACTTTAAAGGAAGTTCCCAAATAGTTGACTCCTATGACATGCTTTTAGGTAGGCAGTAGGTCTATTCTTGTTTTCCCCTCAATAGGGCCCTAGAACCCACACAGGGAAAGCATAAAATTAATCCTTCTTTCTGAAATGAATAAACCCCATTGTCGAGTTGCTGTACATCTCTCCATCTAAAATTAAAGATCAGTGATTACCATGGTAACTTTGATTTGATCATGTGATCTTTCTGTTTACATAACATAGGAGAGTCAGTTTTATTGATATGGTCTAGGCCTCTTTTAGTAAACTTCTGTTCAATATGTGATAAATAACTCTGAAGGCACAATCCTTATCAACAACAAGGATATGACCTGCCACCCTGTTTTCAAGATATCTCTCTGTTTGACCGATGTAACTCAGCTGGCCCTTACATGTAAATTGATAAATGCAATTGGATTTGGTGTATATGGAGATTCTGGTTCTTTAACAGGTGGAGTAGGGATAGGTGTGGTCTTGCATCTTACCACTGGGACAGCAGCAAAAAAAAAAAAAAAACGTCCGACCAACAATTGTTTTTACTTGGTTCTGCAGGCACTGCATAACATCGTCTCAAAATGTTATTAGAGAAATACTAGTCGTTTCGGAGCTGTAATTTCAGTGGGGAGTTTAATTAGGTGGGATGCTGCAGCAGTTGATGAAACCTAAATTTACAACAGAGAAACGCTGTTTTGAACATAAAATATCACAAACCTTCAATTCCGACCACTTCTTCCCATACTTTTTTGGACAGAATTCCCCCTTGTCCAACATTTCATTCATGCTTTCATGTCTCTTCTCCATCGAAGGGAAGGTGTTACACATTTCAATGAACATCACTCCAAGACTGTATGACTCACTCTGAAATAAAACATGACAGCAACTTTCATATGCACTTTGACTTCTGCTATTACTACAAGTAAAATCCTCAAAAGCACTATGGCTCAGTAGTGCGGTGGCTAACATGATGACCCAATAGTCATGTGTTAGAATCCCTTTTCAAGTAGAATTTTTTTAAAAATAAAATCAAGAAATATGTCATAAGAGAAAAAGGTCGGCATGAACTAATGCTAAATTACATACAAAAAGAGCAAATCAAAGGATTTACCCACTTGGAGAAAATGTCTTATGATGCCATTCCGTACAAGGCATACACCAAAAGGAGTGATGTGTAGAGCAATAGGTAGACCAAAAAGAAAAGATAACATTGGATGTGTCTATGGTCAAGGCAGCCAGAATAGTAGGAAGCAGAATCTTATCTCTCTCTCGACATCTGAAGTTGTAAAAGAGAAAGTGAAGAAGACAGACTGCCAAACTGGTTCTGACCCTATAACCCATTGATGAGGACATGTCTAAACCTGCAGTTCACATCCTGGAATTAAAGTGACTCAAGGTAATTAATCCAAAAGAACAGTGAGAAGTTTGTACATGTAAACTTTCTGGTCATTTTTTTTTCACTTCTTATTTTTAATTTTCTTTTTTTTTGTTATTATTTATACAGACTGTTTCAGTGTCAGGAGGAAAAAAAAGATCTTTAGGGTTCTTAGCAAACGCTAATGATCAACTATTGGTGGAGGAGAACTTAGCATATGATACCACAATATCCAGCTTAAGAATGGAGGTTGAGGCTGTAAATGCAGCTTTCCTTGGCTAAGGAACAGGATATACATACACATTGTGATCATAACTGAATCAGAAAGCTTGCTGAGGAAGGTGAGGATAGGCATTTTTGTGTGCAGAGTGGCAAGTTTCACTTCAGAGGAGGTCACGGGTAAAGAGCATTGTCCGGATCTTTTCTCCGGGTATACCAGTGTGGTGGGAATGAAGAGGTGGACAGACTGACTGACTTTAGTTTTGTCGCCCAGCTTCTGAGTTGAGTGCATGGTGTGACACTGTGAGCTTTGTGTGTTTTTCGTTGGCACAGGAGCAGAGCAACTATAGGGTTACCCATTTGCTATGAAGCTGAAACTAGGATTACCAGATTACCAGACTGACTGACTCTGCACAACTTGCTTGAATACTGATAAGACACATGCAGTTAAAGCCTTATGGGAGCATGTGTACAATTCAGAAAAGGGAACTAATCAACATAGACTGGTCAGAGTGATGCAGCAAGGAGTGACGAGGAGATTTGGTTATACTCCACCCTCAGAGGAAAGGATAGATGGACATATAATCAGACTGCAACTGGCACCACTGGTACTGAAACTTTGCACTGGCTGCTGAAGATGGGGGCAGAGCACTTATGAGAATGTCATGAATGCAGCAATGTCAGTTCTTGAGTCAACTCAACACAACTCTGTTCATAATCTTCTGTCTGCTCTCACTGTTTCTTTATTGATTTCCCCTTTTCTTTGATCAGTCAGGTGCCATCTCCAGCACGAAAAGCTGGCTGTAATGGATCTCTAGTATGCTCTCTCTGTTGATAAGAGAGGCCAAATGTGCAGCATACTGTACTCTATGCATGATGTTGAATACACTGCACATAATACAACAGACTAATAGACTTCCTGTCAGTATAGAGGATAGGGATATGTACTTTTCAGTTGTGGCAGCTTCTGACAACAGATGGCCATTGTATTGTCATCCATATTTAGACTGAAAAGATATAATTTGGTCACCCAGCAACTGAGCTAAGTGCAGGGTGTGACACTGTGAACTGAAGATTTAATTCGGAATGCTTTTCAACTGTGCCAGACATGGTTTGTGAAGTGAACTGCAGATTCAAAATATGGCATTCCTCATAGCTGCCTTAGGCATTTAATGTGTGTGTTTGCAATTGGATATGCTGAGACTACGGTCTGTGTCAATTGTCCAACAAGGGACAGTGATGGACATTTTGTGTGTGTGTTTGCAATTGGATATGCTGAGACTACGGTCTGTGTCAATTGTCCAACAAGGGACAGTGATGGACATTTTGTGTGTGTGTTTGCAATTGGATATGCCGAGACTACGGTCTGTGTCAATTGTCCAACAAGGGACAGTGATGGACATTTTGTGTGTGTGTTTGCAATTGGATATGCTGAGACTACGGTCTGTGTCAATTGTTCAACAAGGGACAGTGATGGACATTTTGTGTGGTTTTCACTGACACAGGAATGGGGCAAGTATGGGGTGACCAGTTTTCTATGAAGTTTGAATTGTGATTACCTATTGACCAGAGTATATTAAGAGACAGCGAGCCCTGTTGACATATAAATAGGATAACAGGATGTTGATGAAGCTTGACTACTGGCCAGTTGTCATGTGTTCAAATTTGTCTGGACATGGTAATTTAAAATAAAAAAATCTACATAGCTAGGCAAAATCATGTTAGTTACTTAGTTAACAGATCATCCTCATTACATAGCAAATCATTCAGTTCATAAGTGCGTGGACCACTTTTTCAGTGAATACAGCATCATGCTGTGTAGATTCTTCTTCTTTGGCTTCTTATATAACTTGTATAGTGCTCTTGTCTGACTACAGCCCTTTCAATTTGTTCTTCATGCAATGTCTGAAATCATTGTCTATGTGTGTGGGTCAACTAAAAACTAAAAACAAAAAGCAAAATAACCAGAGGAAAAAGTGTCAACATTTTAAAATGTGACAGAAAAAAAGACAACAGAAGAAAGCCAATATCCTGATTCATGCATTCTTATCAAAGCACATCTATGAAATCACATAAATGTCACTCTCAAGATGTTTGACAAGATGAGCCTCACCTTCAAATCATATTTCTCTCCATTAAGTAGTTCAGGGGCACAATAGAACCAATCTCCTTTGCAGCTTGAAGATCCTGAGATTTTGAAAAGTTTACATAAAAATGTAATGGAATCTAGAAATGAAAAAAATTATTTAAAAAAAAAAACACACACACAAAAATGCACCATTATCTATCAGATCTTTGCAGAGTGTTGATTCTATCACTATCCACTGGAAATACTCAGCTCTGGTTGTATGGGTCTGGAGCCACATTGTAGGGGAAAAAGAATAGACCCACTGTCCCCCATCCCCAAAAAGCAAGTCATAAAAGTTAACTTATTAGGTGTGTTTCCTTTGAAGTTGTAGTGCATCTGCTAGAGATAAGGAACCAATGGTCTGCATACATATAAGCCAGCTTTGTAAAACAGATGTGTATGCAAAACTCAGGTTCTGGAACAAGACTAAAATGTCCAGACCTTGAAGAACAACCAGAACTTTCTGTTGCAGTTTACAGATTGTGAACAGCCGATAAGGAAGAATAAACAAGAAGAGAGTGAAGCAGAATGCATTCTCCTTATTTTTTTTTAAAAGTATCCAGAAACCATAAGTTTTAAACCCTTTGGCCTTGATTCCATTAAAGGTACCGTAAATCTGGGAGAAATGTGGCTTTTCTGCCTACCACAGTGAACCCGGACCACAAAGAGTTTATCACCCGGCCGCCGCAAAGCCAGCTTTAACCAACTAAGCTAGTGAGCCGGGCAATGCATACCCCTAGGGCCACAAGAAATATATATAGGGTGACTTCTGCTGTCACCCCATAGCTTCTACCACTAAGGCTTACAGGAATATTTTAAGCAAGCCTGACAGAAAAAAGCTAATGGACATAAGGAAATCCCTCTAATTTCAATATTTAGTTAATATATTCACATTTGTGCCTCTTAAACACTGCGCAGTGCGCAAAGAACCAATGACATTTAACTACACTTTTCTAGAACAGGTCGTTACAGAAATGGTGCTAAATCTGCATTTATGAGGTTGTGTCACAGCCAGAAGTTACTAGATCTAGCCTTCTCTGGGCAACAGGACTAATGAAATGGACACAAAGTGCTGTTCAACTAAATCTAAACACTAACTGACCTTGGGATGAGCAGACACTGCTGCTGTCATTCACTCCTTTGACAAGACCAAAATCAGCAATTTTCACATGGTTATCACTGGATGATATAAGTATATTCTTTGCCTATAGACGGAAAAAATACATATACCATGAGCCATACTTATCGTAACAGAATAAATTACAGATCAAAGCAACGTGTGCATAAAAGACAGTGCCCAATTAAATCACAGATTAGATATTGGTAAAGTGAAAGACCCTTTTCCCCACCTTTAGGCATATAGGGCTAGACCTATTTTAAAGACCAGTCAGCACTTGATGGGTGATGTGGTCAACTTCACGTCAGTCACTTTTACTTCCTAGGACTTGTTCCTTGTACCCATTTAAGGCTGGGTCAACCTGAGATCAACCAATGTCACTTTAAAAGAAAAAAAAAAATCAGGATCCGTTGAGATTTTGATATTGGGCAAAGTCTTATATCTTTCATCAATGACTTAAACCACAAGGGCAGATTTGGTAACTAGATGCTTACATGCTGGTCTGAACATCTTTAGTTTAGATCTAGTCTGAAACAGATTTTTTGTTTTCAACTCAAAATGATTGGTTTCTTGGCCAGTCTTCTTCTACACTAGCTGTTAACTCCGGGGAAAAGGTCTGGTTGTTCATCCATTTATGGACTTACAGTATTTTTCTTTAGTTTTTAGTCTCTACTTCCAGAATTTGAGATTTGCATGTACGTCCATTTTACAGAGGTACACGGACCTAAAAATCATGTAATATCGCCCCAGAACAACCCCCAGGGTGCTGTAATTTCACCGGTGCTCTTCAATGTGTATACAAGCACTCGCTTTGTCACAGAACACAAGGAAGAAAAAAAACATCACCCATAATTGCCACTATGTGCGAATCTGGAACTCAGACAATAACCGATAATCACAGCTCATTGTACCACCAGGAGCACTACACTCAGTAGTTCCGGCTGCAAACCGGACTTCCACAATCTTGCAACAACGAAACTGGAGGAGAAACGGCAATGGTCAACATAAGTCAAGTTCTCAACCGTCATCCATTCCCTATCAATGTCGGAACCGGTTCTGTACCACTTGATGGTGAATTGACGTATGATAAACTAGATGTTGTGAAGGCCCTTTGGTAGGGCGTGAACCGTGAGGAGGAACAAACAGATTACACTCTGAGGAGAATAGCGCTGCGAGGAGTTACCAGCCATTTTTATTTCACAGCATGAATAGCTTCCTCAGGTCCGTCTCTTCACATATTCCTTACACAAGACATAAATGTTTATAAATGTTCACAATTTCCGATTTCCTCAGTTAGAAATGGTGTGACTATTTGCTGTTTGCAATGAACACTGTCCTTGTACTCTATTTTAATGGATGAGTGTAGCTGTACTTTTTGTTGGAAACAATTGCCATTGTGAACATACAATTATGACATTTCAAATTTAAAGTGTACAAAATGTAATTTGTCTATATTTATTATTGCTGGGGGGGGGGGGGGGGGGGGGGGGAAGGGATAAGGGAATGAGACGAAATGGAGAATGAGATATAGGGCATAACTTTCTGAATGCCCTTCATGTTTTTACAGCAACATTAGGAGCAGTAGGCTTAATAATAATAGTAACCAGCTTACAGCAGAGATATTAATAGCTGTAGTAATAGTAGTAGCAGCAGAACAATAATAGTTAGTAGTGGCAGTAGTAGTTGATAAAATAGTAATCACTATAGTAGCAGTAGCAGCAGCAGCAGCAGAAAAAGCAGTAATTTTGTAGCAGTATCAGCTGCAGCATAGTAGTAACTGTAGCAGTAGCAAAAGCAGAAAAAGTGTTGAGTTAAATTTCGAGATGAGAACTTGCATTACAGCACTCAGGACGTCTTTATCTTCAGCAGACAGCAAAGAGTTTCCAATTCTGATGTGCCAGCAGTAAAGAAAAAAATTAGTATTAGTAGATGATGATGGTGAATTAGGAATCAACATTATAGCACTCGGGACACCCCCATAAATGCTCAGTCCCCATCTTTAGCAGCAAGCGAATAGTTCCAATTCCGATGGCACCAGTAACTGTCTGATTGTATATCCATCTCACCCTTTCTCTGAGTTAATATTAGTAGTAGTAATAGTAGAAGTAATAACAGTAGTAGTAGTCCTGGCATTGCTTAAAATAATGCTTTAGTGTTCTAGTTTACCGATAAATCTCCATGCATCAGCCCCTTGGAATGTATGAAGCTGACGCCACACAATATCTGCCGGAAAAAAATTTTAACATCTGGATCCAGAAACTCCTCAATTGTGTAATCTGAAAATACGAATATTGAGAGCTTATTTTATCTAATGGGAAGACAGAAGTAATGGTAATTTCAAAGAAAAGAACAGTGCATAAATTTATAATAAAAATCAAATGGTTATTTTAGGCAAGTACAGAAAAGTTTTAAAATATGGCAGTGAATCATGGACAATTACTAAACAAGTCCAACAATTTTTTAATGTTTTTAGATGTAATTTTACAGAAGAATTCTTACAATTTCTTGGACAGACAAAAAAGAGCAGCACAGATGTTTTGAAAGAGGGAAGAGCTTCAAGATAATTTATCAAAGACATCAGAAAGAAACAGTCATCATTTTCTGGTCATGTTATGAGAAGAAGGAAACTCAACAAGTTACAAACTCTGGAAAGATCTGTGGGAAGAAAAGAGAGACAGAGGAAGACAACGCAGGATGATTCTTGACAGCCTTGTGTCATGGCATGGAAGGGTGTCAACACACGGACGGACTGATACACGCTGTTGAAGAGTGCAGATTGTGGACAGGCTACTTCTGATATATCTACACTCCTCAAAGGTATTTCTTTTGTTTAATCCCTAAATCTCTTTATCTCCTCCTATTTACATGTGCTGTGTCACAATTGTTTATAAAAATCAAGGTATAGTAATACAATGTTTGTATATCTTTTAATTTTTTTTTTATTTGACTAAATTTTTATTAAAATATGATTATCCCTTGTCACTATGTTTACATTGTAATGTATTTAGGAAAATAAATTTTGAAAACATGACTTTGTTGGACCCCGGGGAAAATTATTTAGTTTCCATTTTTTTTTTTCGATGGGAAACAAGTGTCTTGGAACTCAAATGATTTAGAATTTGGATGGGTTAAAATCGAATTCTAAGGTACCACTGTATTACCATTTTTGTGGAAAAGTTGATTTAAAATTAACAAGAGGCAGAGAAAGCAATAACACTCAGATGCTTGGCAACAGGGTTTTGAAGGGACAGGAACACAGACCTGATTCTAGATTGGCATCTAGACCGTGACCGCCTACACTTACTTGGATAGCATATGATATTGGTAAATGTTTTACCTGATTGAATCCGGTTTGAATCTCTTTTTTCAAGCCACTCACGCAAAGTTCGGTCACATAATTCCATCTGTATATGCAATATTTGCCCTGGTGAAAGATTAAAATTAACATAACCTGAATGATTGGTTAAAAATTGTTATGTTCAAATAACCAGAATATCTGGTTATCGATTAATATTAACATGCCCTGAATAATTATACTAGTCAACCAAAATTTACCAGAAATCAATATAGCTGATCTTAACTAATATTGGTGTGCTGAAAACAGAACAGACTTTAAAAAAATGTTGACTGGCTCTGGTTTTCAAGATTTATGCTACTAGTTTATTTAATATGGTCAGTTTATACATATGATGCAACTGTTGTGTGTAATTGCATAATTTTTTTGTAATGACCAACAAAAACGTAACTAGAAGTTGATGATGCAATCCTACATATTATTACATCACCTTTGTATATAAATATCTAATCTATGATAACATTTTGCCATTAGTTAGTGTATTTGACTTCATCAAAAGTATTGTAATTAGAAATGCCTAGAACATGTGTAACACAATGGAACCTACCAATCAAATCTCTTTCTTAAATATTTGCAATCTCAGCATATCCACTAGCATACACACAAATTAAAAGCATAAGGCAGCTGTCAGAAGTGCTAACACAAACAGTCCCACATTAGAAATGCAGTTTATCATCAACGGAAGCAGCAGTTACTGACAGATCAGCACCTGTGATCAATTTACAAATCTGACTTATTCGTATGCAGACTGTTGGTTCCTTGCCTCTCAGGCAGATACACTCTGATTTCAAAGGAAACTCCCTGAATAAGTCACCTTGTAGGACATGCTTGCTAGGCTGGAAGTGGGTCTATTTCCCCCCCCCCCCCCCCCCCAGATTCGAGCCCCAGAACCTACACAGGGAACAAGAGATCTGATAATTATAATGAAATTGTAGCAAATCTGGTTTTGGGGTATACAAGAGTTCCTGGTAGCAACATTGATTTTTTGGATTCATTTACGTCAAACTGTGATGCAGTCAGTGATGTCCATGGGGAACAATTTCACCAGGACACTGCTGCTGTGGAGACAGGGTATCGAGACAACTGGAGCCCTTTAATGTTTGTTGATTGCTGATGGCCTTTCATTCCTGAATATACATCACAAGAGACACATTACTGATTGATTACAAGAAGCTCGAACACCGACTGAATGAGGGAATAGACAATAACTGTGCCTTTTTAAAACACTATATATGAATTTTAAACATGTTTTTATTTTTTTTTCCTCATTATTTTATGTTGAAATATCAATTATCTGAGTATGGAACTACAATTGTTATGTCGCTTAAGTAGAAAGACCAACTGTTTACCCAAGAGAATGAAACTAGCATACATTATTCCTATTATTGTAATGTAAATTCATTATACATCTTTTTGTTTAAAAAACAGCTCTAACTGGTGAATTTCATTCTGATTTTTGAAATCAGCTTGTCAAAATCAATTAGATATGGTGTATTTAAATTCTGATATAAATAACTTTTGAAAATGTGTTAACTAGTGTTATCATACCCTCTGGGTGCATCTGCGTGTGTGTCTGTGTGTATGTATGTCTGTAGGTGTATGTGTGCATGTGTCTGTGACTAGTGTATGTATGTCTGTGTATGCGTCTGTGTGTCTGTGGTTGTGTGTCTGTGTTTGCATGAGCATCAACATGTATAAATGTGTTTGTGATTGTGTGTGTGTTTGTGTGTCAGCGTATGTGTGTCTGCGAGTGTGACTGTGTATCTGTGTGTGTCTGCATGTGTTTGTGCATTTTTGTGTGTGTCCGTTTGTGAGTCTGCGTGTGTGTCTCTGCGGGTTTGTGTGTCTGCATGTGTGTCTGTGTGTGTTTGTGTGTGTATCTGTGTTTGTGTGTGTGTCTGCGTTTGTTTCTGTGTGTATCTGTATGTATGTATGTATGTATGTATGTATGTATGTATGCATGTATGTGGAATGTGTGTGTATGTGTGGGTAGGTAGGTATGTGGGGGAATGAGGGTGTGTTTATTTGTGTGTGTGTGAAGGTATGTGGGTGTGTATATATATGCGTGTTTAAGTGAGTGGATGGGCATATGTGTGTGTGTGTGCTAGTGTGTGAGTGCATTTCACCTCCCATGCTTTTGTGGGTTTTTTCTTGATATTCATAATATGTATATTATCATATAAATATAACATGCTTATTGATAAAATACAAATGTAGTCCGAAAGACGGGTGTTTGGAAGGGCCGAATGTAAGACGGGCCTGCGGGTCCAATTTGTGACCCTTTGAAAATAAAGTTCGTTCATTTGTCGATTCGTACCCTCAATTTCTAGTTTCAAGATTATTATTAACATAACCTGAATGTCTGGTTAAAGTTTAGTTTTAACATAACATGAATGTTAACATAACTTGAAAGTTTGCTCACAGATTAATTTAATATGACCCAAATATCTAGTTAAAGATTAACATAACTGAATGCCTGTTAAAAGATTAATGTTAATATGAAGTAAGGGCTTCATTTCTTTCTTCTGTCCTTTTTTCCTGAAGTGAGTGGTTAGCAAAAGATTCAAATTAGCAACAGTGAAAGACAGTAAATTATGAAAGTGAATGTAACCGAATGTACAGTGAAGAATAGAAATAAACAAAAAGTAATGTGCCGAAAGATTAAACATAATATGGATAAAATTATAAGTTAGCAAAACTTAAATGATGAGTACTGATGAATGTTAAATAACTTGAAACTTAAAAATGAAGTTACCATAATTCAGTCACCTTACCAAATTTCAGAAAAATCTGAGAGAAAAATTACAAAATTATGAGTTTGTTTTTGTTTTTGGAAGGCATACGTTCAGTTCTTTTAGAGTTTTTATTTTTATTTTTTAATGACCAACTTTAAGCTAAAATATGTACAACTGTTTACAGCTCTGCTTCTTCTTCTTCTTTCCTGTTTTACTACTTCAGATGTCAAGGGAGATATAAGATGCTTTTTGCTCTTCAGGCCACCTTGCCGCAGACAATACTGTATTCCTTGTCAGAAATGGCAGTCTTTTTCACGTCCTCTTTCACCATGTAAGGTGTTGAGAGAGATATCAGGTTCTGCTTCTTGCTCTTCTGGTGGCCTCGACCAGACACATCATGATGTTGGAGAGTTTCTCTGTTATCTTTCCATCCTGTTCTTGGTATACCCCTACAACCCTCCTCTGTTTTGGTATATGCTTTGTATGGTATAGTGGCACAAGGTTTTCTCTTTAAGTGGGCAAACTATTTAATTTCAGTGTTTGCATATAATTTAGAACTGGTTCTGGGCTGACTTTTCCTCTTATGACTTCATCTGGTCGCTCCGTCGGCCTTTCTCATACTTCTCATTTCCATGGTTACTAATTTGTTTTCTCTGTTTTGCTGTGAGTGACCACGTCTGGCACTGCTTTACTGCATCAGATGTTATTTTCTGCTAATAATTTCATAATAATATCTATTTATTAATTATATATCCCAAATACTGGTACCTTGGAGCCCAAATAAAAGAGATTAACCTTTATTTTTAAAAATTTGAAAACAGAGTCTTAGGATGAATCTTTGGACCCATCAAAGATGCAAACAGCTAGGAATGGACAAACCAAAAACTAGATTTAGTCTGTTTAAATCACCATTCATCACTGGCATTATGAAAATACACTGACATGGCTGGAACATATAGAGAAAATAGCAGATGATAGAAAGGCAAAAACTGTGTACAGCAGACCGCGAGGCAGAGCAAGTAGGTGGTAAAGAGATAGCATATCCTGTGTGTGAAGAGATATAATCAACATAGGCCTACTGCAGCATAACATCAATCAAATGCCATCTCCAAAATGAAGGTTGGCTGCAACAGATCTCCAACATGCTGCTCTGTCTCTTGCCTTCGATGTACACTCTGTCAGACTGCTGTTAGTCAATCTCATGATGTTATCCACCCACATTAACCCACCCCTCGCCTCCCCCAGTATTGTTTTTATTAGAAATGTGTCTTTTAATATGGCTGATTCCCCGTGTGGGTTCCGGGGCCATATTATAGGGAAAACAAGAATAGACCCACTGCCTACACAAAAGCATGTCATAAGAGTCGACTAATTGGGATCTTTCTTTGAAGTCGGAGTGCATCTGCCTGAGAGTCAAAGAACCAAACGTCTGCATACAAATGAGTCAGATCTGTGAAACACGCAACACTCGGTTCTGGAACAAGACTACGGTCCAGAAATGGACGAACAACCAGAACTTTCTGCCAGAGTTTACAGCTGGAGAACACGAAGAAGAAGAAGAAGAATATGGTTGAAATACTTCATATGTCTCTTATTTTATGCCTTTCAGCAACTTTTTCTTCATTCCTAGTCTTTTCAAAACCTTTGTATTTTATTTTTTTTTCTTGACATTTTCAGAGACTTAATGTGATTTTCTTACTGTCTAATCGTTGTCCAGGTTTCTGCAGCATGCAGTAGGGTTGAGTACCGAACATATGCAACGTTGGTTGTTTCCTCTGGGTTCAATTCACCTGCACTCCAGGAAATATGTCATAATGGTGTGTCACAGTGCTGAATTTTATTATACTTTTGGCATTCAACGTAGGAGTCAAATTGAGTCAAGAATTGACATCACAGCACTCGGGGCATCCCCATGTGTACTCTGTCCTCATCTTCAGCAGCCAGCGCAGAGTTCCAATACTGATGGTACCGGTCACAATCTAGTTAAATGTCCGTCTTGCTTTCTTCTGAGTGTAGTGAGCCAGCCAGACCCTCTGGTTACACCCAGGTGCCTCATTCTCTCCAGGCCAAAATAATCCTGTTTCTCTACTGATTCTGTTGCTTGTTCCTAAAGAGCCTTGACCACATCTGCTTTGTCATGTATCAATTCAACACCCAGTGGTGCAGATCCAGCCAATCTGTCTGCCTGTTCATTACCCACCACGCCGGCATTGCCTGGAGAAAAGATCCAAAGTATGCTCACTACATGTGACCTCCCCAGTGAAACTTGCCATTCTGTTCAAAGCATCTGTCTTCACTTTTGCCAGCATGCTTTTAGAATCTGTTACAATTATGACATGTGTATGCATCTTGTACACAAGAGCTTAGGAGTCTTTATGAATGAATGCCGATGGAAGATCCAATGTTATAAAAAAATAACATGTATAAGGTTGTGTGATTTTGGAACTTAGTATGGATTCGGCAAGAAACGTGAAAGTAATTTTAGTTCCAGCAGGGATTTATTACACTAGTGTATTATAAGTCCCGGTTAGCACCTTTTTTTTTCTTTTAAACACAAACTCTTTATTTTTACAGCCCCTTGGAATATACCGATTTAAGAATCAACATTATAGCACACTGGTCATACCCATAGACGATCCGTCTCCCACAAGAAATGTATTAAGGTGTAGATGATAACTGTTCCCGTAGCACACTGATTATACACATGTTGTTTTCTTCCCCTTATCCGTCCCTCCTTGCCAGACCCACACATAATTCCTCGTTCACACATTCTTGTACATATCATTTCATCTAATCTCATGTTATCTGTCAACAGTCGCTCATATATATGGTTTTTAAAATATCTCCATTGTCCAGTATGAATTTATGTTAACAAGGTTTTACTGTAATTATTTTAGCTGTATTTCAATTCCAAACAACAGTACTGATTTGACATTAGATTTTGTTCTGAATTTGGTGCCAGTTTTATTTTCTTTAAACTTCTACAGATTTGCTACTGCTGGCTTATCAGAATTTTTACTAAAGCAGGAACAACATGCTAAAGCTACACGCGAAAATACAAAAAATTTAATAAGTTTATCTGCGTGGCTGTCATCTTTAAGCCAACAAGCTTGGTATTTTAAAAACAAAAATCACCTTCATCGCTGTCCTGTTCCAGCCAACAAGTATGGTATCTTATGATGTTGGGGTGTACCAGACTGGCAAGAGCTTTCACCTCTTTAAGAGCCTAGTATCAAAAGCCAAACATTTTCTTTTTAGTTGCACTAATTCTAAAATTGACTTACACCATGCTTTCACTTTTATTTGGTGTACAAATTCACGGAATCTACATTCATGACTCAAACATAGTTTTCCCACTCACTGAGTATACAAATGGCCTAGTAAAAAGCTTGTTCAACTGTGCTAGAAAGATTTGTACCGAAGATACACTGGCAAAAGAAATCAAAATCATCACGAGTTTTAAATTTATATGGGTACATCATAGGTTTCATCAAACGTCAGAGCATCCCACCTGATTTAACACCCAATGAAATTACAGCTTCTAAACTGCAAGTATCTATCCGGTTAATATTTTTAGAGGATCATGTTATGCAACATCTGAGAGAATGACTAAAACAGGTATTGGTCAAAGGTTTTTTGCTGCTGTATATGTGATTAGATAGAAGATTACTCTCATCCCTACCACACCTGTTAAAGAACCATTATCTCTGTATGACAAATCTAACTGCATTTATCAATTTACATGTAAGTGTTAGTTTAATTACATCGGTCAACATGAGAGACAGCCTGGAAACAGAGTGGCAGAACATAATCCTTAAATGCAGAAATGAGTGAAGAGGCTGCTTCAAGATCAGCCAAGAAAAGAACCCATTTCTTCAATAGGAAGTACTCTGCCTGACTCTGGACATGTAGTTTGTGCCTTCAGTATTATTTACTATATATTGAATAGACATTTGTTAAAACTGGCTGAAGCCATATAAAAACAACTGAACTCTTCTATGTTATTTAAGCAAAAAGAGCATGTGATTAAATTGAAGTTACCATGGTAATCACATGGCTAAATCCCTGTATGGGTTCCGGGGCCCTATTATAAGGAAAACAAGAATAGACCCAGTGCGTACAAAAGCACATCATAAGAGTCGACTAACTGGGAGCTTCCTTTGAAGTCGGAGTGCCTCCACCTGAGAGGCAAGGAACCAGCAGTCTGCATACAAATGAGTCAGGTCTGTAAAACTGATGTACATGCAACACTCAAGTTCTGAAACAGGACTGCAGTCCAGAAGTGGATGAGCAGCCAGAACTTTCCACCAGAGTTTACAGCTGGTGACCGCCAAGAAGAAGAAGACATGGCTAATCTTGAATTTCCAGTGAAGAGATGTACAGCCCAACCCGACAATGGAATTTACATATTTTAAGATTTATTTTTGGGCTTCATAATAAGTTGAATTAACTCTGTAGTAATGCACCACTTGAGATACAGTGAAATATGCCAGGCAATAATTTTGTGCAATGTATTCTTCTTCTTTATTCACTGTCTGTGAACTCCGGCGGAAAGTCCTGGTTTTTCAGCAATTTAGACTTTGGCTTTGTGACAGGACCTGAGTTTTGCATGTACATCCAATTTACTGGCTTATTTGTGTGTAGCTGACTGTTCCTTGCTGTGTAGGTAGATGCACTCAAACGTCAATGGAAACTCCCATCAATAGTTGACACCTACGACATGCTGTTTGGGGAGGCAGTGGGTCTGTTCTTGTTTTCCCTACAATAGGGGTCGCACGGTGATGCATTGTTTTGTTTGCGTTCACATTATTTAAATTAACAAGGGAAAACTATTGTTCTGAATATATTTCTGTGACAGAAAGCTCTAATATCTGAGGCAGAGATTTCTGCTGACAGTAACAAGTACTCGAGTTCTGAAGATATTTCTGTGACAAAAAGCTCTAATATCTGAGGCAAAGATTTCTGCTGACAGTAACAAGTACTTGAGTTCTGAAGATTTTTCTGTGACAGAAAGCTAATATCTGAGGTAGAGATTTCTGCTGACAGTAACAAGTACCTGAGTTCTGAAGATATTTCTGTGACAGAAAGCTCTAATATCTGAGGCAGAAATTTCTGCTGACAGTAACAAGTAATTTGAGTTCTGAACAAATACTCACTGCCCACCAACAAGCATGTCCTAAAAGATGACGGGGGGTGGAGTGGTGTTTCCTTTGAAGTCAGAGTGCACCTGTGAGGTGTCGAACCAACAGTCTGCATACAAACAAGCCAGATCTGTAAAACTGATGTGCATGAAAGCCCAAGTTCTGAAACACAACTTAAGTCTAGAAGTAGTCAGACCAAACTTTACCCTGGAGTCTACAACTGGTGAACATGAAGAAGAAGAAATAAAAATCTGGGAGGGGAACCACTGAGCTTGAACAGTACATAAAAACTCACAGAAAGATAAATGCTGCATCAAAAAGGGGACGTCATCGCATCCTTTAAGAATTATTTTTTTCTGTGTATTCACAGAAAGTTATTCAATTCACATTTTTGAAAGACCAAAAAATTCAATTTTTAACTCCTGCTTCAGCAACTTTGATGCATAGAAGGACCATTTAACAGCTAAAAGGAAGACAACATTATTATCATGTCATGTTACCTTGTCTATGTTGTTTTGAAAACAGACTGTTTTCACAGCATAGGTCACGCCATCTAACTTGTGTGTGGCCTGTATGAAAGATGACAGACACAAGGAACAAATATTATATCTTAATATGAATCAAATAAAATGTACCATTTGTATTTAAACAGCAATATCACAAATTCCTTTTCTTCTTCTTTCTTGGTCAACTTGAAAAAGATTTTGATTACAAACATGTTTCTTAGTTGGTTGTGTTTTTTAATAGGCTTGTTTAAAAAAAAAAATTGTTCAAGGATAGAGATTGTGTTGGAGATAAATTGCAGCCAATCTTTACTGTGGAGAGGCCACCCCACTGACTGATTAGATGTTTGTTAAAGAGGATAGCAGGTTTATTAATTCCCTCCAGAGTTGGCTGTAAATTATGGTTGTTTGTCCACTTTTGGGCTTTAGTCTTGTTCCAGAACTTTTATTTTTGTGCATCTCTGTTTTACAAATTTGGTTAATCTGTAAACAGACTGTTGGTTCCTCACTTCTCAGGCAGACGCACACCAAATTACTGCGAAGGAAACCTTTAAACAGTCGACTTTTATAACATACTTGTTAGAGGGCACAAGGTTTCTTCTTCTCAACCTGAGTGTTGCATGCATTTCCATTTTACAGATCCAACTTATCTGTATGCAGACTGTTCATTCCTTGCCCCTCAGGCAGATGCCCTCCGACTTTGAAGGAAGCCTCCAATTAGTAGACTCTTATTACATGTTTTTTTGTCAAGACAGTGGGACCATTGTTGTATTTCCTAAATTAGGGTCCTGGAACCCACAAGTGGATTCTCCATTCTGAAACTTGATGAGAAGTATAGAAACCAATTATTACCATCAATGCATTATTTATGTCAACCTTCTTCCCCTATCAAGCTATTTCTAATAAACTTTTATTTATTAAAAGCAAACAGATACAAGCCAGCAGAAAATTATATTGGGTCATCAAGGGCAGGTAAATCAAAAGTACTGAAATAGCAAAAATAACCAAATGAATGACAAATAAAAGTATAAACATCTCTTAGCCAACCTAACACCTTACCTTAAATACTTGTCTGCAATCTCCATCTACAAGCGTTACAAAGTTCTCAAATCCTTTTTCAAAATATCCATTCCACACTGGATATTGATCTGCTAACCTGGTCATTTGAGGAAGCATATTTTTACAAATTTATTTGTCTTCAGTTGTTTAACTAAATATACTGTGGTTCCACAAAATCAAGACCTCCCCCTCCCCAAAATCTCTGGCGCAATTTTCAGAAAGTTTTTTAATATAAGCCCTACCACTAAAATAAGCCCTAGTTAAGACTATAAGCTATAATGACGGACTTGTGGCCAAATGGCCATTTGGAGTACAGACGCCATTGGTGTGCAGTGGATATGAGCGGATGTGGTTCATAATTCCGGATTTAGACAGTTATGATGGTGTTTCAGAAGAAAATAACATGAGTATATTTGAATAAATGTAGATTTTTATATGTGAAAACAAAAATGAGACATCCCCTCGTACATTTTTTTAAGCAAAAATATATATAAGACCTGGTCTTGTTTTCGGGGAAACATGTCATTACCTTTTCGCAACATCATCATAATCCTATTTATATGTCACCTACGGCTCGCAGTCAATTCATTCATTAGTTCTATCCTGTTCTATTCTTTCGATACTGTGGATGGAATCCAATATAGCACCTACAGTCTCTCTCACCAAAGTTCACCATAAAGTTGCTCTTTAAAGTCCTTGCTTCCTCAATCATTTAGTTTCTCATTTCAGTGAATGCACTGTTTCTTTGTTGGTTCCTTCACAAATGTGCCAAATATATAATCATCTCTTCTCTCAATACTAACAGCACCCCAGATATTTCTCTAATCTCCCCTTCTTGAACTCATCCCATTTAATGATCTATTTCTGCAGGCATTTGTATTTTAACCTTTTCATATACATAACTATATTGTCTATCCCTTAACTTTTTCATATACTTAACTAAATAGTCTACCCTTAACCTTTCATATACATAACTAAATTGTCAATCCCTTACCCTTTTCATATACATAACTAAATTGTCAATCCCTTAACTTTTTCATATATATAACTAAATTGTCAATTCCTTAACCTTTTCATATACATAACTAAATAGTCTATTTCTTAACCTTTTCATATACATAACTAAATAGTCTATTTCTTAACCTTTGCATATACAAAACTAAATTGTCTATCCCATAACAGATTTCTTGTGCTACCCAGAAACAAAATTGCATGACTATGATTCCTGATCATGGTGTCCTGCAGAGAATGGTGATGAAGGGTTCTACTTGTGGAAAACATGGCAGAGGTAGACACAAGGCACTAAAGATGTACTGGCTACAACAGCATATAGGGCTGGAGAACTGGCGAAATAAAGACTTTCAGGTACAGACATTCTGTGAAGATACAGACATTCTGTGAAGATACATTCTGTGAAGATACAGACATTCTGTGAAGATACAGACATTCTGTGAAGATACAGACATTCTGTGAAGATGCAGACATTCTGTGAAGATGCAGACATTCTGTGAAGATGCAGACATTCTGTGAAGATACAGACATTCTGTGAAGATACATTCTGTGAAGATACAGACATTCTGTGAAGATACAGACATTCTGTGAAGATACAGACATTCTGTGAAGATAAAGACATTCTGTGAAGATACAGACATTCTGTGAAGATGCAGACATTCTGTGAAGATGCAGACATTCTGTGAAGATGCAGACATTCTGTGAAGATACAGACATTCTGTGAAGATACATTCTGTGAAGATACAGACATTCTGTGAAGATACAGACATTCTGTGAAGATACAGACATTCTGTGAAGATACAGACATTCTGTGAAGATACAGACATTCTGTGAAGATACAGACATTCTGTGAAGATACAGACATTCTGTGAAAATACAGACATTCTGTGAAGATACAGACATTCTGTGAAGATACAGACATTCTGTGAAGATACAGACATTCTGTGAAGATACAGACATTCTGTGAAGATACAGACATTCTGTGAAGATACAGACATTCTGTAAAGAACCTGCTGATTGATGACGAATAATTCAAGAAGGAAGAGTAAGCAAGTGTAAATAATGTTGTCGTGTTATTGAGTAGTGAGTGTTTTGTTGACCTAAGCACCCGAGACATTCCTATAAGCATTTTGTCCTTATTCATGTTGCCTTTCTTCTCAGTGTAGAGCAGCGGTTCTCAACCTGCAGGTCAGGATCCTTTTTGGGGTCAAATGACCCTTTCACAGGGTTGCCTATGACCATCAGAAAACATATATTCATTGAAGTTATGAAGTAGTAACGCAAATAATTATATGTTTGGGGGTTGCCACCATATGAGGAACTGTATTAAAGGACGCTGCAACATAAGGAAATGTATTAAGAGGTCCAGCATTCATAACGGTGAGAACCACTGGCGTAGCTGTACCATTATCTTTTTCTTATTTATAAGTTATAATGAAAACTACAATTCCAGCTATGAGGTTAAAAGTGTAATCAAAGACAAATTTAATTTAAAAAATTAATTAGTGAGAACAAGAGCGAAGCATGAGAAGTAAGAGGTAAGAATCACATGAAAAGACTTGCCGCAAAATACTTATAGGAAAAAAGGTTAGTAGGAAAAACAGCATCTTCTCTGTAAGAACATATGAATATGAATTGTAAACAATCTTGTAATCTTTATTGAAGAAAATTGGGGCTTTGAGCTGAAATGCTATGGTAAGATTTGTTAGAATACCCTGCACCAAAGAAAAAAGAATTACTAACACTTGAAAAGTTCTGAACATCAAGAAAGACGGACTAGTTTTTTTCTTTTTTTCAAATGTGTCTCCAAAAATAGAAATACTTTGACCACATTAAATGTCACAAAGGCTTGAAAACAACAGTGATAGAGGGCACGGTACCGAGTAAAAGAGACAGAGGCTGACTAGCATGAAGGTAGGTAGATGACATGAGACACACCCTGAGCAGGTAAGTGTATGTGGAGGGACAGCTGCTGAGGGACCAAGTTTTAGGCAGGCTGTGATGGAAGTGACGCTCTGTAAAGGATCTGCTACATCATGATGAATTAGGAGAAAAGTACAAGGGTGACGACAGAAGTCAATATATAATATTTCACAAAAATAAGTCACCATCATGGGTCAGTTAACAAAGAGGACCATTTGAGAACCTAATGGAAATTATATGGTGCAAGAAAGACCATAGGTTACATAGTCTGTCAGAAGGCCAGCTGTTAAAAGTGAATGGTATGAGAAACTATTTCTTTATTACAGGATAGACGGAGCAGTGACACTGATAAGGAATGAGTGTATTATAATCAGGCAGTTGGCCCCTTACAGAATGTCGCTCTCAACACAGCTTGCCTCATCTGCTTTCATACCGAGGGGGTTCTTGATATCATGGTCACTGTTGTGTTGTTCCACCCCTGTCTCATCTTCCGGAAACTATATCATCAATAACTATTCTCTCCAAACCATTAGGGTATTTAATATGATCACATTATTTAAGTATTTCTAAAAAACACATACTCAAAAGTAGTTTATGGCTTCAGTCTTACACTAGAATTTAAAAATATTATGTATAGCCACAATTAAAAATGTTTCTAAATTTCTGGAAAGAGGCTAGAACACATATTTACAGACAACAAAAGCAGACTGTCAATATAATACCTTTTACAGCTGGAATCAACTAATACTCTTTTTCAGAAACATCATGAAATTTTTGTTTAAACTGTTTTTGACAGAACTTTTTCCCCTTTATAGACAATACCTTGTATCTTCGGCAAAGTCTGCGTCAAAATATTCAGTATACGACCAATCGGATGTATGCAAATTAATGACTTAAGGGGTTAAAAGATTCCTAAAGGCTGAGGATGAAGTCTAAAGACATATGGATGGAGAATCATGAAGAATTTTATTCACCATAAGAAACTTGTGCATACAAAATTCTGACTAAGCATTGGTCTCACATCCTTCATAAGTTCATTTAGGCACATGTAAGACTTGCAGATGAAAAGAACTTACGGTATAATATCCGTTATTATCAAGTCTTCCTCATTATGTGACACTTCCTGCACAATATTCTGAAATAAAATTTAAAAGGAATTAACATATCCCTATTTGTATCAAAGCTTATTATTTATTTGTGTGATTCTGTGATCTAGATGTCAGTAAATTCATTTCCTAATCCAATCCTCGACACATCAGAATTCCATTTCTCTGGTAGGCAGTTTTAGAAAAGAGACTGTTCTCATAATTTTAAAAGGCAGAGGTATGGGTGGCACTATGGGAGAGACTGGTGCCCCACAACGTGTTATTCCCTGAAACAGCACTGCATGCACTGCAGTCAAACCACCTATGTGCAGACAGTAACAAACATGTAACAATCGACACCAAAAGAGCAGCACTATTTAACACAGTAATTTTACCAACACTAGGTTATTAGTACCAAATGTGGACATTTAACAACAAAATACAACAGAAAAATCCAAACACAGAAATAAATTTCTACGACGAATCTTAAATGCAACTAGAAGAGATGGGATCGGGAGTTACGATAACAGCAAAGAAGCTGGGACAGAACAAGTATTAAACTACATTATCCTGAAAAAGCTAGACCAGTCAACCAATGCCTGCAGAAGTCGAGTGTATCAGCCCAAAGAGGTAAACATCATAGCCGTACCGTAAATGGACAAAATGCAATTTACATCTTCGGATGAACGCAGAAGAAGAAAAAGAAGAAGCAGAAAATAAACTGCATCAAGAGGCAACAGATCAGCTTGTTCAGACATGTCAAGACTACCACCAGATAATGCACCAATGATAGCCCGGTCACTTAGACATAATGGAAGCAGAGCCAGAGGTCAACTAGGCAAGCAATGGATAGATGGAATATCTGAGGCCATAAATATTAGCATCTATATAGAACAAACCAAGGCTCACAGCCAATATCTCTTTAAAACCTGATGTTGAAAGACAATACAGAATTAGAAAAGAAGAAAAAGAGGAATAAGAAATGGAGAAGTACCAAACATTCATTAGTTATACCCACACACACAAAAATGCCCCTTCAGGCACTACTTTTTAAGGCGATACAGAAAGGGGCAGGGGATTTCAGAGCATGGGCGGGCAATTTTTACTGGCCCGCGAGGCTGGTGTAAAATTACTTTATAAACTGGCCCTCAAGCACACAAAATAGCAGAACACAAAAACCATACATTCTTATGTAATCTGGCACTCAAGCACACAAAATAGCAGAACACAAAAACCATACATTCCTTAGGTATTCTTTCCAAATGGCATCTACTCTTGTTTTTCATCTAGTATGCTCTAGCTAATGGCTGATTTTGTTCCATTCTCACCAGTGCCAGGCCACTCATAGTAACCACCTTGTCTGCCAGATAATCTGTACGGTCAATGTCTCGAACACCCGCTGAGCCAAGCACAAAGAATTAATGGTTAAGTGAGTTATTTGTGATGGATTTTTTTTTATCTGACATCAAGTAAGATTTTTTATTTTTTCTAAACTGGCCCTGATTCCTAGTTTGACCCTACCTAAACATGATGACAGTGTATAAATGTTTTTTTTTTTTAAAAATGGGCGAAACCAGCTTTGAAAACATACCTGTGCAGCCATCGTCTGCATAATTTTGTCCAGTCTTTGTTTCTGTGTGTGCTGTAAGTTCTCCATTTCACAGCTCAGAGGCTTTTCCGATGTTGCCACTTTTCTTTGACAGAAAACATCTAGAAACGGTCAAAAATATCTAGATTTGCGCGGGAAAAACATCTATAAAAAACATCCGAATGAAGACAGTCACAAATTACATAGATATTGATACGACTTACCCTATAGAATCATGTCCTCCTGTAAATCAATGCGATACCTCTTGGATTTCCCCACAATGGAAAACAGAATCAAGCTATCCAGGGCTGTTGCTTTTCTCAAAGTGAAATCAGACCATCGAAACCCACTTTATGAGGATTTTTTCAAGCACAAAAAAAAAAAAAAAAGAGTAGACTCAAACGAGGCAAATCCTGGATGGGTCGCGCTGAGGATTCCATCGAACATGTTTGCCGCCTTACTGACATTAATTTTGGAAATGAATGGATAATTATGCCTCTCTCTTTAAACATTAATATTACAGTCCATATCACACTTGATGGAAGCTGTAAAGAGCAGATTCCTGGCATTGTTGACACTTTAGTTAGAACACTGATTGACGAAAACACAGATGTAGGTGACGCTATAGTTCACACAGATGGGTCAGTAATTAGGGGCAAGCGAAGTGCATGAGCATTCACAGTAAGCTCAGGGGGGAAAACCATCCAGGAAATGAATGGCGCCTTTACTGTTACAATGGAAACTATGACTGTAACAAGGGCTTTAGCATGGCTTGGCACTCAAAAGTTCACACACGTATGCTTTCTTAGTGACTCGATGAATATGCTTTAAAAAAATACAAGCTGGATTTATCAGGCAAGAATGGATTGAAACACTAAGCACTTCACGAATATCTGCCCTAACTTTCATCTTTGTGCCAGGATATGCGGGTGTTCAAGGAAACGAGCGTGCAGACTATCTTGCTGACACCGCAGTTGCTATGGCTGGTCCAGTACTTGACAGAAGTGATGTTATCAATGCCATGCGCTGCACTTACCGCACCGAAGAGCACGCCAAAGGACATGACTCCATATCCCTGTCTAGACTGATGGACATGGGGGTGCAGCCTGGAGCTGCAAGAAATGAACATTTCACTAAGGGGACAAGACGTTTCATTAACCAACATAGAACAGGCGTCATCAGTCGTTTTACACTTGTGGAGCTTTTGAGGAGGAGATCGGAGCACCTATGGATCTGTCCGGAGTGCTATGATGATAATACTTTCTAATCACTAATCGTGTCCTCATCTTCACTGATGTCTGCCTCACAAAATCCACAGGATAAACTTAGCTCAGATGATGAAGTTGGAGCTTCAGATCCAAAACGACTCTGGTTAGCTTTAGCTTTTAATATACAATCAGGGAGCTGATAAGTTTTTCTTACGTTTCGAAGATTTTTCTACTCTCATCAGACCAAATTCAATTGTCAAGATAGCATTTAAGAGGTCAAGATTTATCCTATTTCTAAGGAGCATTTAAGAGGTCAATTTTTATCCTATTTCTTAAGTTTAGATTTGATATAAATAATTTGGCATAAAAGCCATTGTTGATATCAACCATCACTGAGGCATTATCGGTACCAATTGCAGCTATATTCTTTAAGTCTAATTGTTTGCTGATCAAAAATTTCTTCAGCTCCTGAATTATACTTTCTGCATCACATTTTTTTTTTCAATTTTAACTCTAGTCCAAGATATATAGAAGCTACTTTGTCTTTACTGTTGCTGTAATATATAATACACACATCAAGCACTTTCAGTACATAAATGTAATTCTATTCGTCTAATAATAAACTATATTTATTTGTAGAAATATCACTGATGAAATCTTTTCCAAAGTGAGAAAATGGAGTATTTCTTGTTCACTTGCTGCGATGCATTTTTATGTCATCAATAACTTTAGTCAGAAATAGTGTTTTTAAACAAATCAAGCAAATGGTCACAGTTCGAAATTGCACAGACAACTTAAAAACATTGCGACAGATCCTCCAACCTTTGATGATTCATTAATCAGTGTAGTTCTGAAAGCAGAGGTCAGCGGTGTAATATCTTTGAATGGAACTGCAGTTTTATGCTTTTTAGTCTCTGTATGACTCTTTAAGTCTTGTATTTTCGCTTAAATTTCACACTTGTAGTACCTATAACGAGCCTTAGTCGTATCTCCAGAAACTGCCACCCAGTCTTTAATTATGTCATCATGCAACCACTCTTTTCGAAATTTTTGTTCATATTCCTTCAATTTTGGTGTGTTGTAAGGTTTTTTTTTTTTTCTTCCTCAAAGTGGAAGACGCATATGAAGGTGAGCAAATATGAAAAAGAACAAAAAGTCAGCGTCACATCTATAATTCACAACACAGGGAGGATACAGTTCAAATAAAGTTAGTGTTATTATCGTGCGCTCCTAATCAGTACCGGGGCTGCCAGATTGTTGAGCGTTGACCCCAGTGACTTCAAAGTTCAAGTAATCGCAGCTACCACAAAGTACGTGCCCATACGAACACAAAAATTGTAATTACATTTTTACACAGTAATTATTAGACTGACACTGAAAGAAAGAAAAATCTATAAAATATCTTACTCTAAATCAAAAACTTAAAATTACATCTACCATCTAGACGTCAAATACACCATCTAGATGCAAAGGATAACATCTAGATCTGAATGTAAAAAATCCAAAATGGCAACACTGATTTTCCCGGAAAATTCTGAAACCAAACTTTTTTGCTAACACTTCCTGAATGGTTTCATATTTTTACTCATTGAAGATTTCCTATTGCACCCATTACTTCTTTTATACTTGTATCTTTTTCTGTTACATTTATGTAAAATTGTATAATAACATCAATCAGGGGCCGCCTCCTCAATGACGGTTGGTTGCATTTGCTCTCCAACATTCTACCTTTCACCCTGACTATATACCCTATCTGAGACTGTTGTTCGCCCATCTCTTCACAATATTCCCTCCACTTCTATCTTAGTCTGCCTTTTGTTAATCTTTCTTTAATTTTTCGTTACGGTATACATCTTTTAATGTAAACAGTGAAAGTACCTTTCCACGCTTTCATGTGTATAGGGCATATAGGACCAGATCTGCATTGAATGGGCCGATAGGGACTTAGTGGGTTATATGGTCAGCAACACGTCAGCGCAATACAAAGCCTTTTATAGAAAATTCCTTGGTAAACATTTAAATGAAGCATTTGACAATGCTAGCTGCAATGAATCACACGTACATTTTATAAGGATTAAAGATGGGATATCTTTCTTCAATATGGCATAAAAGCCATTGTTGATACCAACCATCACTGAGGCATTATCGGTACCAATTGCAGCGAAATTCTTCTTGCAGCGAAGATTTTTCCGCATGGGCAATCAAACTAAAATTAAAAGCTTGTTGCCATACGGCTACAATAACATCAATACAGATGGCCTGACAAGACTAAGAAAGAATAGAGGTACTAAAGGAAAAGAACAAGAAACATTTGAAATATTTCCTCTGGAATAAAAGATAGAGAGCCGACGTGGTGTAAACTCCTCCTTTTTTCTTCTTCCAACAATGACCTTGGCTCCCAGTGATGAAAGTAAAGGCGGCTGGCGTGAGACGCTGCCAGCCCCAGAAGCAGCCCCGGGCGAGGCATCATCACCTTACCAGACGCTGCCAGCCACTGACGCAGACACAGTTGAAGCACCGAGAGGCACCGGCACCCGTTACCCCCAGAAGCAACAGCAGCCTGGAGCATATGCCCCATAAATCTTGCAGTGCTCACGCTGCAATAGGGTGTGGCATACCGCCGCGACCTGCCGCAGCAGCCCGAAATGCCGCTACTGCTCCAAAACGCGCGATTTTAAGAAGTGTTCCCTGACACACACAAAAGACCCAGACTTCAAAACGCCAATTGTCAGCAGAAGGTGCTCCAACTGCACAGGAGCACACAGCGAAACATTTGTTGGCTGCCCGTACCTAAAGGAGATAAAGAGAGCGTTGACTCCTGCCGTGGCCAGAAACAATCAGTGCCCAAAAGCCAGAAAAAGGTACAAGGCCCCCAGGACAAACAAGCCGCAAGTTTCAGACCCGCCGAGAAGCCGACCCGCCTCTTCAGCAAAATCGAAGAAGGCGCACGACGCCACAAAAGAATCGGAACTTGTCCACGCAATTTCGGATCTCAGAGAAGAAATCAGCGCACTACAGAAAAAGAAAGCCGCTGAAAGAGCCGAGACGCTCAACCTCATCTCCCTAATGCTGGGATAAATCAAAGCCCTCAAAGAATACAGACTGGGCCTCAACACGCAACAATTCGACAGCCAAGATCTTATATCAAGCCGAAAAACAGCCCAGATGATAGAGAAAAAGCGACGACTAGTGGAAAGGGAGGAGCGAAGGAAGTATTTGGCGGAACTAAAGGAGGCCCGAGATAGTACCTACCGAGATGTCGCTAGACTGGCTCAGCAGAAAGAAGAAACAGAGTTTAAATTGCTAGATTTCAATAAGGTAAAAGCTGAGCAGGAAGAAAGAATGGCGTAACAGGCCCAACACACAAATGTCCGCGAGGATCTGAACGCAGCAAGAGGCATACTGAAAGAAGTCAGCGAAATCAAATAAATGCTCTCAATCAATGCGGTCAAAATCGATAAAATTGTGGCGGCTGCAGAAGAAACTCAACAAGAGCCAGAACAAGATGAAACTGACCAGGAAGTCGAATACCCCTTGTAGAACACAGACACCGAGTACGCAGAGCAGTCAGCAGTCGAAGACGCCATCGATATTTGAAGATCCCATCGAGATGCCAGAGGAACAGGACATTTCCCATGCAAGCAGTGAATCCTGGGCACAGAAAGACAGGAACACAAAAGCAGTCAGCAGGCCAAGAAAAACGACTTCCAGGGATATCCCTCCCCCCCCCCCCCCCCCAATCCCTACTCGAACCCCATAGAGCAGGTGGTTGCAGACTATGTAGCGGGATTCTTTAACGAGTTCAGCGAGGCTGACTTCCAAGAAGTGGTGCGATGGGTCTACGAAAAAAATATACCCACACAGACTAGAGATGAGAGAAGGTCACGCACATCCCATCTATGACCAGTACCCGCACAGGCTGGAGATGAGCGAAGGCCACGAACATCCCATCTATGACCAAGCAGCTTTGAGAGAAGATCGAAAACTAAGCGATAGAGCAGACATCTACACACGTTTGAATTAGGGACAACTCTACAAGAATTAAACGGAGCATACCAACGACTGCACAACCCAAGGACACCGAACGATGAAGGGAATCAGAGTCACAGCCTGACACCGCGCAAACCCAGAGGCAACAAACATAACAGAAGAAAGAACAGCCAGTTCTAAAAGTCAACTAAAAACGCCACTCAAAACAGAAATAAGGCAGCAATCTTTGCGAATAAACCAGTTCACCGAACGGGGGAGACACGGACAGCGCTAGACCTGATAGCAGAAGCCAGACCCCATGTCAAGTAATCCAGTCATCCCATTGGGAAATGCAATTTTCCGTTATTTGAAGCCCTATTCTGGCTCTTGCCAGGGGCCGCAATAAAGCCCGACCATAAATATAGTCTAATGGCTGAACGCAGTTTCTGGTACCTCTCCACAGTTGATCCTCATCCACATGGTAGCACTTTGTGTCATCGCTTGTGTGATGTCCTGGTGGGGTAAAAATATACTGCTAGACCCCATGAGACCCAACACCTGCCTGATCCAGGCCGGCCCAGGCATACTGCTAGTCCTTTTCAAATTAATCGACTCTTATGACATGCTTGTTAGGGAGGCAGACGGTCAATTCTTGTTTCCTCCACGATGGGGCCCCAAGACCCACACGGGGACCAGACCATAGTATGACGTTTAACACAAGCCCCTTACAGGGAAGGAAAAGCAGGCGTTGTTCAATATCGGCTGTTGCTAATACCTTGAACAATACACACAACATACCACTTAAAACTAAAATATACGAATTATTTTAAAACATGGAAAAGAACCGTCTATATTTATCTCTCGAAACAAAGGAATTTGAAACTGTGCATCAGCTATCGTACAACTGCACTGATAAGCACAGGTCGGAATTCGAGTCGTATGTCTTGAACTCAAGTCCGATTGTATCGCAAAATAAAAAAAAAAACTCGCGACTCGACTTGGGGTTTTGTCCAGCGACTCGCGACTCGACTTGGTGTTTTGTCCAGCTACTCGCTACTTGACTTGTAGCTTTGACAACTCGTTTTTCGCGGCCGGCCACTGGGAAGTTTGGTGATCAAATAAAATAATGTGACAACATTTCAGTTTTCTGCAAATTTATTACTATAACAGTACCTTTAACGTCTGTGCGTTCAATTAAGCTATTTACATACACAATTTAAATCTAACAACTGTTGTTTTGGTATTATAACAGACAAACAAGTTTAAAACAACATTTTTGTTCCATACACTAAACAGGCATATTAAAAAAAGGAATAAAGAGATTAAGGAAGCGAGGACACCAAAAAAAAAAAAACCCTATGACGAACACTGAGGAAAGAAGCCAAATCGGCTGGACTGGATTGAATCCATGATATTGAACTGATTACACAGGATACAACGGGATTGGGGAATATATACTGCGAGCCCTATGTGACATGTAATGGCAAAACAGGGCAATGCGTGAATGAATTACAAGACTTGAAAATGACTTTAATTCATGATGGTTAGTTGCGTATCCTTTACGGGACGTTGCAGAACCAACCCTAACAGCCCCTGGCTGTTGTGTGGTTTCTCTAAGCAAATTTACGTCCAATAGTTTGCCATTGCCTCTGGACGGTCGGCTTTCTTGATACCACTGTCGAAACCAATGCGTTGCCCGCAACTTGGATCGAACCCGGCATACCGGCATTACGAAGCGTTCGCATCGACAGCCACATAGCTGACAATTCATGATGAAGTGGCTTAATTCGGGACTTTACGTGGAAATATTTTTGGTGTCTTGCCACTTGACGGCAATGACTTGGGACTTTGGGGGCAATAACTTGGGACTTTGGGGCAATAACTTGGGACTTGGTGGCAATGACTTGTGATTTGGTGGCAATAACTTGTGATTTGGTGGCTATGACTTGTGATTTGGTGGCAATGACTTGGGATTTGGTGGCAATAACTTGTGATTTGGTGGCTATGACTTGTGATTTGGTGGCAATGACTTGGGATTTGGTGGCAATGACTTGTGATTTGGTGGCCATGACTTGTGATTTGGTGGCAATGACTTGTGATTTGGTGGCAATAACTTGTGATTTGGTGGCTATGACTTGTGATTTGGTGGCAATGACTTGGGATTTGGTGGCAATGACTTGTGATTTGGTGGCCATGACTTGGGATTTGGTGACAATGTCTTGTGATTTGGTGGCAATGACTTGTGATTTGGTGGCAATGACTTGTGATTTGGTGGCAATGACTTGTGATTTGGTGGCAATGACTTGTGATTTGGTGGCAATGACTTGTGATTTGGTGGCAATGACTTGTGATTTGGTGGCAATGACTTGTGATTTGGTGGCAATGACTTGGGATTTGGTTACAATGTCTTGTGATTTGGCGGCAATGACTTGTGATTTGGTGGCAATGACTTGTGATTTGGTGGCAATGACTTGTGATTTGGTGGCAATGACTTGGGATTTGGTGGCAATGACTTGGGACTTGACTTTGACTTTAATGGTGAATGAAGACTTAGTCTTAGCCAGTGGCAGCCAGCATGCACTGGATCGCAAATTATTCCTCCCCACGGCGCTTAACGGCAGAAGTGGTTTGTGATGATGATGATGATGATGATGATGATGATGAAGACTTAGTCCGTCCAACCTATGCTACAAAAAATTCATGCTAGCAAGAATCTCTTACGAATTATCAGGAAAATGTCTGAAATGAAATTGCAATACTAACTACATGAAGGGCAGACGGGTTTCAGAATTTCAAGGTTGAGAGCGGCTGCGTAGATTATTAATGCTCACGCAATTAACAACTTAATTGATTCTACAAACGAGACCTTCCTCAAATGCACATTTGAAGACCCTAAATGTAAACGGAGAAATTCGTTTTTATAAATAAATATGTTGAACAATAAGATGTCGAAATATGGTTGTCTGTAACGTTTCAATAAATTGTTATGAGAAAAAAAATTCTGGAGATGCCGGGGATCGAACCCGGGGCCTTTCACATGCAAAGCGAACGCTCTACCACTGAGCTACATCCCCAGTTGAAAATAAATGTATATGTTTTATTATGTACCAATACTGAATAAAAAAAAAAAACACATATTCTTGAGAAGATTTTTGCAAAGCTGCTTTTAAATTAAAATAGATAATAGCTGTTTGTGATATTTTTATAGTTTTCATTGCACTGTACTTCAGTTTGTCTAAACCATCTATTCTAATCGTAGCGAGTTTGTTGTGGAGACTTTTTCTCCTGACCCTTCACCTTCACTCAACAGGTGAAATTCTATCGGTTCATAAACTGTTTTCTCACCCGTGTTCCTCAGCCTTTTCTTGTATATACCCAATCAGTCATTTAATAAGATGACGTTTCAACAAAGAATATTGGCTGCAAACAATTCTCCGACATTCTCATCTCTGACTCTGTCCGAGTATTTCTTACGCTGCTGTTTATCAAGTTTATCTATCTCTTGATGTTGTTACACTTGTGGCGCTCTCTGCCTCTTCTCTTGCCGTCAACTTTTCCCTCAAGTCTCATCTTATCTTGATCCTCTTGTACCTTGCGGTATCGAAGTAATGTATAATTAATTTACGGGAAAGTGAGTATTCCCAGGGACTGTTATTCACTCTGTATTGGTTTGCATGGTCGGCCATGCTTTACACACAGGATAGGCAAAACAAGGGAAACACTGTTTCACTGCCCATCTGACAAACAATCAGAACCCAAAACAAAAACAAACATAGCTAGCAAATTTATGGTTAACTCTTGAAACTAGGGACAGAGAGTTAAACCTCGTCATCGGCAAGTGCTTTGCCAGCTGCCGTAGGCGTTGGCATCTCCAAGGGGTAAAATTCTGGATTTCTCCATGCCACTGTCACTCTTTCTCTTGGTCTGCCTAGTTTTTTTCACTCATTATGATATTCTCCGGTGTTCATTTTCCCATACATAAAGAACTTTGTCTCTTTCTCATCTATTATGTCCTACACTCTGTTCCTGATTAAGTTAAGCTGACTGATACAAGTCCAGGAGGAAAATCACCTGTACAAGCTGAGAAGTATGGAGATCTCGTTCTCGGTCTGAGGAGCGATGAGGCCATGCACTTCCGTCAAGGTAACAAGAGGTCATTTTTTTTTTGTACAATGTGCTACAGCAGCTGGGCTTGCAAGGAAACGAGCGTAAAGGTCACTGAAACAACTGTGGCGAAGCTGCTGAAAGAGCTTCACTGCCCATCTGGACAAACAATCAGAATGGGCCTCGGTAGACAAAAGTCAAACCCTTAGCTAGCAAATTTATGGTTAACTCTTGAAACTAGGGACAGAGAGTTAAACCTCATCATTGGTAAGTGCTTTGCCAACTGGTGTAGGCGTTCATGCGTCTCCACAGATCTGGATATTTGGTATTCTGGATTTCTCCATGCCACTGTCTCAAGCCATAATTTCTCTTGGTCTGCCTCTGCTACCAGTGATTTTTCCAGTCATTATGATATTCTCCAGTGTTCATTTTCTCATAACATGACCAAAGAACTTTAGTCCTCCTTTCTCATTGTGAGTCCTAGTTTATAATTGCCTGCTAACACTGCTGCGGCTAAGAAAACGACAGCTCATCCTGATTAAGTTAAGCTGACCGTGACGTACAAGTCGTGAATGGAGGAAAATCACCTGTACAAGCTTGAGAAGTATGGAGATCTTGTTCTCGGTCTGAGGAGCGATGAGGCCTATGCAGTAAAAATCTTTGCCGTCAAGGTAGGCACAAGAGGTCATTTCTCCATTTCCATGTACAATGTGCTAAAGCAGCTGGGCTTGCAAGGAAACGAGCGTAAAGGTCACTGAAACAACTGGGCGAAGCTGCTGAAAGAGCTTCGAGCTGTCTCCGGACGCAACGGAATGTCGTAGGGGGATGGGCCTCGGTAGACTGGTTCAAGTCCCTAGTATCTTATCCTTAAAGCCAATGTGTCTGATATTGATAAATGTCTGCCAGTGTCTCTCTGCCAAATGCCAAAGTCTAATACAATTGTCCCTGATAAACCAACAATAAACTTGTCACTGGTCGTGAACGTAGGCAACTGAGTTAATTTGCTACCGCAGCGACAATATAACACTAAATCTCACAGTCCCTGTTTAAGTCACCATATCTGATAGTCTGATTAAGTGCAGCCGGGGAAGATCAGGGCCTGGCTTCATAACCCAGGTTGGCCCACCTTCCGAGATTGTTTAGGGAAGCTAATGGGCCGAAACAATTGTCAAAAACAAGTAAAGGATCTCTACAATGATGACCTCCGAGCCTGGGAATTCCCTGCTGTCGCAGCCTGCTCCCAAACACAAGTGGTGTTCTATATTATTCTACTTCCGATTTGCCATTTCCAGGTAAGAGAAAATGTTAATATTAATATTGTATTCTGGCAGTCTATACTACCGTATTTGCAACATTCTTCTAAATAACACATCTTAGTTAGGGAACTGCAAAACTCTATTTCTTGTAACATGAGTTTCAAATCTCACGATCAGAATTTGCTTTGTAATAATTGCCACCATCAACTAAAATATGAGTTTGACTGTGGGAAATCATGCTGCTGCTAAGACTTTTGAGTGATCACCATGTGCTACTGTGTTCACCTAAACAGGGGATTGGGAAGAATGATGGGTGTTACGGATTCACTGTCATGAAAGATAATATTCAGGACAGCGTGCACATATAAATTGTTTGCGTTTTCATAACCTGCGCCACATGTTTATGTCAAATCTATGTCAGCCAATTCGAAGTCTGAGTGAAGACGGACAACAGACTTAGTTCACTATCAACATAGCATTGAGGGAAAGTATGTTGTAAGACAAAAGACCTTCAGACTAGAAAGGACATTGAATATGAGGAGGAGTGATGGGCTATATCTTATTAAAATGTTGTATTAATTGATACAGCATTCTTGTAAGTCAAGATACTACACGTATGCTCTCTGTTTCCCATGATTACAGCGCCCATGGGACATTTTTCATGAAGTAGCCTACATTGACTTAGACTGCTGGGAACCAAGGACAAGGTGGAGAACGATGTGGAGACGCGAGGTGGGGATGAAGTGAAGAATAAGCTGAAACAGGCAGAAAACAGGCAAGGAAGAGTTGGACAAGCTTGACAGTTCCTCACGGCTGTCAGAGGCTTAAAGCTAAGTTAACCTATTTTGACTTAACATATCAATATCATTCTACCACTCTAAACCCCGGAGCTTGTTTTGGGGCGTATCACTTTTTTTAACCAGTCACTGTTTGTGTAAATAAACAAACTGGGAATTTCATTGTAGTAAATAAAGCTGTATGTCAAGTTTTAAACTACATAGTTTGTTAAATTCCAAATGTCTGTTCTTACATGTTTAATTAAACTGTTAGGATAGAATAACATTTGGTGGGGGCTCAAATAATATAATAATTCTTTAATTATTAATAATAACACCGGGAGAAGGTAGATGATGACGGAGGAATCACTTGCCTGTCTAATAATTCATTAAGTATGATAGACATCTAAAATTCCTTGCCTTCTCTTGTGGGTACCAAGTGCAGCTAAAGTTAAAGTACTTAACGAGCAATATGGTTTGTTTTTTCTTGGGTATCCAGGACTGTGTCTGATGAACATAGCTCAGATTATAGTTCCGTTAATCTGGTGGAGGGAATGTGTTGAGAGGAACATTCCTACTCAACATAGTAAACATTTAATCCCACCGTCACGTCACATAGCCTTTGAGACTAAGATAGGAAACATTATAAGCAGCTCCTCGTGGGAACAATCAGCAGAGGTACCTTGGAGTGGCTGCTGCATCAAACGACCGAGCATGCATTGAAAAGGCCCAATGTGAAGTGACGTTCATTGTGATAGCACAACACAAACAAGCCGGATCTGTAAAACGTTTGTGCACGCAATACACAAGTTCTGGTACAAGACTGAAGTCCAGAAGTGGGTAAACAACCAGAATTTACATCACAAGTCAAACCGGAAAATGAGACCCAGGTCTGAACCAGTGTCCTACGGGGCATTTTGCAGAGTCAAATTTTCTGTCTCTTTAACTTGGAACTGTCAACTGTCTGCATGCACCACTTTTTTAGGGCAGAGTAGACAGGCTGCATGGCTAGTGCTGTCACCACAGACAGCACAGGTTAGGATGTTTAATTTTGCCCCCAACAGAAAAACTTAATCACCTTACTGGGGGGGTCGAACCAAGGTTTCCTGCATGAGAACCTGAAATTGTCACCGCTCAGCCAGGGGCTCCTCTTATCTAATCTGGACCAATCTTTTAAGATCAGCTCTGAAGTTTCTTTTGATGCATCACAACTGCATGTGGCATACACCAGCTTGATGTTCGCATGCTCCGAGTTTAGAAAGACTAGATTTTTATTTAAGACAGAAAATTCCTGTCTGTGCATTCTTACCCATTGATTCATAACATCATTCTTCTTCCCTTTACCTCCACTAGAGCATAGGCCCTCAACCAACTCATGCCAGGTCATCTTCTCCTTTGCTATCATAAGCAGCTCCCCTCATGTTTCCCTCATCTGTTTAACTTCATTCCCTAGTGCCTTCTCTGTGTGTGTTCGTGTCTACCTTTATTTCTATGCTCATGCAGGTTCCAGTTCAAAACTCTTCTAGTTTTACTGTTCTCAGGTTTTTTCAAAGCGTGTCCAATCCGACGCCATCATATTTTTTTAAAACTCCTGATTCACTGAAGTTTGCACAGTCATGCTTTAAAATTGTTGCTGTTTTCTCTCGCATTGATCTTCATATACTGTTATCAGTGTCTTTGCCTCCTTACAGCTCCAAGGATGGGAATACATAAGGTTCAATGCAGCCTCTTCAGACTGAAAGCTTAACAACAAAAACACACACATATCAACAAATAAAAAGACTTAAAAAACATTCCAACATAATGAGATCTGTTCTGTTCTTGTATAGATGGGAGAAGTCCAAAAACAAAACAATAATTGTAGGTATCCATGTAAAAATCTCGGCCACAACAACCTTAGTTAAGTCAATGAGAATTACGGTGCAACAATACAACAGACATTAAACAAATAAACAGTATTTTACAAATGAAACATGGCATGACGCGAGTCATTTGAACTTTACAAGAAAAAAAAAACATCATGTACAATTTAAAATACAATAATAATCTAATAATAACAATCATCTGCAGTAAGATAATAGCTGGTCACTCGGCTGCCTGCTCAAAGCTCTTAGGATCGAATCTGCATCCAGCTGATTTTTTTTCTCCAAAATCAATCTGGGTTCCGTGCTCGACTCAGTCTAAAATGTGAACCCAGGTTATTCCTGGGAAGTAAAAGCGGCAGTGTGGTGATGAGCACATCAGCTACTGAGTGCCGATTGGTCTTTCAATGCGACACTGGCTTAAAGTGCCTATTACTTTATTTTCACACCATTATGTGTCTTGCCGACTGGCATAGGCAATCATGTCTCTCCCCAACTTGCCACATCCAGCAGCATGTATCAGTTTGTGCAAACACCCTTTCATGCCATGACAAAAGGCTGTCAAGAATCTTCTCTTGTTGTATACCTCTTGTCTTTCTTTCCACAGATCTTTCCAGTTGTCACAGCATGTTCTCATTCCTCTTGTCTCATAACATGGCCTCTTTCTAATGCTTGTGATAAGTTGTCTTTGGGCCTTAGCTTATTTCAAAACATCTGGAGTACTAAAATATAACAGAAATGAAAAAAAAAATGTTCAACAAAACAGTCATGCCTTACTTAATAATGTCATTAATATGTTCTTAAAAATCTAGCCAATTCAAAAGCAGCGTAACTGAATGTATGTTTTACTATGCTCCCGACATTGTACAAAATTGGCGAGTTCACACTAGGGCAGGATTTTATAATTCGCTATGGGTTCAAAGGTTAGTTCAGTCAAAAAAAAGAGGAACATCAGAAAACAGTCCTAGGAAAAAAAGGCAGTCAGCAAGATGCCAACCACATGCTGATTGGTCGATTACATCACCCACTGAGTGCTGATTTGTCAACCACATCATCCATTGAGTAGTGATTGGTCAATCACATCACCCACTGAGTGCTAATTGGTCAACCACACCATTAATTGAGAATTGATTGGTCAATCACATCACCCACTGAGTGCTGATTGGTCAACCACACCATTAATTGAGAATTAATTGGTCAATCACATCACCCACTGAGTGCTGATTGGTCAACCACACCATTAATTGAGAATTGATTGGTCAATCACATCACCCACTGAGTGCTGATTGGTCAACCACACCATTAATTGAGAATTGATTGGTCAATCACATCACCCACTGAGTGCTGATTGGTCAACCACACCATTAATTGAGAATTGATTGATCAATCACATCACCCACTGAGTGCTGATTGGTCAACCACACCATTAATTGAGAATTGATTGGTCAATCACATCACCCACTGAGTGCTGATTGGTCAACCACACCATTAATTGAGAATTGATTGGTCAATCACATCACCCACTGAGTGCTGATTGGTTAACCACACCATTAATTGAGTACTGATTGGTCAATCACATCACTCACTGAGTGCTGATTGGTCAACTACATCACCCATTGAGTAGTGATTGGTCAATCACATCATCCACTGAGTGCTGATTGGTCTATAACAAATATGGATCTATTTTATTTTTTAAAACTTATTCATGAAAATATATCCCCAAGATGTTAGTCAAAAATGGCCATGGCTATAAAGTTAATCGTATGTGTCGATTCCTCCCCACCCAAAAAAAAAAAAAAAAAATGGTTGACACATTCCGTTTCTGAGGACAGCTTTTATCGAGTTTGCCTCTCTAGACAGTTGCAGTTCCCTGCTGACGAGATTCTGTCTTCCCAATTGGGCATCCACAATCAAAACACTGTGAAGGCAGCAAGGTCGAGGCTGCCAAATCTATTGGTCAGTATCCCGCTACGACATAGCACAACAATAATATACGCTGCTCCCACGAAAAAAATAGTAACCTCCATTTGAAATGCGCACAAAATAGCATTCCATGATAAGGGAACAGCACAATCCGAGAGAAATCACAACCACCGAGGAAAAAAACACGGCTGGCATCCACCATTTTGAAAACAGAAATCGGTCAAAAATTAAATACTATACTATATTGATAATTAAATAATATAACATGTGCTCCAAGTTTTTTTTTTTTAATAGTCAAAAATAAATATAAACAAAAAAGTCTTGTTAACACAAATCTGTAGCACTCTTTTACTTTTGCTATGATCACAGAGTTCCTCTTCTGTCTTATATCCCCCCCCCCCCCCCCCCCCCCCATTTGTTTTAAAAGCCTTCAACCAGTTAACTCCTTGCCGTCTCCGCATTACATAATTTTCTTCAAATTTCTTTCTCCAAATTTTTAGGTCCCTCAAAACTAAATTTTTGAGTCCCTTGGTCATAGATGAATCAGTATTCAGTAACCAAAAATCCCCCGTGTGGGTTCCGGGGCTCCCATTGTGGGGAAAACAAGAATAGACCCACTGCCTCCCCAAAAGCATGTCGTAAGAGTCGACTAATTGGGGAGCTTCCTTTGAAGTCGGAGTGCATCTACCGAAGAAGCCAGGAACCAACAGTCTGTATTCAAGAGAATGAGATCTGTAAAACTGATGCACATGCAACACTCAGGTTCTGGAGCAGGACTGCAGTTCAGTAGTAGACGAGCAACCAGAACCTTCCGCCAGAGTTTACAGCTGGTGAACGCGAAGAAGAAGTAACCAAAAATCAAGATTACGCATTTAAAAAAAAAGTGTGCTCAACTGAGACTAATAACATCAATACCTCCCCGAAGTGACCAAAAGTTTGTTCACATTAACAGTCTTCTTCTTAAGTGAGTTCATGCTGATGACGTTTACTATAGTACAAATTAATCTGAGTTAAGCTGTTGCCATTTTATTGACTTTGTGCATATTAAGGTTTAAAAAGAAAAAAAAAGGTTAGTTGCAAGATTCACTTGGCAACATAACAAGGCAGTCCCCGCAATTTATTGTCTGTTGCATGGTTTACAGGGCAATTTGATCTTAAGAAGTTTGCCATTGCTTATTCATGTATGGGTTCTGGACCACATCTGGGGTCTGGGGGGGGGGGGATCAGACCTGTTGCCACCACAATAAGCATGTGCAAAAGGTGTTTTCTTCAAAGTCAGAGTGCATCTACCGAAGAGGCAAGGAACCAACAGTCTGCTATTCAAGAGAATGATGTGCAGGCAAAACTCAAGATCTGGAAGAAAACAAAAGTCCAGAAGTGGATAAAGAATCAGGAGTTCCCATTGGAGTTTAGAGAAGGCGAACACTATGAAGAAGCCATTGCCTTCTGAGGAGGTGATGCTCATAGTGCTGTTAGAATCAATACTGAGCAGTCTGTTGCCAAACTGCCTGCAGCTGGCTTCGTACCTTAAACAAAATTCAAAGAATCTCAGATGAAATCAGCTGCCCTTCTCATAATGGAAGTTGGCATGCAAAGAATCTTTAGCACTCTCTAACTTTGGCCCTGATAGCATGATAGCACTTCCCTCTTTATCTTTTGCCTTTCATCCACTGCTGCAGTAAAAGCCTTCAACCAACTCCACATTATTAATTTCTGTCTCTAATTCTTTCCTCAGTTTTGTGTGTGTGTGTGTGTGGCCATGTTGGTCCCAGTGCAAAAAACATTCAAGTTACATTGTTATCAAGTTTTCTCGATGTCTTCATCCAATTCTTTTTTTCATCATTCTCATTGGAATGTCTACTGGCGAACATTTCCTTTTTTTCAGTCCCTTATTTAACTTTTACTTTCCTTCTGCACATTTGTTTTTCACATTTTCCTCAAATCTGGTTTTTAAAATATGGCTGTAAGTACACAAATTATATGTCAAAATTTCGATTTCATTTTCTTCTCTTATCGATGCAGAAGAAGGATAAGGATAAATAGAAGCAAAAGAATAGGAAAATAAAAACAATAAGAAAACCTATCTATATTTCTTCAGGGGGCAGCTGTTACGGTCTACAAAAAACAAAACACATACAAATTATTAAATGACAAAATC
The DNA here is from genome assembly GCA_905116865.2 of Candidula unifasciata. Lineage (NCBI taxonomy): Eukaryota > Metazoa > Mollusca > Gastropoda > Stylommatophora > Geomitridae > Candidula > Candidula unifasciata. The sequence goes on along the minus strand of CAJHNH020001243.1, from coordinate 118,259 downwards.
ACCAGCACTTTAAGTGTTTAAACTAGGGCTGTACCGAATATTCGCTTCGTATTCGCTTCGGGGCTGAATAGTGGACCCAATAACTATTCTGTATTCTGCCAAATAGTTGCGGTCAGGCCGAATACGAATAGTGGTTACCTCACAACCGTTTCTGGACTGGTGGAAAAAAACATCAAGACTTCCCACCTGGGTTTATACTGTGAAGCGTTATCTTTGTGCACCACCTACGAGCGTACCAAGTGCCCCTTTATTTCCATCTTGCATGTGTTGCGAGTAGTGTTGTCGGCTTTATTTCTTTGAGTGGAGTGTCCTCTTCGTTGATTCTTTGAAGTAACGGGAGTTTGTCATCATTTATGGGTGTCGTATCTGTTCTTTCGTCGTCTCGTGGAAACGGCAGCGGCTGAATGTTTTGATCGACGTTCGGTTTCTTGATTTTCTTTGTTGTTTGATCTTCTGGCGTTGGCCACCTGGCGTCTGGTTTTGTGAGCTCGCGGGGGGCTGGGCGACTTGTAAGGACGGCATTGTTTTCTTCGTCAGCGTTATTTTTGTTTTTGATGTTTCGCCTTGCAGGTTTTCATTTTGACTCTCTGTATTTGTCGTATTTTCCTGTTTAGTACAGCTGGAAATACCTCCAGTGAGACAAAAAGCTGGCCTAATGCTGACAACATGGAACGAAGGTTTTTCATGGAGGTGTGTCAGCACACGAACTAATACGTGCTGCAGGAGATCGCAGATTGTGGCGAGGCATAATCGCCCATGCCAGCCGGCAAAGCACATGATGATGATGATTCACTATTCGTATTCGTATTCGGCCGAATAGTTGGTCCAGCTATTTGTATTCGGCCGAATAGTGAAAATCACTATTCGGTACAGCCCTAGTTTAAACAAATGTCTAGGAGTCTGCACAATGGAATCTAGCTGCATTGGATATGCTTATCGAATGCCATCTTGGGGAATATTAGGTGGTCAGGTCCCTATCTCTTTCTTAGAATGACTTTTGTACTGGTGTCTGAAAGCCACATAAGAAAAGAAAAAAAACCACACACATATGGCCAAACCCTGTTGTAATATATCAACAATTTAACATGAAAAAAATTAGGCATATGAACAGGAAACAATTATTGCTTTCACAAAACTGCAATTAGATCATAAAAAAAAAAGTTGCAGATAATTGTCAACAGGTTTCTTTGATGACACTCTTTAAATATGATGGTCAAATACAATTAATGAGAGCAGAATTAGGGAACTAGCCTAGTAAGGGCAGTAAGGGATAAGCAAGTGTAGATAACAGTACAGGGGTTTCATTTCTCAGGGGAGAAAAATGCTAAAGTTTTAAAGTCAAGAGGATTGAGTCCAGTGAAGCCAGTTTTACACTTTTACACATAAAGATGTCCCCCCCCCCCCTTTCAACAGAATGGTTAGCCACCTGCTGAGTGCCATGAAAAGCCCAGACTTTGTAATGATCACCCACGGGTATCTGTCAAGTATGAATATGTGAACTGATTTGTGATGTCCATAATTTGAACACATGACCTTTAAAGTCTGAGCCTAACAGTTTAACCACTTTGCCCATGGTGAACCTCTCAGAGAAAAAAAAAGGGGGATTGGATCATAGAAAAAGGTGGAGCTTGAAAAAAAAAAAAGCTATACTGAAATGAGCAAAGTCAACAATATGAAGCTAGTTTTCAACAACTAGGTATATCATTTGTATAGTTTGAGGGTCACTAAAAGGACAAACTGATTTTATACATTCTGTTTTTGGTGTGACATGTGCAAAATGGTTTACTTTGTAAGAACTTTTCTCGGGGATACCTGAACAATGGAAAGTACTGAGCTTAGCTATGTTTTTTTCTCTAGGTCACCATGGTGAAAAGGTGTTTAACCCCCTACCCCTCCCCTCTCAATGTGCCTTCTGTACCCAGGAGGGGATGAAGCAGATTTTAATGTATGTCCCATTGTAGTGGTAAAGTGACCATTGATTACCTAGGGGTCCTCACTTTTCCCTCAAAACTGACATTATTATTATGCCTTTAGTTGCACTTGCATGGAATTATATAAGTTCACTTTATATCAATTTAAGTGGCTATTAAAAAAAAAATAAAAGGTGTTTCTCAATTCATAGAATTTCCTTTCCTGTAGAGTTCCAGGGCCCCATTTTGTGGGGGAGGGGAGGAGGGAATAGATCCACTAGTCTTTAACAAACATGTCCTAAAAGTTGAATAATCAATCAGGGCTTCGCTCAGATCGAACCTGTGGTACCCGAAGGCACATAAATCGCAGCCTTTGTGTAAACCATATCACAGCCTGCCTTCATCCCCCTCCCCCTTTAAGAGGAAGGTGAACAACTGAATTTTTCAAGTCCCACCTGCAGTTGCCTTGGCAAGGCCGAGCAAATGATTCTACAGGCCTTGTGTGGCCTGTAAACTACTCACCGTAAAAATTACCTAGTGAAATCACAAACAGTCAAAAAATGCTGGAGTTGATTCTGCCATCTCCAGTACAGGGCACACAACTAAATGTGTCTATACTGCCTGTGGGCTAGACAGTGCCCTCCCTTGAGTTAGAGTAACATATTTTGGGGATAAAATCAGTTAATGTGGCAACTTTGGGATAAGGCTGTCAGAAATAGTTAGGGTAATACACCACTGGAAATGACCAGCTAAAGAAAGAAAATCTCTTCTGTTGTAAAGTTTAAAAGCACTTTATGACATAGGGAAACCAAGACGGTGAGCTAAAACATGATTAATAAGAGCATCCTTAACTATGCACATATCGGCACAGACAACAATGCTGACCAATGAGAAGCTTATCAAAATCCAAAGATATTGTGTTAAACTCAGAGAATATGAACAGTAAAGTATTAACTGTATCTCGACGGACATAAAGTTGGAAAACACTGCATGATAGGGAAGAAAGAAAGAGAATGAGCAAGAATCTATGTGCCAGAGCCTTCATCGCCCATGCTTGACTCGATCCACAGCAATGTAATATGCCTTTTTGTCATGTACAGAGTGCCATCCTATAGGGCCGACCTCGCAATCAGCACATATCAAATATTTGATGTCATCAACCTTTGAAGAGAAACAAAAAAGGACATGAATGAAAACAATATGACTTTCTGTCAAAAAGTGTTTAAAATATATTTTTTAATTCTACAAAATGTGAAACAAAATCAATCAGCTCTATCGCTCAGAGAAGGCTAAATCTAGTCACTTCCGACTGCGTGCCACCCACCCCCATCATAATTGAAGAAATATCACCATTCCTTCAGGGACCTGTTCTTGAAAAGCACAACTAAATGTCACTGCTTCTACGTGCACCTGCATAGTGTTTAGGAAGCCTAGATGTGAATATATTAACTAAATATAGCCTTTAAAGGGGTTTCCTTGTCAATCTATTAGTTTACTTAAAAACCAAGTTGACTTAAAATGTCCCCATATATCTCAGTGACCGAGATCAAAGGGTCACGGCATGAATCACATGACACAATTCCTACAGCTTCATGACCAAATTCTTTTTTTAGCAATCCCCGGGCGAAAGGATTAAACACATCTAGCGTATGGCAAACAATACAGCAAATGACCGTTTTTACGCCAGCAGCGCATCCGGCACAGGATGCTAAACACAGGTTTGTGTAGATCAAAGGGCACTTGATAGGTGATGTTGATAACATTCCTGCTGCTTTTGCTTCCCAGAGCATTTCTGGTATCAGTGTTAGGTACTGTCAACCTGGGACCAAGGTCAATTGCCCAAATCTGCCTTGACCGGGATATGAATCCTAGACCTTTTAGGTAGGAATTTTTTTTCTGTTACACCAGCCCCTATCCGCCAGCCTGCATGTACCAAGCCTTTTGCAGAACATCGCTTTCCCCAACGCTCAACGGTGTGTTGTGTGTTGGCAGGCAGATAGACTGGATGGCTCTGCACCACTTGGTCATGAATTGATGTATGACAAGTTAGATATTGTGAGGGCCCTTTGGGAGCGAGGAAACAGTGCAGAGATGCAGATAGATCATTATGGTCTAAGAAGAATGGCGCTACTAAGAGTTACCAGGGGATCTGGCCGATGCTCGACACTCAGGGGAAGGATGAGATGAATATGCAATCAAACGGTCACCTGTTCCATCGGAATTGGAACGCTTCGCTTGCTGCTGAAGATGGGGACTGAGCATTTATAAGAGTGTCCAGAGTGCTGTGATGTCAATTCTCATTTCAACATTCCTCATGCTTTGCCTGCGAGAAACTTGGTATCTCACCAGATCACCTGCCTCATGCACTTTCCTACCCAAGGTGTCACTTATATCCTGTGCCTTTCTTCATGTTAGTTGGCCCCTGCCCCTTCCTACCTGGTATCATGTCTTCTACTACTATTCTTTCCAATCCGCCTTGGAGCTTGATATGGCCAAAATATAGCATGCAGGACAAGACGTTTACCAGCCGATCTTCCTCAATGTCCAGATTCATTAGGATGCCCCCCACCCAGAGAGAGAAAGAGAGAGAGAGAGAGACAGACAGAGAGACAGACAGAGACAGACAGAGAGAGACAGAGATTACGCTGAATGGCACCTTTTCAGACAACAATGTGTTAAGGGAAGGTACAGGATAAACAGCCCATGGATTGTCGACATGACTAGCAAGACCCACGTGCATGTTACACAGAAAAATGCCTGGGTGGTTTTAGAGACCATGTGTTCATATATTACACATACATCAATCAATCAATCAGCTGCTATTTACACTTTGAATCTGCAAACAGATCTCCACAACTTTTCATCTCTATCCTGGTTACACACTCTGAGAGAGACTACTTATCAACCATCTTCTGATGTTATTTTCCCATTTAAATCGCTGTTTGTCTCTTGCTCGCCTTCCTATAACTTTTCTCTTCAGTGTGGTTTTTACAAGAGTGCCATGTTAACTAATGTGGTTGAAATATCTTACTGGGACAGAGGAGGAAGAAAGAGAAGAAAAAAAGGACGAAAAAAGAAAAAGCGGATGAAGTAGCAGCACAGGATAATGAGGAAAAGGAGGAGGAAGAAGAAAACAAAAGAAGAAACAACAGAAGAAGACAAAAAAGAAGAGGAAGACAAGAAACCAAGAGACAGACTCAAGATGACTACCAACATCCCCATGAACTTAGAAACTCTACAGATGTTGAACGTAAGCAATACTTACTGTTTTTGAAAAGCCAACATTGTCAAACGTCAGCATGTCTGATACACGCCAGTAGTCTATTAAAGTTACTCCTTCCACAGGAGCGCGTTCTGATTTTTGGTACATGTTCGGTAGGAAAAACTGCAAAAGATGGAACAAAGTGGCTCAATTATCATTACAAATGATAACAGTGGATAAAAGATGTACCATGTTTCTCTAAAAATAAGACATATCATAAACCATACTCAAGTCTCAACAGTTTAGTAGCTCTTTCACGCAACAGACGTTTTAACTGAGGGTTGTCATTTAGTAGTAAATTTGAGTTGTGATAAATGTTTTCATCCATGCATTGACGGTTGGCTGACGCGAGCTAGAGGATTTCTGGGCAAAATATCTCCACGGGCCACCATCTTCAAGATCCTCTGCTAGCTCAGTTTATGCTCATTTAAGCCATTAACTGTGGCCCGTGAGGATATGTCTTGCAAAAGGATTCGTAAAACCAGCAGAGAGCAAGCTGGCACCTGTGGTGAGGTACAGAGTAACGCCTTACACACCACCATGGACTTAACGTTCCCTCATGCCTTGTGATCACAATTATCGCAACACACTGTTTCATTTTAAAATAAGAATTTGTCAGTCCCAAAATGTTAAAACTTGAGCATGAAACATAGAAATGAACATGGAAGCTGTCAGATGTGCCTACACTAACCGCCCTACACTAGAACTGCAACTTGGCACAAACAGCCAATCACGAAAGCCACCATTGCACTGGCAAAAGTACTCTCTCTTTTAAATATAATTAGCCATCACCATTTCAGTGCATTCACATTCGTGAGTGCAACAGAAAAGAAAAACATTCCACATGAAATCCACAAGCTCACAGTGTCACACCAAGCACTCAACTCAGTAGCTTGATGATGGAACCTTTGTACTCCTGGTCTAGAAATGGGAAATTTGCATCAGCAAAACCTAGCTGGAAGCAAATAACATTTCAAAGTGTCAATGGTCAACCTGGCAAGTCTAGCCAGAAGTCTTCATAGCATGATATTTTAAAATTCACATAATATAAGCCCCAGGACAAGAAGAGGGTAGGAACCAACAATCTGCATAGAAATAAGCCACATCTGTAAAATGATTGTGCATGCAGAACTCAAGTTCTGAAACGAGACCAAACTTCAGAAGTGGACGGACAACCAGAACTTTCCTGGAACAAAGCCAAAGTCAAGAAATGGATGAACAACCAGCTGGGGCTTACAGCTGGTGAATGCACACAAAAACAGTCCCTCCCCATGACCTGATTCAGACTTGATTAGGCCCTAAGCTATTTAAAGCCCTGAGACCCCTACCATTTAAAATATCAGCAGCTAAACTCGGAATCTGTAAAATATACACACCTTTTAAATATATGGATAATGGAAATACACTGTTTTAATTAACAAAAATAAATAATAATGAATAATGAATGTGTTTGCAAAATCAAAGAAATTATATAATCCCCTAAAAGTCTATGAAATGAAAGCTGCAATTTAAATATATCAGATGAAATTTACATTTGTGGGAAAATGAAGTGACAAATATGGAAATTGTTGGAAAATAAAGAGACAAAAATGGAATTTGCTGAGGCCCCAGCAGACTGTGACGCCCTAAGCTGTAAATTAAAATCTGGCTCTCCTTTCAATACCGGACGCGGGCTGGACGGTAGATTCACGAATCAAAGAAGACAGTGAGGTCGACATCAGGGCTGCCAATGCTTGGTTGTGTCCCCCAGATCTGGGGGTTTTTTTTTACGCTGCGGGGAAATCTGGGGGGTTTTTTTTTTTTTTTTTGTTTTTGTTTTTGCCGATCTGTATGCTTTAAAGACCGATAAATTTGCGTGGTTAGGGGTAGGGTTAGGGCTAGGATTAGGGGTAGGGTTAGGGGTAACGTTAGGGCTACGGTTAGGGTTAAGATTAAGGGTAGGGTTAGGGGTAGGGTTAGGGTTAGGTTTAGCGTTAGATGTGACAAGTTTGACGCAGGAGTTTGCTATAATCGAGCACAGTCACACACACCCAAACAGTTGACGGACTGTGGATGCTAAGGACAATTCGCCACCAATCGGGCACCAGCCGCGCGCTATTGTCGTCATATTTGGCAGAATTTCAGTGGCGCCCACTCCCACAAGCATCAGATTGTCGGCCAGTATTTGGAACTCCTACGTCAAAATGTTCACATCTAACCCTCTCCCTAACCCTACCCCTAACCCAAACCCTACGCAACTCTACACGTAACCGTATGATGATAGGCAACCCTACACGCAACAGTATCATGACTACGCAACCCTTCACGCAACTGTATGATGACTACGCAACCCTACACGCAACCGTATGATGACTATGCAACACTACACACAAGTGTACGCAACCCTACACGCAACCGTATGATGATAGGTAAGTATGTCATTTGTTTCGTGACTTGTCCGCTCACTGTTTGCAGTGCGGCCAAGGGAGAGAACTCCCACTAAACCGGACTAAGCCGTCCAGCCCGCGTCCGGTATTGAAAGGAGAGCCTTAGCCTAAATTCTAAATATATAACAGTACTGCTATGACCAGAAGTTTAACTATTGACAGCAAAAGCTGAAGTTGACGACATCGTGAATACAAACCTCTTTCTTGACTAACGTAGCCTGGTGTGGAGACAGTACAAGACTGGGACATCTTTGGCAGTAAATACTTGTCTTATTCTTGCCATCACCGTCAGAAATTCCTCCAAGCTTCGTTGACGCCGTCTGCTGATTATCGGGATCCGGCGACTTTAGATCTGTTCTCTCAGACTCCGCCATTTATTAAATGATAATATATTCCAAGTATATTTACAAAGTTACAAGTTCAACTGCATTAAATGAATTAGTTAGTAAAATTTAAGCGTGTACGATCACCGAAAGTGCAAAGGCACGGAAAATTGGAGTCGTTTCATGATAACGCCATATTAATTACCAAATTTATTTTTTCAAGAGAAATGCCGAAACAATCCTTCAAAATAAATAATATGCAAAGTATTATTTCTGTTTTTATTAAAATGTAATTATTCATAACAACAATTAGAAATAAACTTAGTTAAATATTTTTATTGTATTTTTTAAGCAAATGTAATAAATAGGGTGCTATTAAAAATCAATGTGAATATTGTTTTGTTGTGTTACTTTTTAGTTTACCAACAAGGGTAAAGAGTTCAATCTAGCAGGTTCTTGCAGAACTTCTATCTCATTAATTAATAAAGAGACAATGCTTTGACCAACACTCACAGAAAGAAGTCTCATTAATCAGGTTTCGTCTCCGTTATAATTAATATTCGGCTAAAATGCAGCACAAAATGTCCTCTGTTTTTGTTGTACACTCTCTCAATTTGCTGTTCCTCCATCCATCGGCGTTATCTTTCCATGTGTGTCAGTATCTCATCATCATCATGTAGCAGGTCGTTTGCAGAACGTCGCTCTCATCGTCTGCCTGAAAGAAACTCGGTCTCTCGCCAGTTCTCCCACGTCATGTACTTTCATACTCAAGGAGTCACTTATATCCTGTGCCCATCTTCGTGTCCGTCGGCCCCTGCCCCTCCAAAATATTACAGCTTTCGAGACAGGGTGCTGTTTATTAGCCAATCTTCCTTGATGATTGTTGATATCTACATATTGCTAATCTGTCTTCAACGTTTCCCATCCAGTAAAGTTCAGAAAGATTGTTGGTGAGACTTTTCTCTTGTGCCTAGGGCGGTGCATAGAGCAGAGGTCATAGCTTTCCATGACAGGCGGATCGCTGTGACCTGCTTCAGGTGAGTGTTTGTTAAGCCCATGGCTGAACCTTTCCTGCTGATGGTCCTACGCACTCTCTTAGTCTTGCCCGTGTTCTGTTCCCTTTCCGGTGTTCAAATAAGGGCTTGATGGGGGAGTCTTGTCTTTACTATTCTGAGTGCATGCCAGATGTTTTTCCAGCGGCGCTTTTTAAAACTAAATTGGATACATTATCTTGCTTGGTCGCTTGTCTTTTTTTTTTTTGCGAATTGGATGTGAAATCTGTCCAGTGGAGAATTAGTGTTTTTGTAAGACTTTTGTTCTCAAAACTGTCTATTTTTTTTTTTTTTTTTTTTTTTTTTTTTTTTAAACATATAGAGCTACCGTTGCTTTCCAACCCTCGAATCCAAAACTTAGCACTGGAATCACACAAGAGTTAAAGATCTTAAGTTTTGTGTTTGCTGAATGTCTTTGACTTCCAAATGTTTGACAGTTTGTTAAAGGCACTAGATGCCAATGCGATTCTAGATTATATTTCTGGTGCTGAGTCCCCTATAGATGTCCCCTGTGGATGCGAGACGTGCTGTCCAAATATACTACAGGTAGACAGTAAGAAGAACTGATAGTCGAACGGACAGACAGCCAAACAGCGGATAATCAGACTATAGATCATTTATACGTAAATACAAAGAAGCAGACCGAAAGGTAGACAAGCAGACAGATAGATAGGCATTCACATATACACAAATAGACAATATTTTCTAATATAAACAGATAGACCAAAAGACAATCAAACAACAGAAAGGACAAATATAGATATCATTCCACTAATAATCAAACAAACAACAATAGACAATACTATCATACAAAAATTATACAGCACAAACAAACTAAATTACCTACACTAACATGCATAGTCACGAAACAATTTACACACCACATTACTAGCTGTAATGTTTCTAGGGCACACACCGAGAGTGTTTTTGTTGATTTCATTTGTGTGCCAGTTCTTGACAGCAGAAACTCCGCCTCATCAGACAGTAAGTATCACATTCTTGCAGCTTTCCTATTGCTATTGTTGTTTGTTTGCGTTCACCGACTGTGAACCCCGGCGAAAAGACCTGGTTGTTCGTCCATTTCTGGACTTTGACTTTGTTCCAGGACCTGAGTTTTGCGCGTGTATCCGTTTTACAGATCTTGCTTATTTGTATACAGACCGTTGGTTCCTTGCCTCTCAGACAGATACACTCCGACTTTGAAGGAATCTTGCCAATTAGTCGACTCTTTCGACATGCTAGTTGCCGAGGCAGTTGTTCTGTTTTTGTTCTCCCCACAATGGGACACCGGAACCCACACGAGGATTTGTTGTTGATGTTGCTTTTTCATGTTGGCAAATTGTCTGCCAAAACCTGTTAATTTACTATGTTTTACTCCAAAGCTTTGATTGAGCAAAAAAGTCCCCAGAACATGCCTTGTAAGTCTGTCCTCTCCCCCGGAGGATCTGTGAAGCAACATGTGACCACATCCAGTACACTGGACAACTAAGTTTTGAGGAGTTAAAACACACCGATGGCCTAGTCACGGAGTTTTGACCTATTTTATAGATCTAGCTAACCCACCAACTAGCTCGAATCCTCTCGATGACCATCACCTGTTTTGGTCCACGGCCGCTTAGCTTATTCAATATATTAGCGGCTAACCTTCTACATCTAGAGACCGTTCCACCATCGTTGCGTGTAAGTTTATGAAATTTGGCATGCAACCTGCGAATAGTCATGTCTTTGCGGGAAATTATAAAAAAAAAATTAAGCAAACATCTAGTTTTCATTTAAATAAAAAAATAAAAAAAAATAAAAAAGACACTGGAGACACTGGTTCAAAGCAGACAACCAGCATGCTTACAGTTCATTGAGTCACAGGAACTTTTTAAAACATTCCATTGCGTTTTATTCTCAGGCTGTCATCTGCAGCTTTTGCCTTCCGTGAGTTACTAGCACACAATTTTTAATGTTATGCGGGATATGCTATCAAAATAATCACCACGCATGGTTGCACATGCGAACTGATTTTTAAACCATCTCCAGGTATATATCAATTACTGTATATTCTGTTTTTAAGGGGGTACACAACTTATCAGTCAAACTAATACCAAAGGCTTTTGCCGCTTTAAGAAAAGAGCAACACCTGTGCAATTGTGAATTACACAATTATAAGAACATGTGAAATCTAAGACCACGTGCAAAAGTTCGTGTTGATCCGAACATGAGTTTTCGAGATATTTATTGAAGTGTAAAGGTACGAATTTTGAAAGGTACTAGAAAGTTCTTGACAGCAGCACAGTCCGACATGTTGTAATTGTAACAGACTCATAGAGCTTGATTCGAACAACTAAAACCGGTGTCCCGTGCGTATTGTGACTTGTATGAATTGATAAGACTCAGATTAGGAACATAACATTGATTTTTCGGTCTAGGGAATGTAGTGGGTTTACGGTGTTATGAGCCCGCTGTTAGATCTCTTGAGTCCTAAACAACGCATGACATGTGAATCACTCTATTTGCTGAATACCCTTCCTAGTCTAATCTGTTCTTCTACTTTTTTGTTTTGTATTTGGTCAGAACACACTTAAGAAATCTGTTTTACCCAGTGGTCGTCACTACTACTGTTATATTACTGTTTTGAAAATAATGTGCACTGGTTAATTTTACTGGCATCTCCTACAAAACATTCTGGTACTAAAAGAGATTGATTAGCTGCTACCGCCCCTCTGGGTATTGAGCTACTTTATTATAAGCGAACACGGTGGAGACTCACCTGGATCAAATAGATAAGATAAGATAAGGCAATAAAAGATCAGACAACGAATCCGTAAATCCAATGTGTGTGTGTGTGTGTGTGTGTGTGTGGGGGGGGGGGGGGTGAATAAGCGAGGAACCAACAGTCTGCATAGAATAAATGAGATCTCTAAATCTATGGGGGCGTGGACCAAAGTAAACCTCCTAGCTTGCACAGTCCGTGGCAACAGCACACATGCAACCCGAAGTCTTCCGGTCTTCACCTACATAAAAAAAAATGTTTCTGGAGATGCCGGGGATCGAACCCGGGGCCTTTCACATGCAAAGCGAACGCTCTACCACTGAGCTACATCCCCAGACAGCTAACGATGTTTTGTAAAGTTGTTATAGCGGCGGTACAGGCAGTAAGTTCGTTGACGGATTATTTTTCATTTTCTTTCTTTCTTTCTTTCTTTCTTTCTTTCTTTCTTTCTTTCTTTCTTTCTTTCTTTCTTTCTTTCTTTCTTTCTTTCTTTCTTTCTTTCTTTCTTTCTTTCTTTCTTTCTTTCTTTCTTTCTTTCTTTCTTTCTTTCTTTCTTTCTTTCTTTCTTTCTTTCTTTCTTTCTTTCTTTCTTTCTTTCTTTCTTTTCTTTCTTTCTTTCTTTCTTTCTTTTCTTTCTTTCTTTCTTCTTTCTTTTCGTCTTTCAGTCTTGCTTTTCTTTGTTTCTTTGTTTCTTTGTTTCTTTGTTTCTTTGTTTCTTTGTTTCTTTGTTTCTTTGTTTCTTTGTTTGTTTCTTTCTTTCTTTCTTTCTTTCTTTCTTTCTTTCTTTCTTTCTTTCTTTCTTTCTTTCTTTCTTTCTTTCTTTCTTTCTTTCTTTCTTTCTTTCTTTCTTTCTTTCTTTCTTCTTTTCTTTTCGTCTTTCTTTCTTTCTTTCTTTCTTTCTTTCTTTCTTTCTTTCTTTCTTTCTTTCTTTCTTTCTTTCTTTCTTTCTTTCTTTCTTTCTTTCTTTCTTTCTTCTATTCTTTTCGCCTTTCAGTCTTGCATTTCTTTCTTTCTTTCTTTATGTCTGTCTTTCTTTCTGTCATTCTTTCTTTCTTTCTTTCTTTCTTTCTTTCTTTCTTTCTTTCTTTCTTTCTTTCTTTCTTTCTTTCTTTCTTTCTTTCTTTCTTTCTTTCTTTCTTTCTTTCTTTCTTTCTTTCTTTCTTTCCTTCTTTCTTTCTTTCTTTCTTTCCGTCCGTCCGTCCGTCCGTCCGTCCGTTTTTCTTTCTTTGTTTCCAACGGTCTTTCTTTCTTTCTTTTCTTTTTCAAATGTAAAAATTAGAGTTATAGACGTTTTGCTGCCTGGTGGAAGAAGGGGGTTGCAGAGGGGTGGGAATAAACATCCTAACATCTACAATCTGTGGCGACAGCACTAGCCATGCGGCCCTTAATGTTCTCGGTCAAGACCCCTCTGCCTACATCTACCTAAAATGCAATAAATAATCCAGGGGATAGTAGTAACAATAAAATAAAAAAATCTGGAGATGCCGGGGATCGAACCCGGGGCCTTTCACATGCAAAGCGAACGCTCTACCACTGAGCTACATCCCCAGATAAGATACGATTGTATCATGATGATCTTATAACCTCGGTAGTGACAGTTTGAATTCCCCCCCCCCCCCTTTTTTTTTCAAGAGGAAATCATGATCAGTGTCATTTCTTTAATTTATGCGGACTTAACCGGGTGGGAATTTAGGCGCCGACACAATGAAACAAGTGAAGACAAGAGGGAAGCGGTTTCTCAAGATGGGGTCAGGGAGTACCTGGTACGGAAAATTCCTATCAAACCCCCCCCCACCTCCCAACACTCACACGCAGCGTGTTTTTTATTTTTTTTTTTTGTATGTGACTGTCACACTTTATTTTACCATTCGGTCACCCTCCCCTTCCTTACTGTATGGATAACGTTAATAAAACTTACATTAGTATTGGAGCTCTGTGCTGGCTGCTGAAGATGGGGACGGAGCGCATATGGGAATGCCCCAAGTGCTGTGATATCTTTCTCAGCTCAACAGCTCAGTTGAACATAAAGGACAATGGTTTATGAAGACACGCGTCTAAAAAGAATTCAACCGGAAATTAGGGATACAGCAAGCTCTGGAGTTAACCCTGAAAACAATGCCTAGAAAAGCCTACGTTCTTACTGACTCGCTGGCCGCGGTTCAAGCATTAAGCAGCCTCTGCAAAAATAGCAGACCCGACATTAAAGAGGGTATCCTGGCCATAGCAACAAAACTTAAACAAAAGGGGTGCCAACTCACAATCGGCTGGATACCAGCCCACAAGGGAATAATCGGAAACGAAAAGGCCGACATGGCAGCCAAAAAGGGCATCAACTGCGACCGCACCCAAGACATAGGTGTGGGCAAATCAGAAGGCCGTGCAGTCACAAGACAGTTTATTACAGGGGCCTGGAACACACAATGGCAACAAGGTGTGCAGGGCAGACTCGCCTTCCAACTGCTAAGAAAACCCAGACTCGCCTCCCAGATTAAAGACCCTACGAAAATACCCGTCTTTAACAAATTATGGAACCTCAGACTTGGCAACTGGACGGAAACGTACAAAGCGCCGAGGTGTTCCGAATGCAATAAAAACAACACATTTGCCCACTACCTACTGGAATGCTCCAAGTACGAAGTGCAAAGGCGCCCAATAATTAACCACCTACAGAGTAAAAACACCACCCTCTCTGTCACTGAGATCCTACATGTGAACTGCGATCCTGACACCCAGAAACTGGTGAAGCAATACCTAAGTAGGACAAATGCTGGAAAAACCACTAATCCAACCAACCCAGCAACAACAGCACAATCAGGAACAGCTCAACTACCTACCGAGAGGAAAACAGACCAGAGGACAGCGACATCCCTACACTCAAGTCCGGATGCCTAAAAAAGAGCCTCTAAAAACTACTCATCTATCTACAACTTCCGACCTCACTATAAGTCCTTTAAAAATTTTCGGATCATTATCAATTGACTGTACCTATACTCATGTCCACTACATCTTTACCATTTTTTTCACAAGAAGAAAACTTGTCTAAACAATTGAAAAAGGCTAACCCCCCCCCCCCCCCCCCCCCCCCCCCCCAAAAAAAGCCAAACGCACATGCACATGCAAGATGCGAAAACATAAAGGCACACACAAAAAAAAAAGATGTTAAATGTGGGGACCTGAAAAGGGCCGTGTTTTGGGGCGCAAGGTGGCAAGCTTGTTGGCCTCGAGATGGTGACACTGGTGGTGCCTTGGTGCACTCAGCGACGGCTAGCTGGACAACAAGATACGCAACAAGGAAATGACATAAGGATGACAGGTGGCACGAATACAGGCGTATGGACACGCCACAATGGACAAAAAAAAAACTATTGGAATTCCCAATCAATTAAACGCAGTCCCAACATAACTGCCGCTCAATTTTGGAGCTGGTTAGGGCGACAAAAACTTTTTTTTTTTTTTCAAACAAACTGGAACTGCAACTGGAAGTGTTAATAGTGCCAGCCTAAGTGTTGAATATCTCCCAGAACCTATGCACACACGTCGTTGAGTCATTCAGTGTATGAATTCTCTGACTTGTCTATTGCACTGTCCATCTGATTCAAAAGAGCCTTCACTACGCCCGCTTTATTATAAGTAGCTCACCACGCAGAGGAGCGGCAGAAGCTAATCAGCCTGCTCGCTACTCTGCACATCCGAAAATTATGGATATGGAATTGCTGAGATTAATAACTGCTTGTTAACATAATAGTATTCATCTGTTTAAAACATTTATGTTGGGCTTATGGTACCCCCTTTTAGGATTAAATCAAAATAAATATAATAGACCCCCTGACCCCAAACTAGCATGCCGTAAAAACGGTTAATTTCGGGTTTTTAAATTATCAATTTTGAGTCCATTGCTCGAGAGGCGAGGCACCAACAGTCTGCATACATAATAAATAAGCCAGATGGGTAAACCGAATGTGCACGGAAAAATCAAGTTCTGGAACAAGAACTGATTCTAGATGTAAATGAACAGCAAGTAAGAAGAAGAAGAAGAAGAAAACTTCCATTTTTGTTAGCTGGACGGATTAGCACAGGGTCTTTTCGAACACGTTGTTGATTGCTAATGTATTGTTGTCTGCGAAGCACACCCATTAATTAAATTCAATATTTCTTGTCTCAGAAGACATGGAGCAAGATCAACCTTTATCACATTCATCACTAAAGATTCTATTAAACCCAAAACCACCCGAAAGGAATCATGTGAGAAGAGACCGACGTTACACCAGCAGAAGACAGCCCGGCAGCATACCCCATTTCTCTAGAAGCCCTAGGATCTTCACAAACCAAGTTGAAGCCTCAAGCAACTCCCAAAGAAGTCTTGGAAGCAAGCTGTTGATTCTGGCACCAGCATTTGCCTTTCAGTTCTGTGTTGTCTTGACGTCTGTGTTCTCTGTTGTCAACTTGAGACTGCTGTCCGTACCTCCGGAATATGCTTCAGTACATTTGATCGTATCAGCCGCCATCAGCATCGCATTGGTTGTTGCCGTGCAGAAGTGCTCGTCGGGATGGACTGACAGTAGGAACATCTTGAGCAGATTTCTGGTCTGTTTTACGGCTTACCTCTTCTTGGGCACACTTCTTGTGTTGATTGCCAATGTTGACAAATTGTTCCAAGCGGATTTGCGTAATCTTAATGTTACCGGAAATGCGACATTTTCATTTCCTGATCAAGTAAAAGCTGGTCAAGTGAAAGTTGATGAAACGAAAGAGGATCAAGCCATTTTTCATGACGAGAATAATATAGATAGAACTGTCTTCGCGAATGTTACAGCAGATCGGCAAGACATTTTGCTGAATGCAGTGGATACGTACTCAGAGATCGGCTTAGCAAGTGTTTCCATGTTCTGTAGCAAAAGGATGAGTACCTCGTCATTGTACTCGCAGATTCTGGCATTTGTGGGTTACGTCATCATGGCGTCGGCCTTTTCGTCTGGTCATTTTTTGATGTCAGCTGTTGGCGCATATCTCTCAGAGGCGGATCACCAGGCCGGCGTAAGCTCCGTCGAGTTGGTTGTTGCCGCCTTTGGCGGTTGCTTCACTTCTTTTATAGGTTGGGTTTGTCTTGCTATTAGTGTTTCTTGTTGTTTGTTCGTGGTCTCAACAACGTCGTTAGCTGAAAAAAAAACAAAATCATTATCAGCAGCAGCACCATTATCATCACAACCACAACTATGTTTGTATATATAAGACATACAAGCCAAAGTGGGATAGAAAGCCAGTCAGTCAGACTGCAGACATACACTCATAAAAAAACAAAAAAACAAAGGCAAACAACCAGATTTACTGAATAGCCGTGTGTATTTAGATATCTTAACCCTCTATTCTGGAGGAAAAATTAACCAACACTTCCGGTTATGTCCGTAAATATCACTTGTCCACCAGACTATAGCGACATGTTTACAAGAAGCATAGTTAGTGCTATTGGCTGTTTTCACGCCTGTGCAGCGTTTTGGATGTAGGGATATGAACACATTAGATACACACAGTTTTAACGAATTTATTGACCAGTGTTTTCTCTATCTATCTTCTTTTACCCCACCAGGATATCACACCAGCGATAACATCCGATGACACAAAGTGCCACCATGTGGACGAGGATCACTCGTGGAGCGGTCCCAGAAACAGCGTTCAGCCATTAGACCATATTTATGGCCGGGTTATATTGCGGCCCCTGACAAAAGCCAGAGTAGGGCTTCAAATAACGAAACATTGCATCCAACAATGGGTTGACAACAATAATACCAGTGTTTTAGTATTTCCGAAGTGAGAGGGTAAAGGACAGTACAGAAGAATTAGCATCACAATTTAGCATCCCCGTTGGTTAGTTACTGAGACCGATAAGAAAAGCAAAGACTAGCAAAACTATTATGCAAAAGGCTAAAGATAAATTACTCATTAAGTAATTAACTGATGAATTATTTAAGCTCTCCTCTCATCTTCAAACCAAAATAAACTGAGTTATTCTGTTTCAGGTGCTTTCGATTTCCCATCCATTTCAAGCCACTCTAAGGAAAGTACATATATTCTGACTGGTCAGATCATCATTGTGTTGTCGATCGCAATGTTTCTTCTAATTGGCTGCACAACTTGTTCGGTGATCACATGGTATAGTGACGTCATCAAGGCGGCAATTCGACCCGATGAAGATTTTGAAGAAAACATTCTAATTGGATACGATAGAAGGCCTACCCGCACCGCACAGGAAATCTATGACGAATGCGCGGCTTTACTCGGACACAGAAGGTCAATATCATACATGGAAGATGTATCCCAAGAAATCTGCCAACGGAATATGAAGAAAGCGTTTCCAATTCCATATGTCATTCCGAAACTGCTGCAGACGATTTTACCCGCCAAGACAGTAGGTTTGAAATTAGCCATGCAGAAACTAGTAAGCCACCAGTTGTTAACAAAAGCACCACGGAATCAAAGTCCTGTCTGTCAGTTCTAAAGACACGAAGCCTCTTTCTGACTGCGATTTTGATGTTCTTGTTGTCCAGCAGTGTTGTATCTGTTGAATACAATTCCGCATCATATCTAGGCCATGTTTTGCACGATCAAGATGGCGCACTAGAAGATAATTTTCGGAAAGGGATTAGAAACGCCAGCGCTGGGGTCTTCATGATGTATCTAGTGTTTGCATTAGGGCAGCTCTTTTTTGAGGATGTCTCGCAGAAATTGGGTAAGTGAGGGTGGATGCTGCTAAATGACATCATCGTCTTCTTCTACGTTCACGTCGTCATTATCTTAGCAGTAATTGTGATCAAGACTGGTCATTGTCGTCGTCATTTTCATAATTGAAGTGATACCACTGTTGTCATTAGCAACATAACATCAGGGAATGGACGTATAGACGGACGGATGACAGACAGAGAGACAAACGGACGTACACATGGACGGACGCACATACCGATCGACAGGCAGACAGATAGGCAGGTAGACAGATATAAAGACATACGGATGGGCGAATAGACATATGGAGTGACAGCCCATCAGCCAGAAAGAAGGATGGACAGAAATAGATAGGCAGATATAGAGGTATACAGGGAAAACAAGAGTGGGAATAGCAAAGTTAAATCAGTATCAACATATATGTTATATGCATAAGACCCACTTTCTGTAATCAGCTGCAAAAGCGCTCTTTACTTTATTGTTTAACCGTTTGTTTCACCTCATTGGGTGCCTTCTCTTTTTTTTTCATCTACTTTCTCTCCTATTAATTGATTAGTTGCGTAACCTTTACAGGACGTTGCAGAATCAGTTACTGCAATATTTTTGGTTGTTGTGTTTTTTTCCAGGCAAATTTTACGATCAGTAGTTTGCCATTGCTCTACACGGCCAGCTCTCGGTACCACTTTCAAAACCAACTCAAGACAAATGTCTGCGGCCGGGATTCGAATCCGGCACTCCCGCATAACAAAGCGCGTTCGCTACGACTAAGCCACAGCCGCCGATTTTTTCGTATTATCCCCCTTAAAAACTCCCATTCATACCTTAAAACTAATGGCTTTCTTTTATATTTCAAAGGTTGGAAGTCTTTACTTTTGGGGGTGAGTTTAGTGTCTGCACTGACGGCCTTGGCATTTGCTGTCAGTGACAATATGGCGGTGTTCTTCACTGCCTCGTGTGTCCTTGGACTGGTAAGGCTGGCCATGACTGGACTTCCCAGGGCTGTGTCTGCTGGATCTCAGGTAAGAAAACAAAAGTAAGGTAAAGGAATTCAAAATAATATTGTCACTAATGAATTTTGATAATTCGGACACAAATAAGGATGTGTACAGTTTATTACCTTTCTTGATGACTATTTCAAAGTTATTACGAGCTCTCATTGTTTACACAAATGGGGATTTGTGTGTGTTTATTATTAAGGCTTCAGCAGGTTTCAGCAACTGCCGGTTACGTGTGTAGTAAACAGCACAAAAGACAATTATGTATCAAGACAATGACACCCCATCAAGGAATTAGGTTCAATCCTAATTGATGGTCTTGACACACTTCACACCGGCGACCGGGTCTCACTCACTGGCTTGCCGGTAGACGACTTCATATTTGGGTCTGTCTTTGATCTGACAGAAGTTCAACTCCACCAGAACATAACATCAAGCGATGAACAGCCGGTTACACAAAGTGCCACCATTCGGATGAGGATCACGCGGAGACAGGTCACAGAAACCGTAGGATTATATTAGGGCTCCCAGCTACAACTAGAGTGGGGCTTAAAATAAATTATTACTGCATGATTTCACAACTCTTTTGATCGCATCCACACTATATGAGTTCTGTTCAGAGTTGTTGGTCGCCTGAAATGCAAAACCATTTTGTATGATGCACATAACCTAGTCACAATTATAACCTATATATATATATATATATATATATATATATATATATATATATATATATATATATATGTGTGTGTGTGTGTGTGTGTATGTGTATATAAGACAGTCAGCAACATAATTTTTTTTTAAATTGTGAAAATTATATTTGCAGATCCACGCCAACATCCTCTGGTGTATGACGACCTTAAGCCTCAGCGTGTCTTCGGCAGTTTTGTCCCCCTTGGTTGACGACTCGGGTTTCAATGGCGCCTCAATGTATTACTCCGCCACATGCTGTCTTTTGGGCTGTGTCGTTTTGTTGGCTCCGTTTTTGAATATTGGAAAATAAATTTAAAAAAAAAAAAAAATAAGAGTTTATCATTAATCTCATACTTATTATCATCATCTTCCTGTGCTGGTTCTGGGGTCCTATTTTAGCGGGTTCGTAAAAACTGATCCACCCCCACCCCACCTTTTCCCCCAACAAACATGTCGTAAAAGTCGACTAACAGAGGTGTTTCTTGCCGTCGTAGTATATTTGCTGAGACGATACATACACACATATATGTATGCATGTTTGTATGCCCCACCTAAACCTTTCTAAAAGTCTTATTACTGCCCCCCCCTTTTCTCCCATGTGACATTGCCAAACGGTTAAGTGAGACTTAAACTCTAGACGAGTCCATTTTTGAATAGACCACCACCACAATCAAATTTCCCTCCCTGTGGAGCGTGGGTTTCTACTACTACTGTTTCTAGTACTACTACAGTTTCTGCTGCTGTTCCTGCTACTACAACCACCACCACCACCTCAACTAATACAACTACTTCTACTACTGCTGCTACGACTATTACAACAACAGCTACTAACACGACTGCTAATACTACTATTATGGCCGTTCTAAATGGAATGGCACAGTTAAGAGTGACTAATGGATCCGGTCGACAGTCTAAACTCAAAGTAAAATGCTGGCCGGGCTTATAATCAAACTTCCCCGGGCATCATCGGAATCAAAACTCTTCGATGAGTTTATCCATGCTGAAGACGAGGACGGATCGCTTATGAGAATGTCTCCAGTGCTGTAATGTCAACATTTAACATTCAGCAACTGGTCATCCATCAATTTACCATCGTCGATGAAAGCACACAGAGAAACCCCGAAGCCGCCGTTTCTACTGCCCAAGATAGGATCTGTTTACAATCAACCTATCATGGCGGAAGATTTCTGTGGCTCACACACGGTGCAAAGACCTGCCGTAGGCCCCGCAAATTTATAGAGGGACGCTCACGGGTTTTTCTCTTGCTTCCTTAACATTTGTTTGATTTGGGAACCATCTCATATCGGACATGACCGCTAAAAGGGGCCAGCGTAGGAATATGCACACTTCAAAGACGAGGAAGAATGAGCAGAATGCAGTCCGTGATTGAGGATTAGGAATTCCCAAAAGCCATGCATTTCAAATGTGATATTGCTGACTTTCTATCTCATTCATAGGTCACATCGTTATTGATTGAATTCAGAGCATTCCAAGATCGTGGAAGGGAAAACCCCAGAGTGCGGAAAACTATTAAAATATATTTTGCTACAAGTAGGCCTGCCTTTGAGCGGCCTAGTTTTTAAGGACTATTTTGAGGACAAAAAAGTGTGTCTTACAAAACGACAAATATGCTGGTTGACATACTCAACTAAAGCAGGCCAGAATAATTGTTTACTTTGAATATGTAGGAGTTGAGGGCACTTACATTTTTCCTGTTTAAACTGACTGAGAATTTGAGAGTGTTATATCCTGTGAAGTCTGAACAGTGCTACTTTTTCTTCTGCTCTTTTGTCACTCAGTTTAGCATTGACCCTCTGCCAACTCAAGCCAAGTTGTCATATCCTTAGCTATTGCATGCAACATTGACCCTCTGCCAACTCAAGCCAAGTTGTCATATCCTTAGCTATTGCATGCAGAATTGACCCTCTGTCAACTCAAGCCAAGTTGTCATATCCTTAGCTATTGCATGCAGAATTGACCCTCTGCCAACTCAAGCCAAGTTGTCATATCCTTAGCTATTGCATTCAACATTGACCCTCTGCCAACTCAAGCCAAGTTATCATATCCTTAGCTATTGCATGCAGCTTACCCCCCTCCCCCTCCATCTTTTCAACTTCCATCTCTAGCACTAAGCTCTATGGTGTGTGTGTGTGTGTGTGGTCTGGTTCAATTTCTATGCCCTCTGGGTTTCGATGCAAAGACATTCTAGTTATACTGTTTTCAGGTTTTCTCAACATGAGGGTATCTAACGCCAGAGTCTTTTCTTCACCCCCGATTCACAAAAATTTGTTTAATTCAACATTAGTAATTCTATCGACCATAGGCACATCGTGCTGTTGTAGAGTTTCTCTGATGTTATCCTTCCATGTTGTTCTTGGTCTACCTCATGCTCATGTCCTTCTTCTCTTTCCATGTATGCTTTGTATGGTATGGTGTCACAGGGCATTCTCTCTAAGTGGGCAAACCATTTCACTTGCTGTCTTCGTATGTAATCCAGAATTGGTTCGGTGCCGACTTTTTCTCTTATGATCTCATTCCTGATCTTATCTCTTATGGTCACTCCTACAGCCCTTCTCAGAAATCTAATTTCCATGGTTGCTAATTTTTTTTAATGGTTTGTTGTGAGTGACCATGTCTGGCACTGGTACCACAGAGTTGAAATAAATATGCTTTGAATAAGATGTCTCTTTGTGCTGATTGGGATTGTCTTATGCTGTAAGAGGGGGGCTAGCTGTCTCAATACTTGGTTTGCTTTACTGCATCTAATGTTAATTTCTAGTAATAGTAGTACCAATATAAATACTTGTATTAGTTGTGGTGGTGGTTGTAGTAGTAATAGTAGTAGTTCCAGCAGCAGGAGAGTAGTAGCAGGAACAGCACCAGAAGCTGTAGTAGTACTAGAAGCAGGAGCAAAAGTAGCAGTAGTAGAAACCCACCCCCACAGGGATTAAAATTTTATTGTTGGAGGTGGTGGCCATTTTGAAAATGGACTTGTCTAGAGCTTAAGTCTGACTTAACCGTTTGGCAATGTTACATGGCGAGGGGGTGGGGCATGCATACATACATATATGTTTATACATGTATGTATGTATCATCTCAGCAGATATACTACAACGGCAGGAAACACCTCTATTAGTCGATTTTTAGTGACATGTTTGTTGGGGGGAAAAGGGGGGGGGGGGTGGATCTATTTTTACAAACCCGCTAAAATAGGCCTCTAGAACCAACACAGGGAGATGATGATAATAAGTATGACATTAATGATAATGATGAATTCTGATAATTGGGTCTTTTTTTTTTTCAATTAATTTTTTAATGTTAAAAAAAAGGAGCCAACAAAACGACTTAAGAGAAACCATGTGGCGGAGTAATACGCTGAGGCGCCATTGAAATCCGAGTCGTCAACGAAGGGGGATAAAACTGCCGAAGCACGCCTAGGCCTAAAGGCGTCATACACAAGATAGTGGTGGCAAGACTCTGTAAATATATTTTTCACAATTTGAAAAAATTATGTTGATGACAGTCTGACAGTACCTTCTTCTTCATCTTATGCAAATACACACATATAGATATATATAGGTTATAATTGTGACTAGGTTATGTGTGCCATATAAAATGCTTTAGCATTTCAGGCGACCAACAACCATTTCATTACCTAGTCATCCCCTTGTGGGATGCAATTTTTCGTTATTTGAAGCCCTACTCTGGTTCTTGCCAGGGGCCGCAATATAGCCCGGCCATAAATATGGCCTAATAGCTGAACACGGTTTCTGGGACCTCTTCACGGGTGATCCTCATCCGCATGGTGGTACTTTGTTTCATCTGGTTTTTATCGCTTGTGTTATGTCCTGGTGGGGTAAAAGAAGATAGATAGATAGACAACATTTAAAAGGGCTCATACAGTGTTGATGCGATCAAAGGAGTTGTGAAAACATCCTAATATGAGATGCAATATTGCGTTATTTTAAGCCACACCCCTGTTGTTGCTGGGGGGGGGGGGGGGGGGGGGGGGGGGCTAATATAACCTTACGGTTGAGCGGGGTTTCTGTGACCTGTCTCCGCGTGACCTCATCTAGCATATGACACCACAACATCTAGCATTAGAATGGAGGTGGAGGATGTAACTGCAGCTCTCCAGTGGCTAGAGAACAAGATGCATACACATGTCGTAATTGTAACAGACTCTGAAAGCATGCTGAGAAAGGCGAAGACAAGGAAACTTCGAGCAGAGTGGCAAGCTTCCCTGGGAAGGTCACGGGTAGTGAGCATACTTTGGATCTTTTCTCCAGGCATTGCCGGCGTAGTGGATAATGAACAGGTAGACAGATTGGCTGGATCTGCAAACTGGTGGTGAACTGATACATGACAAGACAGATGTGGTCAAGGCCCTTTGTGAACAAGCAACTGAATCAGTAAAGAAACAAAGATTATTATGGCCTGGATAGAAGGAGGCACCTGGTTGTAACCAGAGGGTCTAGTCGGCTAAGTACACTTAGAGGAAAGGCAAGACGGATGAATAACCAGATTGTGACTGGTACCTTCAGTATTGCAACTCTGCGCTCGCTGCTGAAGAAGAGGATGGAGCACGCATGGGAATGCCCCGAGTGTAGTGATGTCTTTTCTTGAAAACTCAACAACTCTTATATGTATCCTATATGTGCGTGCGTGTGCGATTGTGTCTAGTATGCTTGTATTTCTCTCTTGTGTGTACCCTATATGTGCGTGTGTGTGCGATCGTGTCTAGTAGGCTTGTATTTCTCTCTTGTGTGTATCATATGTGTGCGTGTGTGTGTGTGCGATCGTGTCTAGTATGCTTGTATTTCTCTCTTGTGTGTATCCTAAATGAGGATACGCGGATTATGAAAAATAATCGCAGAATACATGGTATCAGAAACACATTTCTCGGCCAAGCACCAACGAAGTTGTCTGTAGGCACCTTTCAGCAACTCGTTATAGAATCATACGGAAATTTTGAAAAGCAATTCCGCCCTCGTCACGTCCTTAGAGACGTTATCGATACTGAGAATTTTAAGATTCAAGTAACCTAGGTTCTTTTTGTCTCTATAGGATAAAAAAGGTGCCGGTACTTTCCATAAAGTGTCTAAAACATGTGCCGATACTCACATGTTCAAAATATACACACCAAGTCTAGCAAAAATACAGCCCGCTGGAGTAGAGCCAGTCATGACATTTGCTTATAATGCCCTCAGGTAGCGAACTGGGTGACACAGGCACGACATGATTAGGGAGTCAATAAAGTACTGTGCATGAGATGAGCTTGGGGTAGGAGCCTGTCCTACCACTAGGCGCGTCCACCAAGTAGCCGTTGGTAGAAAGGCCTCTAGATATAAAGGTTAGCCACGAATATATTAAATAGGTGGCCGTGGATATCCGTTTTAGAGATCTGGCTTATTTTAAAGTAAGTCTGTCGTTTCTTGCCTCTTAGACAAGTGCATTCAAACTTCTAATTAGTTTACTCCTACGACATGCTTGTTGGAGAGTTATCCCATCACCGTGATATGGCCCCAGAAATCAGCCGGGCAAAGTGCCTGCTAAAAGTGTAGTATAAAAAAAAAGTGGCTAAACTGTGCAAACTTCCGGGCTCTTCTCTCAATACAGGCCGGTAGCTGGAAAGCCGCCGATCGGCTTAGTGGGAGTTCTCTCCCTTGGCTGCATTGCAAACACGGAGCGGAAAAGTCCCGAATCAAAGAAGACAGTGAGGTCGACATTAGGGCTGCCAATGCTTGGCTGTGTCCCCCAGATCTGGGTTTTTTTTTTTTTGACGCTGCGGGGAAATCTGTTTTTGTGTGTGGCCAATCTGTATCCTTTAATGACCGAAAAATTTGCGTGGTTAGGGGTAGGGGTAGGGTTAGGGTTAGGGGGTAGGATTAGGGTTAGATGTGACAATTTTGACGCAGGAGTTCCCTATAATCGCACACAGTCACATACACACCCAAACAATCGACGGACTGTGGATGCTACTGACACGGACAATTCGCCACCTATTGGGCACCAGCCGCGCGCTATTGTCGTCATATGGGAGAATTCCAGTGGCGCCACTCCCACAAGCATCAGATTGTCGGCCATTATTTGGAACTCCTACGTCAAAATTTTCACATCTAACCCTACCCCTTACCCTAACAAACCCTAACTCTATTCCTAACCCACACCCAACCCCTAACGCCGCTAACCCTATCCCTAACCCTAACCCAAACCCTACGCAACCGTATGATGATAGGTAAGTATGTAATTTGATTCGTGACTTTTCCGCTCCGTGTTTGCAATGCAGCCAAGGGAGAGAACTCCCACTAAGCCGATCGGCGGCTTTCTAGCTACCGTCCTGAATTGAAAGAAGAGCCCAGATTTAGGGCTTAGAATAACCAGCAGCCATATTAGATTGGACTTAGCAACCTCGCAGCGGAAGTTGGCACAATGTAGCCACTTTTATTACTACACTTTCGGCAGCCACTTTCTGTGTGGCTTATGAGGCCCATTCAGTGTTGCCACTTTGGATCTTTTATATCCAAATTTAGATCTTTTTCATTGCATTTAGATACTGTTTTTGACGTTTAGATCCTAAATATTTTTCTAGATCCTTTTCATGTGGAGTTAGATATTTTATAGATTTTTTTTTCTTTCATTGTCAATTTAATAATTACTGTGTAAAATATTTACTACAATATTTTTGTTTTGGTCTGGCACGTACATTGTGACAACTGCCATTACTTGAACTTTGAACTCTCACTGGGGTCAACGCACAAATATCTGGCAGCCCAGGTGCTGATTAATAAAAACGCGCGTAAATCATACTAACTTTGTTTCAACCGTATCCTCACTGTGCTGACTTTGCGTTTCTTTTTCATGTGTTTAAAAAAAATAATTGCTCACCTTCTTGTGTGGCTTTCGCTTTGAAAAAAACCTTTCAACATGCCAAAAGTAAAGTATGAGCAAAAAATTTGGAAAGAGTGGGTGCATGATGACAAAATTAAAAACCGGGGATATGACCAAAGCTTGTTGTAAGTTCTGTAAGTGTGAAATTAAAGCGAGAATACAAAACTCAAAGAGTCATGCAGAGACTAAAAAAGCATAAAACTGCAGTTTCATTTAAAGATATTACACCGCTGACATCTGTTTTCAGAACTATACTGATAAATGAATCTTCAAAAGTTGAAGTATCAGTCGCAATGTTTTTAATTTGTCACTGCGCATTTTCAAACTGTGACCACTTGATCGATTTGTAAAAAATCTTGGACTAGTTCAATTTGAAAAGTGTGGTGTAGAAAGTATAGTTTATGAACTGAATGACCTTTTAATCAGCAAACAGTTAGGCTTGAAGAATTTGGCTGTAATTGGTACTGATAATGTCTCAGTGATGGTTGGTATAAACAATGGCGTTTATGCCAAGTTGAAGGCTCGGTTGCCGATCATCTGATAGACTGCGACGCCTAGCGGCACAAGCAGATATTGACAAAAGAAGAAGAAGAAGAAGGAAGCTAACCCATCAATACTTATAAAATGTATGCGTCATTCATTGCAGCTAGCATTATCACATGCTTCATCTAAATATTTACCAAGGAATTTGGAATACCTTATTGCTGAAACACTCTACTGGTTTTCCAAATCATTTGTCAGACAACAGCAATTGAGTACATTATATACAGCCTTGAATGATGGTTCCACACCACCGAAAGTTCTGTCAGATTGCAAAACTAGATGGTTATCAATTTAACCAGCTGTTGAAAGAATTATGAAGCAATGGCTGAAGTTAAAGACGCACTTTGAAATAACAAGACAAAGTGAAAAGTGCTACACAGCTGAAATACTATATGGAATGTACAGTGATAAAAAAAAATTTGTCATTCATTCTCTTTTTATAACCTATTCTAATGGAAGTGCAAAAAGTTAATAAACTGTCCGAATCTAAACTTGTTGATAAAGTTAAATTCCTTGATGATCTCACCTTGCTATTTCACTCGGTAAAAGACTGGTGTTGCCAACTTCTAAAGCTGATTTGCTCACTTGCACTATAGAGAGCTATTTGGCTCCTAAGCCACACCTTGGATATTAAATCGAATCAAAAATTGATGATTTAAAAACAAAAGGACTGTTAACAGAGAATGAAGAGAACAACTTAAGAGAACACTGTCAAGATTTCCTTATCTCATTATTGAAGCAATTGAAGCAGAGACTTCCTGAAAATCTAGATGTTTTGAAAAATATTTCACTTTTTTCTGTGAGCAACATACTTCAGCCAATAAAGGACATACCTAAATATTGTAAAGATATGACATTTTTAGGGGCTACTGATAATAGTGTCGCAGAAGCAGAAAATCAGTTAACCAAAATAAAGTTAGCTGAATGGACAAACAAAACAGAAACTAAAGCGTTTTGGAGTGAAGTGAGACAATTTAAAGATGCCTCAACAAGTCCATTCTGTAAGCTCTTTAAAGTGCCATGTCTACCATGATACTACCCCACTCAAATGCTGACGTAGAAAGAGTTTTCAGTGCTAGGAACTATATGAAATATAACCTGAAAAACAGGATGAAATTTGACCTCTTAAATGCTATCGTGCCATTAAAATTCGGCCTGATGAGACTAGAGAAATAAGCCTACTGTTCCACTTATAAAGAAATTTGAACAGCTAAAACATACCAGGGTCATTTTGGATCTAAAGCTTCATTATCCAAGCTAAGTTTAGCCTGTGGATCTTGTGAGGCAGACATCAGTGAAGGTGAGGACATGATTATGCAGGGTAAGTCATAACAAAAGCTATGTAATTTTTGACTTTTTCAATTTGGATGTTTTGTCTAGATCTTTTCCACGCAGATTTAGACCTTTTTAGATATTTTTTGACACCGTTTTGGATATTTTTTGTCAAAGAAAAGTGGCAACACTGGGCCCATTGTGTGGGTGGAGTGGCAGAATAAAGTTTCTTTAACAAGCATGTCGGAAGAGTCGATGTTTGAATGCATCTATGTGAAAGGCAAGGAACCATCAGTCTACTTACAAATAAGCCAGATCTGTAAAACAGACGCACACCTAAAACCTGGAACAAACTCAAAGTACAGAAGTGGACGAACAACCAGAAGTTTCCACCAGAGTTTACAGCCGGTAAACGTGAAGAAGCAGAAGAAGTCTAAACACTTTTCAAGTTTTTAAATTATTTGGCTCTACTGGCAAATACGGACGAAGAATAAACAGCCTTGGACGACTTAGTCAGAGTTCTCTCCCGTGGTCGCACTCCAAACAGTGATCGGAAAAGCCACAACGAAACAAAGAAGACAGTCACGTCGACATCAGGGCTGCCAATGCTTGGTTGTTTCCCCCAGATCTGGGTTTTTTTTTGACGCTGCAGGACAATTCTGGGTGTGTTTTTTTTGGGTGTGTTGTGTTTGTTGGGGTTTGCCGATTTGTATGCTTTAATGATCGATAAATTTGTGTGGTTAGGGGGTAGAGGTTAGGGTTAGGAAGTAGGATTAGGATTAGGGTTAGCGGTAGGGTTAGGTTTAGCGTTAGATTTGACAATTTTGACCCCGGAGTTCCCTATAATCGCGCACAGTCCCATACACACACACAAACAATCGAGGGCCTCTGGATGCTGGTGAAACGCACAATTCGCCAACGATTGGGGGCACCAGCCGCACGCTATTGGCGTCATATTTGGCAGAGTTTCAGTGGCGCCACTCCCACAAACATCATATTGTCGGCCAGTATTTCGAAATCCTACGTCAAAATTTTCACATCTAACCCTAACCCTACCTCTAACGCTACCCCTAACCCTACCCCTAATCCAACAACCGCATGATGATGACTACACAACCATTCACAATGCCTCGCGCAACCGTACGCAACCCTGCACGCAACCATATGATGATGACACGATGCCTCACGCAACCGTACGCAGCCCTACACGCAACCGCAGGATGATAGGCAAGTGTGTCGTTTGTTTCCCGATCACTGTTTGGAGTGCGGCCAAGGGAGAGAAATCTGACTAAGTCGTCCAAGGCTTTTTATTCTTCGTCCGGATTTGCCAGTAGAGCCAATTATTTATTTATATAAATTTCAAAAATATATATATATCTATGTTATCATTGGTTTAAAAATGGATTTCACTGCAGTTACAGATCATTCCAAATGCACATGGAAATGTTTTGTTCACAAGTGCTAGGATCCACATAGCATATCCCTTATGTTGTTTTGCCTAAGACGAGGCCAGCCACCATAAAGTTCAAATGGGGTGGGGGGTAACCAACTACCGCCGTGAAGATTTTCTAGTTAAAATGGCGGGGGAGAAAGGGGGTTAAAATGTGAGAAAGCGCTGGGGTCAGGGTTTAGCAGCATTCCCAGCCACCCCTCCTCACAAGCAATGCAAACATCAGGTGGCGACTCAGACCCGTTGAATCCCATTGGTAAGAAAATGTTGAACATTGGGGCACCACCCACATCCCCCCCCACATTACTATTTTTAAAATGTCAGTACAAATAATTGGGTGGAAAAGGGTGTCCAGTTCCTTTAGTGCCCCCCCCCCCCTATATTATTTTAATGGGATTAGGTTAGGTGCCTATCTTTTACAGGATGTTGCAGAACCAACCATAGCAGCCCCTGGCTGTTGTGTGGTTTCTCTAGGCAAATTTACGTCTAGTAGTTTGCCATTGCTTCTGGACGGTCGGCGCCGTAATACCATTGTCGAAACCAACGCAAGGCGCATTCCCGCAGTTGAAATCGAACCCGGCACCCCTGACAATGGGATTAAGAATTCCTTTTAACTGTGTGTGGAATTTATCTTTTAAAGTATTTGTTAATACATTTCATATTATTTCAACTATTATTAATTTTTTTTTTGGAGTCATTTGGCACACAGTATCAAATGTTATTACAAATTAGTTTATTATTATTATTTGTGTGCTTGTAAAGAATGATTGGATCACATTAGACAACTTTCCCCAACCCCGCGAGTCCCTGGCCAAGAAAACTTATATGTTCTCATCCAGAAAAAAAATAAAGTGAATACTTTCCAGATACGCTGTATGAGACATATTTTTGGTTATATCATGACGAGACTTTGTCCCCAATGAATGTGTATTCAAAGGAGCAGTTACGCCAGCAGTGTACTATCTACTGAAGCGGAGATAATTGTGTCTCTCGTATTCCGAAGGATCTCTTTTATGGTGAACTGGTAACAGGGATAAGATCTGCAGGAAAGGAAAAGCTACGCTAAGCTATAAGGACATATGCAAACATGCTCTGAAAGATCCAACAATACACACAGCCACTTGGGGTAAATAAGCTACAGATCAAAAGTGAAAGACTGTCGCAGTATGAAAGAGGCAAAACGCAGCAAGTCATAGAGGGGTGACGTGTGAGAGAAAACCCACCATTCCCGCGTTCGACTTTGCACTCATGGCAGATGTTTTCCCGAAGACATTGGCACAACTACATGGTCCCCATGGACTGGCGGTTGCTTACTGGTGATTAAATATTCGAACATACTGATACATGATAAGGCAGACGTGGTAAATGCCTTGTGGGAGAACGTGTACAGTTCGGAGGAGCAGATGGATCACCACAGTCTGGTGGATGAGATTGATGCAGGGGGGATTGAAGAGAGGTTCTAGTAGATGCTCGAGGCTCAGAGGAAAGGCAAGACGGAGTGCTTTTTGGAATGCCCCGAGTGATGCGATATCGATCCAGAATAAAATATTGTGTACTAGAAGCAAAACGGTGGGGGGGGGGGGACTCGTAATGGGGGAAAGAGAAAAGATCACTATCAAGGATAATATGGAAATTTATTCCTTGAAATCTCCTCGACTCTGAACCTACAAGAGCTCTAAACAGAGGCAAGTGGGAGCCAAACCCGAACCATAAGCTGCCTCAGTAACAAGAGGAAAAAAAAGTACGCTTAGGCGGGGGTGAGATCAAAAATATCTTACCCTGACAAGAAATCTTCTGTGTAAAGTCTAGATCAGCCAAGCAACAAATAAACTTAACTAGGCACACTAACTACGAGTCTTAAGCTGAACAGAAAACAACTGGAACTATGATTACTACATTGAATATCTGTTTATTTTCCTCAACATAACATCAGCGTGGTCCACAAATTACAACATTAACAACAAATGTGCTCAACCAGAGTCTTAAGCGATCATCATCTCCAGCTAACAATGAAATATGATGACACCATACGCTCAGTGAGATTATCTTAACCATGGCAAAAACCGAAACATATTTAACATGTGCGTTAAGCTTCAATATGCCACCAGACCGATAAATCACTTATAGCTACCTGCCATCAAACCTAACATTACCTAACCAATTGAAAAATACCGTGATCAAGAGCCAGTCTAGCGTCACTCAGCTGGTCCGATCTGACACACCTGTGCGCTGAGACCAAGTGCAGTCAACAACAGTAGACAGGGCGCCCTGACCACACCGACTCAACAGCCAACTATAAGAAGGCCAATAATCAGTCAGTCAGCTGTTTTATACCCAGTGGCCAGATTTTTCCCCATCTTATGGTCTAAGACTAAAATTCTCTTCCTGTGGTCTTGTGGTCATTTTTCAACCTGACTAAATCAAAATCTTCAAGCTGCTGAACTGTAGTCTTTTGTCGTTCTCCAGGCTGCTACATTTCAAACAAAGAAGATACGTACAATAGATTGCACAATTTATTGCCTGGCTTATTTTGCTGTATTTAGCCAGGTACATACTACAGGAGCAATTAAACAAATAAGTGAATCCTTTTAACTGAAGTACAAATTTCAACCACACTTAAAAGCGACTGTTTTTTTTTTAAATTTAAACCAGGGCACCGCAATGTCAGAACCATGTCATTCTGTTTACAAAGTTCTGGACAAAGGTAACGAATCGTGGCAGCTCAAAGAAATCTTAGCTGTCCGTCACTGGACCACGTATGAAGAATTTGAAACGCGTTGTCCTTGGTTACAGTGTGTTTTAGGGGTGGCGTGCTAATGCAGACTGGGTGGAAAGGTGGGGGGGGGGGAGTGGGGGGGTCTTTAATACCAGTCACTTGGGTAGCATTTGTTAAATTTTTGTTTCTGTTGTTCTCATTCTGATTTTTACTTTGCATGGTATTTTCCCCAAATATGGTTGTTTTTTCAATCTTTTTTCCCTATCATCTGCTGGCCATGTGGAATACTCTGCAAATGATACCTAACTGCAGATAGGCTGAATATTTTTAAACTCTTCTGAGCAGACAGGCCTTAGAGGTTCCTCCAGATATCCAACCATTAGCTAAAGAATTGGATATCAATTGTCAGTCAGATACCATTTAATTAGGAAAGCTTTTCAATCTACTGAAGGAAGGGAAGGCAGCAGGTCCAGATGGTATCCCAGAAGATGTTATTTAAGCACATCTATAAAACTACTACTTAAGTTTCTCAGTAAAGTCTGGGGGACTGAAGAAATACCAGCAGGAGAAAATGCCCAAAAAGGGTAACTGGCAGCATTGCAAAAACTATACAGGAATTATGATTGTGTCAGTTCTTAGAAAACATACTGAGCTGGGTTATTTTGGAAAGATTAAAAGATGCAACCGATAAGCAGCTAATGGATGAACAGAAAGGTTTTCTGCCACACATATCCTGCACCACCAGACAGCCACATAACAACATAGACTATGAAGAAGCCTATAATAACTTTTATAAAGAACTCCTTTGGAAATTGATAGGGTACTATGGAATCGTACAGACAATGATTAACTTGGTAAAGGCAAAATATAAAATGTTCTTAATAAAGGAAAGCTAACAGATCCATTTGAAAAAAGAACAGGTGTGCAACAGGGATGTCTTTTGTTGCCCCTTGTAGTTTTACTCACAACAGACTGTATTATAAAGACAGCAACTGCTAACACCAGGAATGAAATTCAGTGGACCCCTACAAAACAGCTTGAGGATCTGGATTTTGCAGATGATGCTTCTCTTTTTTCCAACTCATGAAATCAGATTCACGTTTAAATTTAACATACTTGATGTGAGATTACAAAAGTTGGGTCTAAAAATCCATAAGGAAAAAAACAAAGAAAATGAAAACAAACCAGCCAAACAGATCTAATTTCGGTGAGATACAAAATAACCTCCCAAGCTAGGTCGCATTCCATTGATACATTTTTTAGACTATGTTGTCTGGGGGATTATGGCTGTTGTCCTTTCTGGCTTGTCTTGCATATACTCTTTTCTTATGAGAAAGAGAATGCCTGTAACATAGGTTGCAGCACTCTCTGGGGGTGTTGTGGGTAAGACAGAGTTTGTGAATGTTTTTGTAGTGTTAAAAGAGCTGGCGTGCTTAAATATACAACACGCGATATTAACACATTGCCGAACACCCCCCTAGCAGTGTGTGAAGGTCGACCAGTCAGGAGTGAGCTAGTGTGTAACGTGGAGAGATTATCGTGAATCATGCCTTAATTCCTTTCAATGGTATTCACCTCCAAGATATGGGTTGTCGTATGCAAATTATGTTGGTAACTAAACCAGGACTAAATGACTCAAGTACTAGGTAATATGTTTTGTGTTGGCAAATAAAAAATGTATTTGTTGTTAGGAGATGAGCTCCAAGGATTCATGATAAAGTAGCTGAAAGAGAAAGACGCATCAGTCCAAGCTGCGGGGATCTCAGAAGATTGCCCCTGGATGCCACAGTAGATAACAGCCTTGTTGTGCTGGGTCTTCAGTCATCGTGACTGTCTTGTACAGGAATCATTACCAATAGTAAGATGTTGCTGAATCAGCCTTCCTGCTGGAAATAAATTGTTTGTATGGATCCGAGGCGAAGGTGATCATGAATCTGCACTGGTTCAGACATCTATCTGGGTAATAATGCATATAAAGATGGGGGAAACTGATAAAGATACTTAAATATGAATACAGAAGGCAAAAGGAGCGTTACAGCACAATTAAATATGTGGAGGTCAAGAAAAAACTGATACAAAACTTTAAATTTGTCAATCAGTAATGCTGTAGGAAGCAAAAACAAGCAAATAAACTATATTCATTCATTAACCGGTGCCTGTGCAGAATAGAGGAAATTAAATGGTATGAGAGAATCACAAATTTTAAGCTTTAGGAGATAGCAAAACAAATTCTGGTGAGTCAAGAAGTGAAGAAAAGATTCTGGTGTTAGATAGGACACACATTGAGGAACCTGAGAACAATATAACTAGAATGTCTTCATACTTGAATCAATAGGGGCATAGGAAAAAATGATAAAAATAACACATGGTGAAGGAAGCTAGAGAGTTAAACTTAAAAAGATGGGAAGGGCATAAGGGAGTTGCATGCAACAGCGAAGCACAGAGCGACTTAGAGTGAGTTGGTTTAGGGCCAATGCTCTATTGAGGGATTGGATTAAGGACAGAAGAAAAAGAAGAAGAATCCGACTCGTAAGGTTTCTCTCCTGTATGT
This sequence comes from Candidula unifasciata, assembly GCA_905116865.2. NCBI lineage: Eukaryota > Metazoa > Mollusca > Gastropoda > Stylommatophora > Geomitridae > Candidula > Candidula unifasciata. Next base: position 82,700 of record CAJHNH020001243.1, on the reverse strand, counting down.
ATTCTCATGTGTCTCTTTAGATTGCCAGATTGTGTAAAAGATGCATCACAGGTAAAAGATGCATCACAGTTATCACAATTGTAAGGTTTCTCTCCTGTGTGTGTTCTCTTGTGATTATTTAGATGGTCGGCTTGAAAAAATGATGCACTACAACTATCACATTTGTAAGGTTTTTCTCCTGTATGTTTATTTTTGTGATTCTTTAGACTGCCAGAGTGTGCAAAACATGCACCACAATTATCACACCTGTAAGGTTTCTCGCCTGTATGTGTTCTCATGTGTACTTTTAAATGGCCAGATTCAGTAAATGATGCATCACAACCATCACACTTGTAAGGTTTCTCTCCTGAATGTATTCTCTTGTGTATCTTTAGATAGCCAGAATCAGTAAAAGATGCACCACAACAATCACACATGTAAGGTTTCTCTCCTGTATGGGTTCTCTTGTGAGTCTTTAGATGGCTGGCTTGAGAAAATGATGCACCACATTCATCACAATTGTAAGGTTTTTCTCCTGTATGGGTTCTCTTGTGAGTCTTTAGATGGCCAGATTCAGTAAATGATGCACCACATTCATCACATTTGTAACGTTTCTCTCCTGTATGTTTTCTTTTGTGATTATTTAAATTCCCAGATTCAGTAAAAGATGCATCGCAGTTATCACACTTGTAAGGTTTCTCTCCTGTATGTGTTCTCTTGTGACTCTTTAGATGACCAGATTCTGTAAAAGATGCATTACAAACATCACACTGGTAAGGCTTCTCTCCTGAATGTGTTCTCTTGTGTTTCTTCAGTCGGCCAGATTCTCTGAAAGATTTACCACAATCATCACATTTGTAAGGTTTCTCTCCTGTATGTGTTCTCTTGTGATTATTTAGAATGTTGGCTCGAGAAAATGATGCACCACATTTATCACACATGTAAGGTTTCTCTCCTGTATGTGTTCTCTTGTGATTATTTAGATGGTTGGCTTGAGAAAATAATGCACCACATTCATCACACATGTAAGGTTTCTCTCCTGTATGTGTTCTCTTGTGATTATTCAGTATGCTAGATAAAGTAAAAGATGCACCACAATCATCACATTTGTAAGGTTTCTCTCCTGTATGTATTTTCCTGTGATTATTCAGATAAGAAGATTGAGTAAAAGAAGCACCACAGTTATCACAATTGTAAGGTTTTTCTCCTGTATGTGTTCTTTTGTGTATCTTTAGACTGCCAGATTCAGTAAAAGATGCACCACAACCATCACACTTGTAAGGTTTCTCTCCTGTGTGTGTTCTCTTGTGATTATTTAGATGGTTGGCTTGAGAAAAAGATGCATCACAAACATCACAATTGTAAGGTTTCTCTCCTGTATGTGTTCTCTTGTGATTCTCTAGACTGAAAGAGTGTGCAAAAGATGCACCACAGTTATCACAATTGTAAGGTTTCTCTCCGGTATGTGTTCTCTTGTGTTTCTTTAGACTACCAGATTCTGTAAAAGATGCACCACAATCATCACATGTGTAAGGTTTCTCTCCTGTATGTGTTCTCTTATGATTTTTCAGTTTGCCAGAATTAGTGAAAGATGCATCACAGTTATCACACTTGTAAGGTCTTTCTCCTGTATGTGTTCTCTTATGCTTCTTTAGATAGCCAGATTCAGTAATTGATGCATCATATTCATCACACTTGTAAGGTCTCTCTTCTGTATGTGTTCTCTTGTGTGGCTTCAGACTGGAAGCATGAGAAAATGATGCATAACACACATCATGCTTGTAAGGTTTCTTCTCTGTATATTTCATGTTGTGTCTGTTTAAACACTGGTCAACACTGACAGTTGAATCACAAACAGCAGACAAATCTGGTCTGCCGTCTGTGTTTTCTTCTATGCTTTGTTTCACTTGACAATTCTTACTTGTCAAATATAATTCTGTGCTGATTCCAATCAATGGAGGTTTTTTAGCTGAAATCTGACTGCAGTACTGGTGCTCTTGGAATGTTGTATTACTATTGTTATTCAGCCCTGATGCTGTGTTTCTTTGTCGTGTCATCTCCTGATCCCTGCTACTGCCTGTCTCATCTACCACAGTGCTCAATATTTTGCTCTTGTCCTCACACAACACATCTGAACATTCTTGTTTAACAAACTTAAACTCCATGTTACCAAACATTATCTTCTCCATTTGTGAATGTTCTTGTATAGGCAGGGAAGAGACATTCTGGCAGCAGGTAAATGATTCTGAAACACACAAACAGTAAATATGGGTTAGACACTACAATGAAATATTTACTTGTTACAATTCACATGTACAGTGGTACCTCAGAATTTGACTTAATCCCACTGTTCCCATTAAAAATGATGGAAAAAATTAAATTAATCTGTTCTAGTTTCTAACAAAATCAAATTGTAAAATGTATTTTGTATTTTCCTAAATACAGTTCACTGTAAATATAGGAACAAATAATAATATTTGAAAACAATCATTAAAAATCTTTTAAACAGAAATGAAGACACTGCATCTTCATCAAAATGATGACACAGCACACAGAAGTAGGAGGAGGAAAGAGGATTAAAGGGATTATTGTTTGTAAAGTGAGTCATTGAGGATTGAGAATCCTATCTGGTGTTTCCTATTGTAGTCATTCACCATTTATAGAAAGTTTGAGGTCAAAGATTTTGTTGACAGCCAATATTTCAAAGGGCTACGATAATATGTAAGTTTTCTAAGATGTTCGATAATGTGATTATTCAATAAGTTAACACATCTGCTAAATAGGGTGACATATCTCAATAAATCTTTTTGTTTTGACCACAAAGTCAAAAGAGCTTGGATTTCAGCAGTACTAATCCTTCCAGCTTCCCTTTCTTACTCCTTGGAAGAAATCTCTTTTGCAGTCTCTTCTCTACAGGTGAAGGTGCTGAAGCTGCATTGGTTTCCAGAAATGCTTGCAAATTTTGTTCCGATTCCAATTTCAAGTTTTGAGGCATTTGAATTCTTCTTCTTCTTTCATTCTCTTGAAATAGATTATCTGTAAATGCAATGTTGTTTCTAGTATGAACTTCAATTTGAATTCTGAAGTGCCACTGCATGTGTGTGTGTGTGTGAGAGAGAAAGAGAAAGTGTGCGTGTATATGTGGGTATTCTTTCTTTTGCCTTTTCCCCCCTAGTGTTTCACAAGCCATCAATCAACTCATGCCATGACATCCTAACTGTTCCTATTGCATGCAGCTCACCCCATGTCCTCCCCAACTTTTTAACTTCACTGTCAAACTCCCTTCTGCATGTTATTTTTTGGTCTGCTTTTAGTTCCGCCATGGCACATGATATGACCAAAATATTTCAGCTTCTGAGACAAGATGCTGTTTATTAGTCAATCTTCCTTGATGTTCGGTTTTTTAAAAATGTCAGTATTTCTTCTCTTCATTAAACATGGTATTCTCAGAATGTTTCTAGGAGATAGTCCACGATTCCAATCTATATGTTGCTACAGGGATGATACAGGCTCTCAGAATTTGTATTTCATTGCTAGTGCTTAACCATAGATTTGAAATGCTGTTTAATTTTTGAATTGTTATGGCCATCCCCCTTTTGATTTATGTCAGTTTCCATTGCTATTTATTATAGAACCTAGATTTTCATAGTCTGTGACATTTTTAACTTTTTTTTTCATTTTAACAGTACTTTCAACAGTTACGGTAATTATATTATGTAGTCTATCTTTGCAGATATTTAAAGAGATCTTAGGTGTCAATACTATGTCTGAAGATATATATTTACATCTCATATGCTAACTCCTGTTTTTGTGATGTACTGTTTAATCCCTTCCTGTAGTTCTCTAGAGCCACATGCTCCCAGCATGCTTTCTATTGCCATAGGCTTATTGCAGCGGATCATATATTCACTTATAATTCTTGCTGTATAATAAATAATGATCTGGAGTGAGACATGGGTGCGTTCAACACAATATTCTTATCAACATTATGCTTGCTCTATTAAAAACAGACATTTTCAGAAGACAGATGGAAAATAGTCACAACAAAAATGAAATGTTTCCGTACTATGCTAGGTGTAACAAAAAAATATTGACTTTGGAACAATGATATCAGGAGAGTCGGCATAGAATCAATACTGAACTTTATAGGCAGACAACAAATAAAATGGTTTGGCCATGTAACATGTTTATCATCAGACAGGGCACCACAGTGATCTATGCTATACAGATATAGCGGTAACAGAGCCAGAGGTTGACCACACAGAATATGGACCATAGAAATATCAGAGAAACTGAAAAGTACTTTATACAAAGCAAACTAAGAGTTACCAATGTGGTTGACAAAATGTGCTGTGGTTTACAGCTAGGTTATGATATCTGCACCTTCTGGCCCAGCATATCCGTTTCTGCAAAACCATATTTAGTCCCCTATTTGATATGCTGTTGGGGGTGACAGGGGAAGGGGGGGGGGTGAATCTGTTTTGTTTCCCTAAAAAAAATTTTAGGCCCCAGAACAAAAGAAATATAATCATGTTATTCAGGCATAATTATATAATTTATTTATTAAGTCTCTTTACATTCTGACAAAACAAAATGCAAAACTAAAATAAATTATTCATTAATAAGAGAAAAGAAACTCACAAATATCAGCCTAAATGACACCAGTGGTTGGTCACTAGGTAAAATAATAGGAAACAAACATTTACTTACATGGCCAGTCAAAATAACATGAAGAAACCTAAGGTGAAATTCCCTAACAGGGACTCAATGTTTGTTACTGTGCCGCCAGTGAAACTCCACTAAATATGCAGTGGACAATGTGTGAAAAGTCCTGCCTTGGTAACGTCATGGTCACATAAGTTCCTTGGAAAACCCTTCAATCATTAGTGTTACAGTTGGACTGTTGTGACAGATTTTGGTAATGGTGTGGTAATTGTATTACTATTTGCCCTAGGACCCAGGGGAGAGGTTCAACCAAGGACCCAGAAAAGTTCCACCAAGGACCCAGAGGAGAAAAACCTAGGACCCAGAGGAGAAGTTTAACCTAGGACCCACAGGAGCAGTTAAACCTAGGACCCTATGTTGCAGCTGATGGTTTGCCTTCCATAGTTGCCGGAAATAAACCATTATTTTACATATCATCACTGACGCCCTGTTAGGGTATATTGACAATCTCAATGATTTGGGACCATTATTCGGAGGACCGCTTCCTGCGGTATGTGGTAAATTTCCTGGAAAGAAGTCCACACAATTTACATATAATAAGCCTTGTTAGGGTTTTTTATTTAGCCTGGATAAATTAGGTTACTAATATTATGATAGTAGGTCGTCCCCATGTTGGATGCAATTTTGGGCTCTCCTTCGATTCCCCCCCCCCTCATATTATGGTGGCGAAACAAATATACTAACAGGGCTTCAGTCGTGTGTAAACTGCTTTCTTCCTCCAACAAACACATCATGACAAAACTAGGATTACTAGGCTATACGTTGTCAGGGACACGCCCCTTTTTACAGAATGCTGGGACTGCCTAGTTACGCTAAGGACTTCCTGTCCCCGAATTTTAAGCGTTTCCATACTAGTCACTATTAAAACCCGAGTCACTCGATACTAGCTGTTCAGAAACGAACGCGAACACGTGTGATACCTTCAGCAGAGGTCAGACTGCCAAACAGCAAATGTTTTAGAAAAGATACTAGCTCAGTGAAAGATATTTTATTATTTGAATTACGGTAAGTAAGGTTCTTTAATAACTCTTTTTTTAAGGCATTGTACAACCTCCTTTGTGGTATAAATGAATTCTGCGTCCATTTTTACATACAGTTGTGAAGTTTGAGTTAGAAATGACGTCAATGTTTTCAGATATAAATTTTTTTCGCAATCAAGTCTTTTAGAATTAGTTAAATTAATAAGGTTGAAACAAAATGGCGGACGGCATGCTAAAAAAATCGTGTCTGTTTTATATTGATAATGCTTATTATCAGGGCAAATTAATGTTCAAATAATACAATTTAAAGTTGAAATAGTAATTTATCTTTGTGGTTTTATTGCCTCTGAAAAATTTAAATAGCTCAAAATATTATAATGACTAGTTTTATGACACACCTAATGGCTGATTAATTTTCTCAGTTTTGCTTTGAGTTTGAGGCTGAACACAGATGATGCATTATTAAAACAAATTGATGCAAATCAGTGAACGTTACAGTGCTATGTTATATTTTTCAAAATCTGTTGCCACTTTAGATTTTATTAAGGCATAAATTATAATTTAATATGACATGCCTTTTTGTTTAAGATTATTTTTACCTGTTGACCACCCAGGGCCTCTGCCAGGGCCTCTGAATATAGTGGGGCCATAAATATGGCCTGGCCTAGCCATAGATATGGCAAAACAACTGAAAGTAGTTTCTAGGACCTTTCCATGGGTGATCCTCATCCACATAGTGACACTTTGTGTCACCGGTTATCGCTTGTGTGATGTGGTGGGGTACAACTACTAACTACTTACCTACCTACTACACAACAATAATTAAAATTTAGGACCGTTATTCGGAGGACAAGAAATAAACAGTCATAGTCATAAATAACAACAATTAAAACAGATATATGTTATGTTATATGCGACTTACTCATATCTTGATCTGCGTATTCTTCATTTTCTTCAGGTTGTTCTGTCTTGATACACGTTAGTAGCGGACTATCACTATTATTAATAATAGTCCATCTTGTCTTGTGGTCAAGAATTTTACACACTTCGCATGAATTAAGTGCCCTTTCGGCTAGCCGCCCTTTCTAATTCCAAAATAAAGGTTAATGAATTATGCGCTAAAGTCTATAAATATTTGTAATCTTTTCAGATTATTTGTATGAGTGTCAAAAGTAGGTAAATATTCGATTAAGACCACCAGCAGCCATTTTGGAATGGACTTCACAACATTGTTGCCAGATGAAGGGAAAAAAAACTTTATTTTAAGCCAAACTACAAAAAAAAAAAAAAAAAAACAACAAAACGCCAAATGAAATGTAACATTCTACCCACTTCACATCAAAAGCTCTAGATTGAATTCTTTACTGTCATCCTCACTGAATCAAGTGGAAGACATAGAGTACACCTTTTCAAATGTAAAATCTTTAAGCATTTTCTCAGATGGGGTGAAGTCTTTGCAACATTTGTTTATTACCAATAGTTCTGCTATAACTCTCACAACTGCATCAAGAAAATCCAGTTGTATTTTGTTTCTTGCTTTTGATTTAACTGAAGTAACAAGTGAGAATATTCCCTCAACTACACAGCATTGCTAATTGGCATTATTAGGGAAGTAAGGGCGAAAGTGGCCTGGTGTCAAAGTACACCTTTCCAAACTCTTCACTGTTTGTAGGAAGTCCATCCTTTTTAAATATAGCTTCTTCTTTCCAGTTGACAAGAGTTTTCTTTACTGTTATTTTATAATACTAATTCCAGTCGAAATTATCGATCAACTTTGTCGACTTCCAAAAAGCCTTCGACAGTATCCATCGTCCAACACTCTGGAAATTGCTTAACATCTAAGTTTTCCCCATCAAATATATCAACATCATAAAATCTTTTTATAATGAAACACGATGCTGTGTAAGAAATGATTCCGGCAATTCTGACTGGTTCCCGGTGGTAACAGGAGTGAAGCAAGGCTGTGTCCTATTGCCGATGCTTTGTTGTATAGCAATCGACTGGGTCAAGCGCAAATGCATAAATAACGCAAATTTGGGCATTACATGGGTTGACAAAATTCAGGAAGACTTAGACTTCGTCGAAGACATAGCCCTCCTGAGTTCAGAACACATAGACGCCCAAGAAAAAATCAATCGAGTCCAGAATTTCTCAGAACAAATTGGACTCCAAATTAACACCGCAAAAACAAAAATTCTAGACCTTACCAACAGTTCAGTTGATATCACGCTGAACAACAACAGCCTTGAAAAAGTCAACAGTTTCACTTATCTAGGGAGCAAGATGTCATCTACAGGAGATACCGCACCAGAAATACCATTTAGAAAAGCACTGGCATCTAGTGCCTTCAATAAACTGTCCAACATCTGGAAATCAAAGACACTTAGCAAACACACAAAACTCAAGATCTTCAATTCTTGTGTGATTCCTGTACTAACCTATGGATGCGAGAACTGGAAATCAACGAAAACTCTAGACACAAAATTAGACAGTTTTGAAAATAAATGCATTAGAAGAATACTAAATTTCAAATGGTCAGATTTCCGAACCAATACACAAATAAGGCAAGAATCCAGGCAAGAGTATGTGTCTAATTTTATACGAAAACGCCGCTGGAACTATGTCGGCCACGCCCTTAGAATGGATAAATCAAGACTTCCTTACCAAGCCCTCATTTGGACACCACAGGGGAAAAGATCTCGTGGAAGACCAAGGGAAACCCTACGAAGAACTATCATCAGGGAAGGCTCGCTCATGGGCCACTCAAACATCCAAGACGTACAACAGATTGCAACGAACTGCCATGCATGGAGAGTCATGACCTCTGCCCTATGTGCCGCACTCGACAAAAGAGGAAAGACTAACTAACTATAATACTAATGTTGTTTTCTGACATGTGAAAAAAATGGTAGCTCTGAACACTGTGTCTTTGATACTTGATTTAAAACTGCCATATGGCTCAATTTTGACAGATTTTGAAATATGTACTCGAGATGAAGTCTGCATGTAATTTGACCGAGAGCTTCTTCTAGCACAGACATGCATCTTTCTGTAAGTTTTTTTTTTTTTTTAACTGAGCTTCAGGCCCGTTATTCTTCTGTAGGAATGCATTACATTATGCTATGAATTTAATACCAAAGTCAACGTGATGATAATATTTCCTGCTCATTGACATCATACAATCTGTTCTTAAAACTTTTCTGGTGCATGGGCAGTTCTTGGTGTAGTTCTTATGGATCAGCTTTTATTTGTTTAAAAAGACCGCTCAATCTTTCAAATTCTTGTACAGTTGGTGTCTCAAACACAAGGAACAAATAATTATTGTGGTCTAACAGCATTTCCTTTAAGAGTCTTACTTTATATTTTGTGTCAAACGTTGTCTAAGCTAATCCTGCACATGTGAAATAAGCTGTCATCTCTTCCCAGTTCCCCAACATATTGAACATAATCTTTCAACGCAGAAGCCACCTAGTAGGTGACAGTTTCTCAAATGGAAGAGGGGCAGTTCATGCTGATTCACACTCCGTAGATGTGTTCAGCACTCTAAAAAGTTCTTTATATGCTTCTTGTCTTAAATCACTATGGCGAAACGGCTTAGGTATTTCTGAGAGTTAATAAACCAATATTTGATTTTAGCTTGGCAACCGCATTACAAATACAGAGTGCTAGTGAATGGCAGATACACCTAAGCTGTACACACAAAAAAAGAGACATCTTCAGTTTAAGACCACACAGAGTTCTTGCACCAGTCCATGTTTGAAACGCCATCTGACGCAAACCCAATACAATTTGTAAAACTCTGGCCACACCTTGTGATATTCTTAAAAATCAAATTAAATTTGTAGCCACTTGCAAGGAAATTAAAGCAAGAAGTTCGGTAATATTTAATTTTTTTTCTGTCACTGAAAAAACGAACTATAATGCACAAGTGCTTCTGAGTGGAAATGTTAGTAGACTCATCTATAAAGGTGGCATATTTCTTGTTCCTAGTCATCAATTTCTTCTTCCTCTGCGTTCGACATCAGTCATGCTAAACATTGAGTCCCGTCTGGGTCACAAATAGGATTGTCATCAATAACGTCAGCCTTAAGCGCAGGCGATATTATATTTTTTTTTTAATTGCATAAAAATGTAGTTCTATACAACTGTATGTACCCTAGTGTACTGCCCAGGCCGTGCGCTTTCACTTAGATTATCAATTGTGCTTATTGTTCAATGGCAGATCATGCTTATAGCAAGTTGCAACTCTGCTGCTTTATTTTATTATTACCTTGCCTAGAAGTCATTGTTGCAATCAGCTGTGACTGGCTTTTTCAAGCTGTGATCATTCGTTTTGTTTCTCTTCATGATTTGATGTTACTCTTGGTGCAACAGTGTACTGACACAGTTTACAATATGCTGCCACTGATTCGTCTGAAGGTCTTTTGAGCCGTGGGTATGTTTTCTCTAAATTAATATTATACTTGCAATTGCTGTCATAAGATGCTTTCAATTTTTTTTGGATGCTGTGACCGTTGGCAAAAGTAATAAAATCTGTCACAGATAGAACTAGGTCTAAATTACCTTTATTTTGTATCCCCAAGTAGTTTCTCATTATTCGGAACCACTTGGTACCTGTGGTGGGTTTTCGTTTTAATCCCGCATTTGTTCTAGTAGATTAACATTAATTAAAGAAGGCCTTGGTTTATCGAAGTCATGATCCATTTAGGAAGACAACAACATATCATATAATAAGAGATGGCGCGAATCCCTGTTAGTCCATACCAGGACATCACAACAAAGTCAGAATGAAATAAAAATGTTAACTGTAGGCCTACAATGTTTTTAGTAAATCTGCGTGTATCTTACACCGTCTTTTCTAGATTACGCCATCTAACTAAATCACGTGACTTTTTGGATGGAGTCCATCGAAAACTGGTGAGTGAAAGCCCTTTCCATGTGTTGCATTGTGTGACATTTTAATGGGCTTAAAAAGTTCTGTGTTCTGAATGAATTCGTATTACAAATCTACAAGTGGATATTGTGAAGTGGATATAAAAAATTTGCAAACTTTGCTGTTAGATTACAGCATTTTGAATTTAAATTCAAGGGAGACGGTCCTGTTGTGATGTGTGTGTCACTGTTTCTAGTTAGTAGTTTGGATTTGTGGGAACTGTCTGTTTATTCTTTTTCTACTTTGAATGTGGAAAACTTACTTTTGGGGAAAATACAAACAAGTAATATAAAAGCCAGATCTGGAGAATATCGACAGTTGTCAGGTGTAAACTATTTTGTGTTAGAAGAAAACTATTGCTTTCATATTGATTTTGCATAAACGGTGCAACTACACAGTGGATAAATTGTGTCAAGATATTTCGGAGCTCTGGGTAAGTGGATAAAAACAATTTTTACTAACTAACCTCTCACAGCAAGTCACTCTTTGCATCTTTACTATTTGTTGACTAACAGTATAAATAATTATTTATTGTAGAAGTACACTAATAATATTATTATTTTGGTGAAATTCTCTGCTTCGCAAACACGGGCTGTAAACTCTGGCAGAAACCTCTGGTTGTTCATCTACTTCTTATGCATATTTGCAGTTTTACGGTCTGTGTTCATTTTTGTGAATTATCTGCTTCACAAACATGGGCAGAAATTCATGGTTATTCATCTACGTCTTATGCACATTTGCAGTTGTACGGTATGTATTTATTTTTGTGAATTTTCTGCTTCGCAAACTGGCTGTAAACTTCTGGTTTTCATCTAATTCTGGACTTTAGTCTTGTGTATGTTTCACAGCAGTATTTTTATGTGCTAAATTTGATAAAGTACAAATGTCAACACCCCCTCCCTCGCCCGGCTCCTCTGATGCAACAACACCCTCTCAGAATCAAAGAAGCAGCACCGACATTTCTTTACTTTTGCTGGAATAGCTTTCAGTTTATTTTTAAACGTTATTGATGTTTATGTTCATGTTGCCTGTAGCAAAAGCAAATTTGTTTGTCTGTAAGAGCCTTTATTGTTATATTTAAATAGCACACATTTTTACCTTAAAATTAACGTAAAGTTCTATAAAATAGGTCGAAAATTAATTAAACTGTGGTTTAATTTGTGTATACATCTACTCAAAAAAAACTGTTAACACAGAGGGACTCCATTCTTGCACAAGAACGGGAATCCCAGTTGACCCAGTTGGCCTATAAATAGAGAAGGCCGTGGTTTCTCACAGAAGAGCCATGAAGAAAATGTGAGCATGTCTTGAGGAGAAAAGCCAGGAAAACGCAAAACACACATTGTCTTAATCCAGTTCAATTTTTTAAAAGCCAAATTTGTGGAATGTGACGTCAAAAACGCCAATATGACAACCCTGTTTGACAGCGCAAGTTCGCACAATTAAGCAACTTTTTTAGTGTGGCTGTTTTAGCGGGCAGTTACCCCGAGTTTTATGGGCCCCCATTGTGTGTGGGTGTGTGTGCATGCATGTGTGTGTGTGTGTGTGTGAGTGAGTGGAAGGCGTGTGGACCCAATGCATGTCGTCAGAATAAGCTTTTTCGAAGTTTGAATGCATCTGTCTGAGAGGCGTGGAACCAAAGATCTACTTAGAAAAAAGCCAGATCTGTAAAACGGATGTGCATGCAAAACCCAAGTTCTGAAACAAAACTAAAGTCCAGAAGTGGACGAATAGCAAGAAGTTTCCAGCCTGTGAACGCGAAGAAGCAGAAGAAATCTAGGCACTTGCTTCAGTTTTAAATTATAAACACAATTAGGCGTTATCTATCAATATAATTTTTAGAATATATCCATGTTATTAGCTGTTAAGAAAAGATGATTTCATTGAAATCACAGATCATTTGTAATACACATGGAACCGTTTACTCGATAAGTGCTCGGATCTCATCAGAACCTGCCCTTAGATTGTATACTTCTGAGAACCTCCCATTGGAGTGTATACTTCTGACCAGGCGCTTCCAATGACGTTAAAATGGGTTGGGGCGGGGGCTAAATACCAACTGACTCCCACCTTACACATTTTATACTGAAACATGGGGGAGGGGAGGGGTGGGAGGGTGGCTAAAGCTTAAGATAACATTGGGGTCTGGGGTCAGCCCCACTCACAGACAAGCTCTCCTAACAACCTTTGCAAATATTAGGCGCAGACATACCCCTTCAGCACCCTCCCTCCCCCTAATTAGGCAAGAAAACTTCCGGGCCCAACTCCCACCCCCTCCCAAACCTATCACTCCTCACCAGTTTACACATTTTCATTCAAATAACGGGGCGGAAAGGAAACATTCAAATCCTTGAGTGCATTCCGCACTCCAATATATATAAATATATATATATATATATATGTATGTGTGTGTGTGTGTGGTGTGTGTGTGCGTGCCAGACACTGTTAACTAAAAGAGCTTAAAACATTGTTTTAAAGTTCTCATTCCCGAACTATATTTATTTTATTAATTTCGCCAGGTGATGATTTTTCAACCAACCTTCTGAGAGAATTATATGATTAGCGGGTGGGGGGAGGAGGTTTGATACCAGACACTGTTAGCTGAGAAAGCTTAAAACATTATTTTAAAGTTCTCATCTCTTAGCTATTTCTATTTTAATAATTTAATCATGTGATGATTTTTTGGGTCACTGGTTACCAACAATGGGGACACAATGAAAGAAATTAAACGGCGACTATCAATTGCTCTTCAAAGACTAAAACAACTGAATAAATTATGGAATTGTACAGATAGAATTACAAAGGTCAGATTTTTAAGAGCATGCATCTTTCCCATTGCAACATACGCCTGTGAGACCTGGACACTTACTAAACAAGCGGAACAGCGCATAAATGCATTTGAATATAAATGTTACAGACAGGTTCTAAGAATATCTTGGTAAAGAAAAGAACAAATGCATCCATACTTCAAGAGCTGAATATTGAAGAGGGTTGGCTAGTAAAGACAATAAAACAAAGAAAATTGAAATATTTTGGTCACTTGAAACGTCATGGAGGTCTAGAGAGAACAATAATGGAGGGGTATATGCCTGGGAAGAGAGGAAGAGGAAGGCCAAGGAGAAGATGGGTGCAGGATGTGGCAGATGATCTCCAGATGGGTGTATCAGACGCAAGACATCTTGCTCATGATAGGAAGGTTTTCCGGAGGGTTGTTATGGCAGCGAGGTTCCGCGAGGGACATGCTACTGAATGAATGAATGAATTATGATTTTTCAATCCTTCGGAGAGGGAGATATGACTGGGTCGAGGGGAGAGGAGGGATATGAAAGGCACTGTTAGCTGAGAGCTATTTTCTTTCCTCTCCATTTCACCATACTGGCCACAGCAATGCGTGACCGGGTACAGCACGTAATGTAATAATTTACTTGAAAAAAAAAAAAAACGCGCAATGCATGCACAACTACTTTAAACGAACATTTCCGTAAATGCTTACAAATGTATGTCTTAGGCGTCTGCGTGGTCTCGAGGCAGGGTATCCACCTCGAACGCTAGAGGTTCCGGGTTCAATCCCTGGTAAGGTATGGATTTTTCATGTGGACTTCAGGTAATTCCCCCTGGTCTCTGTGTAGTCAGATCAGACGCTCATGTGCATTGTTGCGCACGTGAAAAAATCTCTTGGCAGTTGGAAATAAAAAAGAGTAGCCTAACGGCGGGCCAGGGCAAAATTTGGAGTTAGAAATCTACTTAAAAGTATTTCATGATCCCCGCCGGTGCTACAGAGCCTGTGCACAGCTTCTTCGGACTCAGACTTGAGTTAGAAGAAGAACGGAACACATATATCTTAAATCCGTGTGACATGATGTTGATCCGTTGTTCCAAAACCTCAAAGGCGTTTTGTTGTGTTCTATTCTCTGACTCCCTCTTTCTCCTGTTTCTGTCAGACTGGTTTGTTGGTTAATATGTAACCCAATTTTCTAGCTGACATTGTTAGGTTATCAGTATCATTAGTACTTTATTGCCGTTCCAACATGGGACCCATTTTCTGTTTATTTTAAATCCCCACGGGCTATTGTCGGGTGGCCCTAATATAATCGAACAGTTGAACGGGTTTCTGGAACTAGTACCTAGATTATCCTCATCTGAATGGTGGCACTTTGTGTCACTGGTACGTCATTAGTTGTACGGTCTTAGTGGGCTCTGAACAGACACATATCATAAGTATAAAGATATTCTAAGGATTCAACAAACACATTTCACCAACAACTTATGAATGGCACTCTCTTCCCCTCTCCGGTCCTTTCTGATTCCCTTTCTCCTCCTCTCTGTCATATGTTGGTGAAATAAGAGTTTCTCTGCACTAGACACATTTTTCAGCAGTTCGTGGAGAGAGAGAGAGAGAGAGAGAGAGAGAGAGAGAGAGAGAGAGAGAGAGAGAGAGAGAGAGAGTGAAGAGAAGACGAGGAGGGAATGGGGAGAGAAGAAGGCATAGAAAAAGAAAGTACGACAGACACCCTCAAGCTCACAAGAGGAAGTGGAGATAGCGGAGAAAATGAAAAAAGATAAGGTGGAAACTTTCAAGCGCTGTGCTGCAAAGACCAAAAGAGCGAAATTGGAAACTTTTGTGAATGATAGGGAGGCGATAAAACATTGGAAAAATTCTGGAAACTGCTAAGGCAGATGCAAAGAAAAAATCGGCCTATGACAGTCGGAACAATTTGTAGAGACAATGGTATGCGTATGACAACAGACAATTAGAAAGGGGGTGCTTTTCTCCAAAAGTTTATAGCTCAGATAGATCATAATAGTGTAGACATCAGGGATGCAGTTAGAAAGGAGTTAGCTGGCACCTTAACGAATATGTATTCTAAAGACATGATACAAGTAGAAGATAAACAAATTTTGAAAAAGTCAAAAGACACCAGGGCCTGATGGGGTCAGGTATGGCCACATGAAGGCTTTGTAAACTTGGCAGAGATGGCTGACTGTTCTAACCAAAGCATTAAGACAACATCAGTACCGCAGATCCTTGTTAAGGATCATGTAAAGCTCAGTGGCTTTAGAATCATCACCTTAAAAAACACATTTATGAAGGTCTTGGAGAAGATAATTGCTGTAAAGCTGCAAGAATTGTTGGAAAGAGGGAAGCTTCTTTTACGGTCTGGGAAGCTACAGGCCAGGAAAGGACACTTGGGCAAATGCGGCCACTTTTACTTTTGACGTCTATGAAGGGTTCCAGAACAGACAGGAAACTATGGCGGTAGAACTGGATCTCGAGGATGCTTATAACAGAGTAAGATAGGATATCTTAATGACTGCATTGAAGAAGGAGGTCAGTTCATGGCTGGTGAATTGGTTTGCAGCTGTCCTGTATTCACATCGGGTCGCTATCCGACTGGGCTCATTGAACTCAGAACCATGCAGTTTGGATCCAGGACTGTCACCATCTCGCCTGTGCTCTTCAACGTGTATACGAGCAAGATTGCAAGCCTAGAAGCACCAGGAGTTGGAAGGATACTGACTGTTGCGGATGATATACTTGCATATAGGCAGGGGGAGAGAGAGAACAAACACCCCGGGAGCTAAAAGCGATAGTAGAGAAAGTGACTGAGTGGTGTGAAGAAAAAAGGGCTGTCGTGAACCTAGAAAAGTCGTTTATTTTATGGTGTTCTCTAGACAACAGGATCGTTAAAGCTAATGTCCTAAATCCCACAATAGATGGTAGAATTGCCAACAGAGAGAGCAAACTGAAGTATTTGGGAATTACAACTGACAGGAGTATGTCCTTTAAGGACCATGGGAGAGTGTTGTGACAAGATGCCAAAAACGACTTGGTGCACTTAAGACTGGCGGCAATTGACATAGAGCAGAGAATGCTTTTCACACTATGTCAGCACCTGATCTTGTCAGTGGTTGATTATGGCTTGGGACTGCTTACCGTCCCAAAGACTCAGATGGACAAACTAGAGCGCATACTATTCGGGTCATTCTGGGTTGCACGAGAGACACCCCAGTGGTGAGTATGCGCTACATCCTTGGTTTGCAGACTGTTGCAGGTAGTCACAAGGAGCTGCAGGCGAAGTCATATATCAGGGTAGCTGCAGACACAGACAACCTTTTGCAAAAAGCTCTGGGTGCAGTTAAGGGTTAGCTGCAGATAAGAGGGAAGTCATGGATGGCTCAAGCAGAAGACACAATAAGTCAGGTTTGCATCCTTGAAAACATTAGGCGAGAGGAGGAGTGGGTCAAAGTTTCAGCTGAACAGTCAGACTTGTGTAGGGTCATAATCACGCTGAGCCGGGAATGCAGAGACTGGCCAGCAGGTGCCACGGAGATAGAATTTCAGCAAATAATTCAAGATAATGCTCGCTCAGAGAATTTGATCATTTACACAGATGGTTAAGTGTCAAGAGGCAAAAAAAGTGATTGTAGGTATGCTGAGGAAGATCAGGATAGGCATGCTTTATGCAGAGTGGCATGCTTCGCTGCAGAGGACACGGGTGAGTATTGTCTGGATTTTTGCACCGGTGGCCGCCGGTGTGTTGGGAAATGAACAGGCAGACAGACTGGCTAGCTCTGCACAACTTGATGGAATACTAATGCATGATAAAGCAGACGTGGTTAGTGCCTTGTGGGAAAGCGTGTACAGTTCGGGGGGAGCAGATGGATCACCACAGTCTGGTGAGACTGATGCAGGGGGAAGTGACGAGAGGTTCTGGCAGATGCTCGAGGCTTAGAGGAAAGGCAAGACGGATGTTTAATCAGAATGCTACTGGCGACATTAGTATCAGAACTCTTCGCTGGCTGCTGAAGATGGGGCGTTTATGGGAATACCCCGAGTGCTGTAATGTCGGTTCTTAATTCAAAAAAAAAAAAAAAAAAGTTTAAACAAAGAAGATACAAACCAATAGATTGCATGGCATATTTTGTGGTATCTAGCCAGGTACATACTACAGTAGCAATTAAACTAATGAAGCAAATAAATGAATCCTTTTAACTGAAGTACAAATTCAACCACACTCAAAAGCGACTGCATTTTTCTTTACCAGGGCAATCACAATGTCAGAACCATCTATATTAAATTAAAATGTTAATTTTCCTGTGTCATTAGCTCTAAACTCGGAAACTACTGAACCGATTGCTCTCAAGTTTTCACACATCGTTGCCTCTGACTTAAAGCGTTATTTTTTTTGGTCATAAAATCGCACAAACCACGAACGACGTAGCTCCAACAAAAGTCAAATCATTATTTGTTTCGATTTATTTTTAATGACTTGGCCACCTTTGACTGTCTAACATCGACCGTCACATTATTATTATATACTTTCATTTCTACTAAAATGCTTGAGTATTCAGTAGCATAGTTAGTTGTTACTCGGGTGATAGGGTTCGATTCCCCGCTGGGTGATATAATTATTTGTTTGTTGCCCCTAGCTGGGTGGCTGCCACGTTTTGGGGTTTACAGCTAGCCTGAGATAGCGGCGATGTGATGCTCAATGTTCATGTCACGGGTAATATTCGTTCGCCCATGAGAGGGCGGTTGACACGTTGTGTTGTGTTTTACAGCTAGGCTGCGATATCTGACCTAAAGTCTTCAGTAGTAGAGTTGTAAGTATTCCGCCCTTCACGTGTATAACAGGTGTTCGATTCCCTGCTGGGTACTAATTTTCCTTTTTTACCCCAAAGGGGTGATTGGCACATTGTGTTGTGATTTAAACCTAGGCTGCGATATCTGCACCTTTCGCCCAAAGACATCCGATTTCAGTAAAGTCCCATTTATCTTCCCCGCGACGCGTCACTCGATAATAAACTATTCGTAGATAAAAGAAGATGTTAATTAAGACTGCTAACAGTCCAGTTTACATTGGGTGGACACGGATGCCACGGTCATTTAACATTCGTCCCTTCGGAGAGGGGAGATACGGGTGTTTTTTTTTCATTTCCGCTATTTGTGAGTATAGAACGAACTATTACTGTGGGGTTTCTTTTTCTTTGTTGGGAGCTCATTTACACTAAACAGTCCATGGCGACATCATGCAGCGTTAACCCCTCTGGCTACACCGACCTGCACAGACAGTAGTGACTGTTTTTTTGTTTTTTTGTTCTGAAGGTGGTGGTGGTGGTAGTGGTAGCAGTAGTACTAGTACTGGATGGGTGATGTGGTAGCTGTTACACTAGCCACATTTACTTCTCATTACACATTAATGCTATCCATCTGTCTCTGGGTGGACACGGATGCAATGCTCAGTTCAGTTACAATATTTCGTCAGATGATGACTTTCCCATCTTTCGGCGAGGATGATATGATTAGTGGGGGAGGGGAGGGGGGGGGGGGGGGAAAGTTGATGGCAGACACTGTTAACTGAGATAGCTTAAAACATTATTTTAAAGTTATCATTTCTTAACTATTTCTATATTAATAATTTCGCCAAGTAATGATTTTTTATTCCCTCAGAGAGGGAGATATGACTGGGTGGAGGGGAGAAGGACGGGGGTTGAGGGTTATGACAGACACTGTTAGTTGAGAGCTATTTTCTTTCTTTTCTATTTTAACATTCGGGGCCACAGCAACGCGTGGCAGGGCACAGCTAGTCTATTAATAAAAATGTTAATTTTCCGATGTTGTGTAATTATAAACTCGGAAACTACTGAACCGATTGCTTTCAAATTTGCACTAAACGTTGCATTTGACTCAAAGGGTGATTTTTTTTTTGTCAGAAAATCTCACAAACCACGAACGACGTAGTTTCAGCAACGGTCAAATCATTATTTGTTTCGTTGCACGCCCGGATTTGTTTTCAATCGATTGGCCACCTTTGACTGTGTAGCACGAAACTTTACATTATTAATATTATATATTTCGTTTCTACCAATTGCTAGAGTATTCAGTAGCGTAGTTAGTTGTAAGAATTTCGCTTTTTACTCAAGTGATAGGAGTTCGATTTCCCGCTGGGTGTTTTGTTTTTGGGGCCAATATCGGATGGCTGCCACTTTTTGTTGTGGTTTATAGCTAGGCTGCAACATCTACGCCTTGTTTCCGTTCGATTTTGGGGTTTACAAGTAGCCTGCGATAGCGGCGACGTGATGCTCAATGTTCATGTCACGGATAATATTCGTTCGCCCTCAAAAGGGCCGTTGGCACGTTGTATTGTGGTTTACAGCTAGGCTGCGATATCTGACCTAAAACTCTTCAGTCGTCAGCAGTATAGTTGTAAGTATGTCATTCTTCACGCAGGTGACCGGTGTTCGATTCCTTGCTGGGTGGTAATTGTTCTTTTTCCCTTAAAAGGGTGGTTGCCACGTTGTGTTGTGGTTTACAGCTAGGCTGCAATATCTTCGCCTTTCGCCCAAAGACATCCGATTTCAGTTAGGTGCTAATTAGCCTCCCCGCGATGCTTGTCGATCAAAAACTATTCGGCAATCACAGAAACAGTTACCTAAGACGGCTTACAGTCCAGTTTAGTTGTGATGGACACGGATGAAAGGTCAGTTAAAAATTGTTCCCTCGGAGAGGCAAAGATGATGGGTGCGGGGTATTTTTCACCGCTATTGGTGAGTATAGTGTACTTTTTAATGGGGGTTCCATCACTGGTTACGTGACAAAGTTTTTTTTCCCCCATTTCGGACGCAAATTTAAACTAAATAGTCCGTGGTGACAGCATGCGGTGCTAACTCCTCTTTTCTACACCGACTGTAATGACAGTTTGTGTTGTTGTGATGGTGGTGGTGGTAGTGGTAGCAGTAGTACTGCTACTGAATTGGTGATGTGGTAGCTGTTACACTGGCTACATTTAAGTCGGGGTGGACACGAATGCCAAGCTCAATTTAGTTACACGGTGACTTTCCCATTCTTCGGAGAGGATGATATGATTGGGGAGGGGGAGGGGGTTATGCCGGACACAGTAAGCTGAGAGAGCTTATTATTTTATTTTAAAGTTCTCATTTATTAACTATTTCTATTTTTAATAATTTCGCCAGGTGATGATTTTTCAATCCTTCTGAGATGGAGATATGATTAGTGGAAAGGGGGGAGTGGTATGCCAGACACAGTTAGCTGAGAGAGCTTTAAATATTATTTCAAAGTTCTCATTTCTCAACTATTTCTATTTTAATAATTTCGCCATGGATTATTTTTCAATCCTTCGGAGAGGGAGATATGACTGGGTCGAGGGGAGGGGGTATGACAGACACTGTTAGCTGAGAGCTATTTTCTTTCCCCTCTATTTAACCATTCTGGGCCACAGCAACGCGTGGCCGGGTACAGCTAGTGTCATTAGGTTTACAAAGTTCTGGACAAAGGTAACGAATCGTTGCAGCTTAAAGAAATCTTAGCTCTGTCACTGGACCACGTATGAAGAATTAAAAATGCATTGTCCTTGGTTACAGTGTGTTTTAAAGGCAGCGTGCTACTGCAGATGGATGGTCTCTACAGTAGGTAAATATAGTCCACCAACTGAATTAATAAAAAATAAAAAAGACAAAGTGAAGGAAGGTTCTCATAAACGCTAAAGATATCGAGGACAGTGGGCTGAATATTTAAAAACTCTTTTTAACAGACACGCCTTAGAGGTCCCTTCCCTATATTCATTCATTAACTGGCAGCTGCGCAGAATAGAGGGAATTAAATGGTATGACAGAATCACAAATTTTAAGCTTTAGAAGAGAACAAAACAAATTCTGGTGAATCAGGAAGTGAAGAAAATCCTGGTGTTGGATAGGACACACATTGAGGAACCTGAGAACAAAATAACAAGAATGTCCTCATACTTGAACCAACAGGGGCATAGAAACAAATGAAAAAACACAACACTGTGAAGGGAGCCAGAGAGTTAGACTAAAAAAGATGGGGAGGACATGACGGAGCTGCATGCAATAGCAAGGCACAGTGTGACTTGGGTTGAGCTGGTTCAGGCTTATGATCTAGCGAGGGATTAAGGACAGAATAAAAATCCCACTTGTAAGGTTTCTCTCCTGTGTGTTTATTAGTGTGATTCTTTAGACTGCCAGAGTGTGCAAAAGATGCACCACAATTATCACATTTGTAAGGTCTCTCTTCTGTATGTGTTCTCCTGTGTTTCTTTAGTTGGCCAGATTCTGTAATAGATTCAATACAATCAACACATTTGTAATGTTTCTCTCCTGTATGTGTTCTCTTGTGTTTCTTTACACTGCCAGAGTGTTCAAAAGATGCACCACAATCATCACATTTGTAAGGTCTCTCTTCTGTATGTGTTCTCCTGTGTTTCTTTAGATGACCAGATTCTGTAAAAGATGCACCACAATCATCACACTTGTAAGGTCTCTCTCATGTATGTGTTCTCTTGTGATTCTTTACACTGCCAGAGTGTGCAAAAGATGCACCATAGTCATCAGACCTTAAAGTTTCTCACCTGTTTGTGCTCCTGTGTGTACTTTCAAATGGCCAGATTCAGTAAATGATGCACGACAACCATCACACATAGGGTTTCTCGCCTGTATGTGTTCTCTTGTGTTTCTTTAGATGACCAGATTCTGTAAAAGATTTACCACAATCATCATATTTGTAAGGTTTTTATCCTGTATGAATTCTCTTGTGATTCTTTAGACTGTCAGCTTCAGAAAATGATGCACCACAAACATCACACTTGTAAGGTTTCTCTCCTGTATGTGTTCTCTTGTGTTTCTTTAGATGACCAGATTCTGTAAAAGATTTACCACAATCATAACACTTGTAAGGTTTTTCTCCTGTATGTATTCTCTTGTGATTCTTTAGACTGTCAGCTTCAGAAAATGATGCACCACAAACATCACACTTGAAAGGTTTCTCTCCTGTATGTGTTCTCTTGTGTTTCTTTAGATGACCAGATTCTAGAAAAGATGCACCACAATCATCACATTTGTAAGGTCTCTCTCCTGTATGTGTTCTTTTGTGTTTCTTTAGTTGGCCAGATTCTGTAAAAGATTTACCACAATCATCACATTTGTAAGGTTTCTCTCCTGTATGTGTTCTCTTGTGTTTCTTTAGATGACCAGATTCTGTAAAAGAAACACCACAATCATCACATTGGTAAGGTTTCTCTCCTGTATGTGTTCTCTTGTGTTTCTTTAGATGACCAGATTCTGTAAAAGATGCACCACAATCATCACACTTGTAAGGTTTTTCTCCTGTATGTATTCTCTTGTGATTCTTTAGACTGTCAGCTTCAGAAAATGAAGCACCACAAACATCACACTTGTAAGGTTTCTCTCCTGTATGTGTTCTCTTGTGTTTCTTTAGATGACCAGATTCTGTAAAAGATGTACCACAATCATCACACTTGTAAGGTCTCTCTCCTGTATGTGTTCTCTTGTGTTTCTTTAGTTGGCCAGATTCTGTAAAAGATTTACCACAATCATCACATTTGTAAGGTTTCTCTCCTGTATGTGTTCTCTTGTGTTTCTTTAGATGACCAGATTCTGTAAAAGATTTACCACAAGCATCACATTTGTAAGGTTTCTCTCCTGTATGTATTCTCTTGTGTTTCTTTAGACTGCCAGAATTAGTGAAAGATGCACCACATTCATTACAATTGTGGGGTTTCTCTTCTGTATGTGTTTTCTTCTGTTTCTTTAGATGACCAGATTCTGTAAAAGATGCACTACAACAATCACATTTGTAAGGTTTCTCTCCTGTATGTATTCTCTTGTGAATATTTAGACTGCCAGATTGAGTAAAAGATGCATCACAAACATCACACTGGTAATTTTTCTCTCCTGTGTGTGTTCTCTTGTGTTTCTTTACACTGCCATGTTCAGTAAAAGATGCATCATAATCATCACACTTGTAAGGTCTCTCTCCTGTATTTGTTCTCTTGTATGGCTTCAGACTAGAAGCATGAGAAAATGATGCATAACAAACAACATGCTTGTAAGGTTTCTTCTCTGTACTTTTCTTGTTGTGTCTGTTTAAACACTGGTCAACATTGACATTTGAATCACAAACAGCAAGCAAGTTTGGTCTGTCATTTGTGTTTTCTTCTATGCTATGTTTCACTTGACAATTCTTACTTGTCAAATATAATTCTGTGCTAATTTGAATCAATGAAGCTTTTTTCTCTGAAATCTGACTGCAGTACTGGTGCTCTCTGAATGTTGTATTACTATTGTTAGTCAGCCCTGATGCTGTGCTACTTTGTCCTGCCATCACCTGATCCCTGCTACAGCCTGTCTCATCCACTACTGTGCTCAATATTTCATTCTTGTCCTCACTCAACACACCTGAAAGTTCTTGTTTCATAAACTTAAACTCCATGTTACCAAACATCATCTTCTCCATTTGTGAATGTTCTTGTATAGGCAGAGAAGAGACCGTCTGGCAGCAGGTAAATGATTCTGAAACATACAAACAGTAAATATGGGTTAGACACTACAATGAAATATTTACTTGTTACAATACACATGTACAGTGGTACTTCAGAATTTGACTTAATCCCCCTGTTCCTATTGAAAATAATGGAAAATAGAAAATTAATCTGTTCTAGTTTCTAACAAACTTAAATTGTAAAATGTATTGTGTATTTTCCTAAATACAGTTCACTGTAAATATAGGAACAAATAATAATATTTGAAAACAATCATTAAAAATCTTTTAAACAGAAATGAAGACACTGCATCTTCATCAAAATGATGACACAGCACACAGAAGTATGAAGAGGAAAGGGGATTTAGGGGATTATTGTTTGTAAAGTGATTCATCTTCCATTACAAGATTGGGAATCCTCTCTGGTGTTTCATATTGTAGTCATTTACAATTTATAGAAAGTTTGAGGTCACAGATTTTGTTGACAGCCAATATTTCAAAGGACTATGATAATATGTAAGTTAACACATCTGCTAAATAGGGTGGCAAATCTCAATAAATCTTTTGGTTTTGACCACATAGTCAAAAGATCTTGGATTTCAGCAGTGCTAATCCTTCCAGCTTCCCTTTCTTACTCCCTGGAAGAAATCTCTTATGCAATCTCTTCTCTCCAGGTGCTGAAGCTGCATTTGCCAGGTGTTGGTTTCCATGGAGCCTTAAGCAAAAATGTTTGCAAATTTTGTTCCGATTCCAATTTCAAGTTTTGAGGCATTTGAATTCTTCTTCTTCTTTCGTTCTCTTGAAATAGATTATCTGTATCTGCAATGTTGTCTCTAGTATGAACTTTAATTTAAATTCTGAAGTGCCACTGTGCGAAAGAGATAGATAGATAGAGAGAGAGAGATAGATAGATAGAGAGAGAGAAAGAGTATGTATGTATATGTGGGACAGGGGTGTGTTCAACACAATATTCTTACCAACATTATGCTAGCACTATCAAAAACAGACACAGTTTTTCAGAAGACAGAAGGAAAATAGTCACAACAAAAATGAAATGTTTCCGTACTATGCTAGGTGTAACAAAAAAATATTGACTTTGAAACAATGATATCAGGAGGAGAGTGACCGTGTGGGTTCCGGGGCCCCATTGTGGGGAAAACAAGAATAGACCCACTGCCTTCCCAAAAGCATGTCGTAAGAGTCGACTAATTGGGGAGCTTCCTTTGAAGTCAGAGTGCATCTGCCGGAGAGGCAAGGAACCAACAGTCTGTATTCAAGAGAATGAGATCTGTAAAACTGATGCACACGCAACACTCAGGTTCTGGAGCAGGACTGCAGTTCAGTAGTAGATGAGCAACCAGAACCTTCCGCCAGAGTTTACAGCTGATGAACGCGAAGAAGAAGAAAGAGGAGAGTCGGCACAGAATCAATACTGAACATTATAGGCAGACAACAAATAAAACGATTTGGCCATGTAACATGTTTAGCATCAGACAGTTCACCACAGAGATCAATGCTATACAGATATAGCGGTAACAGAGCCAGAGGTTGACCACGCAGAATATGGACCATAGAAATATCAGAGAAACTGAAAAGTACTTTATACGAAGCAAACTAAGAGTTACCAATGTGGTTGACAAAATGTGCTGTGGTTTACAGCTAGGTTATGATATTTGCACCTTCTGGCCCAGCATATCCGTTTCTGCAAAACCATATTTAGTCCCCTATTTGACATGCTGTTGGAGAGGGGCGGGGAGTGAATCTGTTTTGTTTTCCTTAAAACAAATGTTAGGCCCCAGAACCCAGGAAATATAATCATGTTATTCAGGCATAATTATATAATTTATTCATTAAGTCTCTTTACATTCTGACAAAACAAAATGTAAAACTAAAAAAAATTATTAATTAATAAGAGAAAAGAAACACTAATAAATATCAGCCGAAATGACACCAGTGGTCGGTCACTGGATAAAATAAGAGGAAACAAACATTCACATACATGACCAATCAAAATAACATGAAGAAACCTAAGGGAAAATTCTCTAGCAGGGACTTAATGTTTGTGACTGTGCCGCAAGTGAAACTACTAAATATGCAGGGAACAACGTGTGACAAGTCTTGCCTTGGCAACGTTGCTTAACCCTTCAATGATTAGTGCCCCAGTTGGACTGTTGTGACAGATTTTGGTAGCGGTGTCGTAATTGTATTACTCCTTACCCTAGGAATCAGGTGACAAGTTCAACCAAGGACCCAGAGAAGTCCAATCAAGGACCCAGAGGAGAAGTAGAACCTAGGACTGAGGGGAGAAGTTAAACCTAGTACTGAGGTGAGAAGTTAAACCTAGGACACAGTGTTTCAGCTGATAGTTTGCCTGCCATAGTTGCTGGAAAAAACCATTATTTTTACATATCATCACTGACGCCCTGTTAGGGTATATTGACAACCTCAATGATTTGGGACCATTATTTTGAGGAGTGCTTCCTGCGGTATGTGGTAAATTTCCTGGAAAGAAGTCCAGACAATTTACATATAATAAGCCCTTTTAGGTTTTTTTTATTTAGCCTGGATAATTTAAGTTACTAATATTATGATAGTAGGTCGTCCCCATGTTGGATGCAATTCTGGGCTCTCCTTCGATCCCCCCCCCCCCCCTTCCCTGATTATGGCAGCCAAACAAATACATTAACAGGGCCTCAGTCGTGTGTAAAATGGTTTCTTCCTCCGACGAACACATCGCGCAGAACTAGGATTACTTGACAATTTCAAAAGAAAGAAGAAAACACTGCAGATGATAATAGCGACCATTGACAATTTGGAGACACGCAACATTACGGACGATAATAGCGACATGGCAGGGAGACCACACGCTCTGGCGCAGATTAGCGTCGTTGTTGTCCTCACACTTTTCGGCAAGCACAAAACGAGGTCAAACTCACTGCTGACAGTATCCCCAGACGGGGTTCTAAACTAGATGCCTGGGACTCACAAGCAAATAAATTGAAGGAAGTTGCAGGAGATGCAGTAGCTGCTGCTCGTGTGTCCCAACCATCAAGTTTAGCCCCCAATCAGTGCCGCGCGTAGCGGCATGGGGGATACTGCCAGCTTTGCAGCATAGTCGCAGAAACAGGTCTGCAATTAACATATCACTGAGACCCTGCTAGAGCATTTGTTTGCCCTCGATAATATTGGCCCGTTATTCAGAGGCAATCCTAGTTTTGCTGCGATTTGTTCCTCGGCAGGAAGTCCGCATTTTACACATGACTGAGGTCCTGTTAGGGTATTTGTTTGGCTGCCATAATATGGTGCGGGGAGATTGAAGGAGAGCCCAATTTTGTGTTATTTAAAGCCCCACCCAGGTCTCTGCTGGGGCCATAAATATGGCCTAGCCATAGATAAGGCATAACGACTGAAAGGAGTTTATGGGACCTTTCCACGGGTGATCCTCATCCACATGATGGTACTTTGTGTCACCAGGTGTTTATCGCTTGTGTGATGTGGTGGGGTACAACTACCTACCTACCTACAAAACAATAATTGGCTTTCCTCAGAATAACGGGCACATATTATGATGGCAGCAAAAAAAACCTAACAGAGCCTCAGTCACGTTCTTCCGCCGACTTAATTTGTGAACTTCCGCAGAGTACTGCCACCGCCGAATGTATCCTCCATGCTGCATGGATTGGGGCTAATTAGATGGCTGGGACTCACAAGCAGCAACTTAGGCATCTCCTGCAGCTTTGCTCGTGAGCCGTGAGTCCCAGACATCTAGTTTAGGCACCCACCCCCCCCCCCCCCCCCATTGTCGCCACGTGAGCGGCATGGGGGATACACTCAGCGGTGGCCGTAATAGCCGGAAGTTCACAAATTAATTCGCTGAAAGTGCCCAAATGACATGTGACTGAGGGCCTCAGAGGCCCTGTTTTGTTTTTGGCCGCCATATGTGCCCGTTATTCGAATGATATGATTCAATGATAGCCCAATAATTTAGGACCGTTATTCGGAGGACAAAAAATAAACAGTCATAAATAACAACAATTAAAATATATATCTGTTATGTTATATGTGACTTACTCATATCTTGATTTGCGTATTCTTCATTTACTTCAGGTTGTTCTGTCTTGATACACGTTAGTAGCGGACTATCACTACTACCTAATTCCATCTTTATCTTGTGGAATTCAATGTGTCTTGTGAAAAATTTACTCACTCACTTCGCATGATTATCCTGATAAGAAATAAGTGCCTTTCGAATTCAAAAAAAAAAAAATAAAGGTAATGAATTCTGAGCTCAAGTCTACAAATATTTTTAACCTTTTCACAGATTTTCTGTATGAGTGTCAAAGGTAGGTAAATATTTGATTAAGACCACCAGCAGCCATTTTGGAATGGACTTCACAACCAGGGTTGCCAGATGAAAAACTGAATTTTATGCCAAACCATTACCCAAAATATGCCAGAAAATTGCCAAATATTGTAACATTGTACTTACTTCACATCAAAAGCTCTAGATTGAATTCTTCACTGTCCTCCTCACTGGAACCAGTGGAAGATGCAGCATAAACCTTTTCGGATGTAAAATCTTTAAGCATTTTCTCAGATGGTATGAAGTCTTTGCAACATTTCTTTGATATCAATAGTTCTGCTCTAATTCTAACAACTGCATCAAGAAAATCCAATTGTATTTTGTTTCTTGCTGTTGATTTATTTGAAGTAACAAGAGAGAATATTCTCTCAACTACAGCATTGCTAACGGGCATTATTAAGCAAGTAAGGGCGAAAGTGGCCAACTCTTTAAATGCCTGGTGTCGAAGTACGCCTATCCAAAAATCTTCACTGTTTGTAGGTAGTCCATCCTTCTTAAAAGTAGCTTCTTCTTTCCAGTTGACAAGAATCAATTTTCTGT
Organism: Candidula unifasciata; assembly: GCA_905116865.2. Classification (NCBI taxonomy): domain Eukaryota; kingdom Metazoa; phylum Mollusca; class Gastropoda; order Stylommatophora; family Geomitridae; genus Candidula; species Candidula unifasciata. The sequence continues at coordinate 53,865 of CAJHNH020001243.1, read as the reverse complement.
ACTGTTCTTCTATAATACTGATGTTGTTTTCTGCCAGGTGTAAAAATGGTAGCTCTGAAAACTGTGTCCTTGATACTTGATTTAAAACTGCTAAAGGGCTCAATTTTGACAGATTTTGAAATACATTCTCGGTGGGAAGTCTACACGTAATTTGACTGAGAGCTTCCTCTAGCACACACATACATCTTTCTTTAACATTGTTTATTTCTATCTGAGCTTCAGTCCCGTTATTCTTATGTAGAAACGCATTACATTCCGTTAGGAATTTAATACCAAAGTCAACGTGATGAATATTTTTTTTCTGCTCATTGACGTCATACAGTCTGTTCTTAAGACTTTTCTGGTGCATGGATAATTCTTGGTGTAGTTCATGAGGATCAGCTTTTGTTTGTTGAAAAAGACTGTTCAGTCTTTCAAATTCTTGTACAATTGGTGTCGCAAACACAAAGTACAAATAATTATTGTGGTCTAACAGCATTTCTTTTAAAATCTTACTTTATATTTTGTGTCAAACGTTGTCTGGGCTAATTCAGCACATGTGAAATAAGCTTTCAATTCTTCCCAGTTCACTAACATATTGAACATAATCTTTCCACGCACAAGCCACCTAGTAGATGACAGTTTCTCAAATGGAAGAGGAGCAGTTCGTTCTGATTCAAACTCCGTAGATGTGTTCATCACTCTAAACAGTTCTTTATAGGCTTCTCGTCTTAAATCACTATGGCGAAACCACTGAGGTATTTCTGACAGTAAGAAACCAATATTTGATGGTAGCTTGGCAATTGCACTACAAATGCAGAGTGATAATGAATGGCAGATACATCTGAGCTGTACACAAAAAGGAGACACATCTTTAATTCTGGACCATACCGAGTTCTTCCACCCGATCATGTTTGAAGCGCCATCTGAGGCAAAACCAATGCAATTTGTAAGACTCTGACCACACCTTTTGATTTCCTTATCAATCAAATTAAATATGTTTTCTCCTGTAGCCACTTGCGAGGAAATTAAAGCAAGAAATCCAGTAAATATTTCATTTTTACTGTCACTGAAAAAAACGAACAATAATGCACAAGTGCTTTTGAGTGGAAACGTCAGTAGACTCATCTATAATGATGGCATATTTCTTGTTCCGAAAATCCCCTATAAGGTCATCCTTAAGTGCAGGCGATATAATATTTTTTATTAAGCATGAACATTTAGTTCTATGCAACTGTATGTGCTCCAGTGTACTTCCCTGACCATGCGCTCTCATGATTTCACTTAGATGATCAATTGTGCGTATTGCACAATGGCAGGTCATGCTTACAGCAAGTTGCAACTCTGCTGCTTTAACTTTATCATTACATTGTCTATGAGTTATTGTTGTAATAAGCTGTGACTGGCTTTTTGAAGGAGTTTTCATCCTGTTTTTTTGGATTTTTCATAATTTGAAATGCTACTAATTCTTGGTGCAACAGTGCACTGACACAATTTACAATATGCTGCCTCTGATCCGTCTGAAGATCTTTTGAGCCATGCGTATGTTTTCTCCCAATTACTATTATACTTGCGATTGCTGTCATAAGATGCTTTCCATTTTTTGGATGACGTAATATTATTAAAAATATTATTAAAATATATCACAGATAGAACTATATCCTATATATTTTCTGTAATCAAGTAGTTTCTGAACAGTCTGAATCACGTGGTATCAGTGGTGGGTTTTCGTTTTATATCTCGCATTTATTCTAGTAAATTAACATAAATTACAGAGGTTTATCGCAGTCACGATCCGTTTAGGAGACAACAAAACAGTAAGAAGTGGCGCGAATCTCCGTTAGTCTGTGCCAGGACATCACAACAAAGTCAAACTGAAATAAAGATTTTAACTGTAGGTCTACATTGGTTTTAGTAAATTTGCGTGTTTCTAAAAGAGGAACCATGAAGAAAATGTGAGCACATCTTGATAAGAAATGCCAGGAAAAACCCAAATATGCCAGAATATGCCAGTTCATTATCTTATGCCAGTTCAATTTCAAATATGCCAGATTTGTGGAATCTGGCATAACAAATACCAATATGGCAACCCTGTTCACAACATGGTTGCCAGATGAACGAAAAAACTTTATTTTAAGCCAAACTACTACCAAAAATATGCAAGTTACATTCTACCCACTTCACATCAAAAGCTCTAGATTGAATTCTTCACTGTCATCCTCACTGAATCAAATGGAAGACATAGAATACACCTTTTCAATTGTAAAATCTTTAAGCATTTTCTCAGATGGGATGAAGTCTTTGCAACATTTGTTTATTAATAATAGTTCTGTTCTAATTCTCACAACTGCATCAAGAAAATCCAGTTGTATTTTGATTCTTGTTTTTGATTTAACTTAAGTAACAAGTGAGAATATTCCCTCAACTACAGCATTGCTAACTGCATTATTAGGGAAGTAAGGGCGAAAGTGGCCTGGTATCAAAGTAGGCCTTTCCAAAACTCTTCACTGTTTGTAGGAAGTCCATCCTTCTTAAATATAGCTTCTTCTTTCCAGTTGACAACAATCAGTTTTCTTTACTGCTCTTCTATAATACTGATGTTGTTTTCTGCCAGGTGTAAAAATGGTAGCTCTGAAAACTGTGTCTTTGATACTTGATTTAAAACTGCCACATGGCTCAGTTTTGCCAGATTTTAAAATAGATTATCGAGGGGAAGTCTACACGTATTTTGATTGAGAGCTTTTTCTAGTACAGACATTCATCTTTCTGTAACATTTTTTTTTTTACATTTCTAAGCTTCAGGCCCGTTATTTTTCTGCAGGAATGCATTACATTATGTTATAAATTTAATACCAAAGTCAACGACATGAATATGTATTTTCTGCTCACTGACGTCATATAATATTTTCTTAAAATTTTTCTGGTGCATGGACAGTTCTTAGTGTAGTTTTTATAGATCAGCTTTTTTTTGTTTGTTTTTTGTTTTGTTTAAAAAGACCGTTCAATCTTTCAAATTCTTGTACAGTTGGTGTCTCATACACAAAGTACAAATAATTATTGTGTTCTAGCAGCATTTCTTTAAAGAGTCTCACTTTATATTTTGTGTCAAACGTTGTCTGTGCCAATTCTGCACATGTGAAATAAGCTTTTATCTCTTCCCAGTTCTCCAGTATATTAAACATAATCTTTCCACGCAGAAGCCACCTAGTAGATGACAGTTTCTCAAATAGACGAGGGGCAGTTCGTGCTGATTTACACTCCGTAGATGTGTTTATCACTTTAAAAAGTTCTTTATATGCTTCTTGTCTCAAATCACTATAACGCAACGGCCTAGGTATTTCTGAGAGTAAAAAAAAAACACCAATATTTGATTTCAGCTTGGCAACCGCACTACAAATGCAGAGTGCTAGTGAATGGCAGATACACCCAAGCCAAACACAACAAGGAGACACATCTTTAATTCTGGCGCATACAGAGTTCTTGCATCCGACCATGTTTGAAGCGCCATCTGACGCAAACACAATGCAATTTGCAAAATTCTGGCCACACCTTGTGATTTTCTTATCAATCAAATTAAATGTGTTTTCTCTTGTAGCCACTTGCAAGGAAAGTAAAGCAAGAAATCCAGTAAATATTTCTTTTTTTTCTGTCACAGAAAAAACGAACTATAAAGCACAAGTGCTTCTGAGTGGAAATGTTAGTAGACTCATCTATAATGGTGGCATATTTCTTGTTCCTAGTCATCAATAACGTCAGCCTTAAGTGCAGGCGATTTTTTTTTTTTATCGCATGAAAATGTAGTTCTTTACAACTGTATGTACCCCAGTGTACTACCCCAGCCATGCGCTTCCCTAACAACCTTCGCAAATATTAGGCGCAAACAGACCCCTTCAGCACCCTCCCTCCCCCCTAATAAGGCAAGAAAACTTCCGGGCACAACCCCCCCCCCTCCCCCTTTTTCTCCCAAACCTATCACTCCTCACCAGTTTACATATTTTCATTTAAATAACGGGGCTGAAAGGAAACATTCAAATCCATGAGTGCATTCCGCACTCTAATATATATATATATATATATATATATATATATATATATATATATATATATATATATATATATATATATATATATATATATATATATATACTAGCTGTACCCGCCACGCGTTGCCGTGGCATAGTTTGGCTAAATGGAAATGAAAGAAAATAGAAATCGCAGGTGTCTAATACAATCATTGTCTGCTCAGATATAGACAGTCTTTGATCCCCCCCACCCCCCCCCCCACAACTAGATCCACCTACTACCCTCTCCCTCATCAAAGGTTTTTGGAAAAGAAAGACAATGGAAATCGCACCTGTCTAATATAGTTAATGTCGCAATCATTCTCTGCACATTTATATAGAGATAGTCTGGTTTTCCAACTTTAGAACACGCACCATATAATTGTGTCTTTATATTAGTGGTCGTTTAAATGGTGCTATTAGCACAGTAACAAAAGTGGTTATTTGGTTATCACATGCTAAAGCTGTTTGTATTTTTATAGGAGACGTAAGTAAAGCTACTACTGTACTTATAAATAACAAAGTCGTACAAAAATTAGAATAGTGAAGATAGCGTTAGTAAAATATAAAAAAATTTAAGTAAGTAATGAGAACTTAAAAATCATGTGTAAAGCTCTTCAAGTTCTCTTAAATTTCAGTCATTAACCTCTTCCCCCCCCCCCCCCCCTTCCACCGACTACTGCTCTCTCCCTCTTCGAAGGATTGAAAAATCATCACCTGGCGATATTCTTTTTGTTGTAACTGACATTGACATCCCTGTCCATCCGGACTAAATTGGGAGCAGGAATTGTAATAGGTAGTGAATGGGGCTAATGTAATATTTACCGCATCATCCTTCAAGTACCAGTACAACTACTACCACGACCACCACCACAGTAGCTAAAATAATGTCACTGCTATCTGTTTTACCATTGGAGAAGACAGGTAGTCGTGAGCCAGAAGATTTAGCGCCGCATGGCTAGTGCTGTCGCCACGGACTGGTCAGGTTAGGATGTATGATTTCACTCCCCGACAGAAGAATGCTATAACCTTACCGGCGGTCTTCACATGAGAGCACTACGGTTTAACCGCCCAACCACAACTACTACTGCTGCTGCTACTTTGGGTGGGTAAAGCAGTTACTGTGACTTAAAGCTCTCTCAGTAATCAGTTTCCCCCCCCCCCCTTTCCTCATCGAAGTAGTTGAGGGGGAAAAAAAACGAATTGAAAAGCAATTAAAACAGGAAAAATACACCAGAGTTAGGAAATGAACGCTATGGTAAACAGCACAGCTTAAAATTCCAACGCAGATGAAATAATTAAATCAAAATGAAAATAAATGGAAAGCTATGAAATTTCAGCGTAACCATGCAATCGAAAAGTTTAAAATGAAATCATAAGTATGTGAAATGGTCAAATTTAATTATCAACTGGTTTACCCACAAACCTGTCCATGTTTTTTTTTTTTTGCCTTTTAAATATATATCATTAAGGGCCATATGGCTAGTGCTGTCGCCACGACAGTGCAGGTGAGGATTTTATTTTAGCCCTGAGTTAAAAAAAAAAAAAAAAAAAAAAAAATAAAAAAAAACTACTGCGTATTCGAAACCTGGTTGCCCTCTCAAGAGCCGAGTGTTCTAACCTTTCGACCAAGCAACCACTCGATCGGAATAACGAAAAGAGAACATAACTATTTTAGATATGTGTCCCTACTGCAGTGTCCCGATTATAACACAACTCAAAACAGCAGGCAATTGTTTTCTCATATACAGATATTCCAAACATATTAATGAAACGGCACAACAAAAGAAAGCGCACGTGTCTAACAAGGTTAATGTCGCAGTCAATGTCTGCGCAGACGTCGAGATAGTCCCTGATGCCCCCCCCCTCTTTTTCTCTACCAATCCATCGGCTACTTTTCAACTCAACGAAGGATGTTTGAAAAAAAAAAAAACAGAAAATATAAATCGTGTCGAATATAGTCATTGTGGCAATCACTGCCTGCGGAGATATAGATATAGTCTTGTTTGCTGTACCACGACCTACTCTATGTATTAGCGGAGGTGTTGGCTGCACGGCGCATGCGCAATTACTAACGTGGCTATAATTAGAAATCACTAAAATTATAAATATTAGTTTCGAATATTATGGCTTAAATTGTGGTCACCTATCTGTAACAGTGACAGGTTGAATTTCAAACCATGATGGCTCAACATCCGGTATCAAAACAAACATATCCTGAAAATTTCAGCTAAATCGGTTCAGTAGTTTCCGAGTCTAAAGGGGGCAAACACACAAACATTGATTTATATATATATATATATATATATATATATATATATATATATATATATATATATATATATATATATATATATATATATATATATATATATATATGTGTGTGTGTGTGTGTGTGTGTGTGTGTGTGTGTGCCAGACACTGTTAACTAAGAAAGCTTAAAACATTTCAAAGTTCTCATTCCTTAAATTTATTTTTTTAATTAATTTCGCCAGGTGATGATTTTTCAACCATCCTTCGGAGAAAATGATATGATTAGTGGGTAGGGTGAGGGGGGAGGGGTGGGGGTTGATACCAGAGACTGTTAACTGAGAGAGCTCAAAACATTATTTTAAAGTTCTCATTTCTTAACTATTTCTATTTTAATAATTTCGCCAGGTGATGATTTTTCAATCCTTCAGAGAGGGAGATATGATTTGTGGATGGGGGGAGGGGGTATGCTAGACACAGTTAGATGAGAGAGCTTAAAATATTATTTCAAAGTTCCCATTTCTAAACTATTTCTGTTTTGATAATTTCACAATGGATTATTTTTCAATTCTTTGGAGACGGAGATATGACTGGGTCGAGGGGAGAGGATGGATATGACAGACACTGTTAGCTAAGAGCTATTTTCTTTTCTCTCTATTTCATCATTCTGGCCACAGCAATGCGTGACCGGGTACAGCCATAATGCAATAATTTACTTGGAAAAAAAAAAACGCGCAATGCATGCACAACTACTTTTAACGAACATTTCCGTACATGCTTACAAATGTGTGTCTTAGGCGACTGCGTGGTCTCGAGGCAGGGTATCCGCCTCGAACGCTAGAGGCTCCGGGTTCAATTCCTGGTAAGGACTGGATTTTTCATGTGGACTTCTAGTAATTCCTCCTGGTCTCTGTGTAGTGAGATAAGACGCTCATGTGCATTGTTGCACACGTAAAAAAAAGTCCCTTGGCAGTTGGAAATCAAAAAGAGCAGCCTAACGGCGCTGCCCGGGCAAAATTTGGAGTTAAAAATCTACTTAAAAGTATTTCAGGATCCTCGCCGGTGCTACAGAGCCTGTGCACAGCTTCTTCGGACTCAGACTTGTGTTAGAAGAAGAACAGAGCACATATATCTCACATCCGTGTGCCATGATGTTGATCCGTTGTTCCAAAACCTCAAAGGTGTTTTGTTTTGTTCTTTTCTCGACAGCCCATTCCCTGTCTTTTCTCTGCCTCCCCCTTTCTCCTGTTTCTGTCAGACTGGTTTGTTGGTTAACATGTAACCCAATTTTCTAGCTGACATTGTTAGGTTTTCAGTATCATTAGCACTTTATTGCCGTTCCAACATGGGACACAATTTCTATTTATTTTAAATCCCCTCCGGCTATTGTCGGGGGCCCTAATATAATCTAACAGTTGAACGGGTTTCTAGGACTAGTACCTGGATGATCCTCATCCGAATGGTGGCACTTTGTGTCACTGGTACGTCATTAGTTGTACGGTCCTAGTGGGCTCTGAACAGACACATATCATAAGTATAATGATATTCTAAGGATTCAACAAACACATTTCACCAGCAACTTATGAATGGCACTCTCTTCCCCTCTCCGGTCCTTTCTGATTCCCTTTCTCCTCCTCTCTGTCATATGTTGGTGAAATTAGAGTTTAATTGAACAATGCAAGACGGTCAAATTAAAATGATGGGGAGGACAGGAGGTGAGCTGCTCGCAACAGTGAAGGAAAGAACGACATAGCATTAGTTGACTGTAGGTCTATGCTTCAATGGGGATTAAAGGACAGAAGACGAAGAATCTCATTTGTAAGGTTTCTCTCCTGTATGTGTTCTCTTGTGTTTCTTTAGACTGCAAGCTCCAGAAAACGGTGCAACACAGTCATCACACATGAAAGGCTTCTCTCCTGTATGTGTAAAAAATATACATAGGAATCGTTGCCGAAGTTACAGAGCACGTTCTCTGCACTAGACACATTTTTTAGCAGTTCGTGGAGAGAGAGAGAGAGAGAGAGAGAGAGAGAGAGAGAGAGAGAGAGAGAGAGAGAGAGAGAGAGAGAGAGAGAGAGAGAGTGAGAGAGAGAGAGAAAGAGAGAGTGAAGAGGAGACGACAAGGGAATGGGGAGAGAAGAAGGCATAGAAAAATAAAGTACGACGGACACCCTCAAGCTCACAAGAGGAAGTGGAGATAGCGGAGAATATGAAAAAAGATAAGGTGGAGATTTTCAAGCGCTGTGCTGCAGAGGCCAAAAGAGCGAAATCGGAAACTTTTGTAAATAATGGGGGAGGTGATAAAACACTGGAGAAATTATGGAAACTGCAAAGGCAGATGTAAAGAAAAGATCGGCCTATGACAGTCGGAACAATCTGTCGAGACGATGGTGCGCGTATGACAATAGACAAGGAGAAAGGGGGTGCTTTTCTCAATAGGTTTATAGCTCATAATTGTGTAGACATCAGGGATGCAGTTAGAAAGAAGTTAGCTGGTACCTTAACGAATATGCATTATGAAGACATGATACAAGCAGAAGATATCAAACACATTTTTAAAAAGGCAAAAGACACCAGGGCCTGATGGGGTCAGATATGGCCACATGAAGGCTTTGAGATGGCCGACTTTTCTAACCAGGCATTAAGACAGCAACAGTACCACAGGACTGGGTGCACAGCTATCTAATCCCACTACCAAAACTTGTTAAGGATCATTTAAAGCTCAGTGACTTTAGAATCATCACCTTACAAAACACATTTGGGAAGGTCTCGGAGAAGATAGTCGCTGTAAAGCTGCAAGCATTTTGGAAAGAGGGAAGCTTCTCCCAAGAGGTCTTGGAAGCTACAGGCCAAGAAAGGACACATGGGCAAATGAGACCACTTCTGCTTTTGACGTCTATGAAGGGTTCCATAACATACAAGAAACTATGGCGGTAGCACTTGATCTTGTGATGACACGCTTGATGACTTCAGAATGTCTTTCCTCAACCTACATTTTTCCTATGTACCGAAAAATATGGTTTTTGATATATCCTAAATCTAAGTAAGGCGACCAGAACAACTATTTAATTCTCCTGGACTACTGGTGATTTCTAACACTAAGACTCTTTCCCAGTTGTAAAGTGTTAAAGTACAGATAAGATGACTGAGCAGGTAGACCAGTGGCAGCATTAAGACTGACTAAGCTCAGACTTGGTAGCTGGAGATTTTGCTTGCCAAAACTTAGATGTCAGATAATTATCTCCCAGCCAGACCTTTAGGAGCAGATAACTCAGGCTAATTGCGATTATCTCCCCCTGAGGTTACCTAACTTGAGTGCAAGTCGGATGGCCAGTATTGACATAGTCAGCCGAAGGCGTTAGCATACAATTGGCAGGTTGAAGAAGGGAGGGGAGGTGTGACTTTGTTTATTAGCTCTGGTCAGTTTCATGGACCAGGAGAATGTAGCCGTGGGAAGGCAAACAAGTTTTGTACAGTCTGGACTGACAGTTAATTGACTTACCCACGGGATGGGCTGTGACATCCTTGAATGAGAGTGGTTTTAGGAGTAATGTAGGAGGAGCTTAAAAGAAGTTATAAAAGGCTGGTAAATGAGACTCTGCCATTTGCAGACCATCTGTTGGGCTTAAACCCCAAGCTTGAGACAGAACTTTTGGCATTGTGTTTTCATTTGCCAGGTAAGCGAAACTATGTACAAACCTTTATTTTGTGATAGAAATCTAACTGTCTATTTGCTCAAGTGTGTGTCTTCATCACTTTGTAGTACTCCTTAGCGGATATTTTCCCCATTCTTGTAGGGCACTGTCAAATTGTTTTATATCGTAATTGATAGTGTCATTAATGTTTTTTGTGCACATGTGTTTCAATGTTGTATACCTAGAATTTTGATGTTACCATTGAAATTTAATGAATTATAATTTTTCTAAAATCACAAGCGTGAAGATAATTGTAACAGTAACTGAAATGTGTTTAACTTCTGGGAGGCTATTGCGAAGATTGATCCCAGATAATAAATCAACAAGATTTGTTTGTTGAATCGCCCCAGAACTATTGTTAGCATTCTGGGTGAGTCCATTGTTCCAAACATGGATTCCAGAACTTGTTCTGTCTAACTGATTGTCATTTAGAGTCTGTACGAAAAATGGAAGACTTAACTATCATTACAGGACGTGAGTAGAGGAAGGCAGGAAATGTAACAACTACAATGTGAGACATAAGCCCTTCCAGACTGGACAGGAGTGAATATGAAAATGAGGGAGAGATGAAATGTTTTATTAGAATAGACATGTTTGGTGTTATTTTTTAGAATGGTCTAGAATTAAAGATGTGTCTCCTTTTTGTGTACAGCTTAGGTGTATCTGCCATTCACTAGCACTCTGCATTTGTAGTGCAGTTGCCAAGCTGAAATCAAGCTGAAAAAAAATATTCATCACGTTGACTTTGGTATTAAATTCATAACATAATGTAATGCATTCATACAGAAGAATAACGGGGCTGAAGCTCAGTTAGAAATAAAAAAAAAAAGCTTACAGAAAGATGCATGTCTGTGCTAGAAGAAGCTCTCAATCAAATTACGTGTAGACTTTCCATCGATAATCTATTTCAAAATCTGTCAAAACTGATCCATGTGGCAGTTTTAAATCAAGTATCAAAGACACAGTTGCCAGAGCTACTATTTTTACACCTGGCAGAAAAAAACATCAGTATAATAGAAGAGCAGTAAAGAAAACTGATTGATAAGAAGGATGGACTTCCTACAAACAGTGAAGAGTTTTGGAAAGGCCTACTTTGACACCAGGCCACTTTCGCTCTTAATTGCCTAATAATGCCAGTTAGCAATGCTGTAGTTGAGGGTATATTCTCACTTGTTACTTCAGTTAAATCAGAAGCAAGAAACAAAATACAACTGGATTTTCTTGATGCAGTTGTGAGAATTAGAACAGAACTATTGATAATAAACAAATGTTGCAAAGACTTCATCATATCTGAAAAAATGCTTAAAGAATTTACATTTGAAAAGGTGTATTCTATATCTTCCACTTGATTCAGTGAGGATGACAGTGAAGAATTCAATTTAGAGCTTTTGATGTTAAGTGGGTGGAATGTTACATTTCATTTGGCGTTTTGTTGTTTTGGTAGTAGCTTGGCTTAAAATAAAGTTTTTTTTCCCTTCATCTGGCAACCATGTTGTGAAGTCCATTCCAAAAGGGCTACTGGTGGTCTTAATCGAATATTTACCTAACTTTGACACTCATACAGATAATCTGTGAAAAGGTTAAAACTATTTGTAGACTTGAGCGCAAAATTAATTAACCTTTATATTGGAATTAGAAAGGGCACCTATTTCTTATCAGAATATTCATGCGAAGTGAGTAAAATTTTGTACACACAAAAAAAGAGACATCTTTAATTCTTGACCATACAGAGTTCTTGCACCCATCCATGTTTGAAGCGCCATCTGACGCAAACTCAATGCAATTTGCGAAACTCTAGCCACATATTGTGATTTTCTGATCAATCTAATTAAATGTGTTTTCTCTTGTAGCCACTTGCAAGGAAATTAAAGCAAAAATCCGGTAAATATTTCTTTTTTTTTTCTGTCACTGAAAAAACGAATTATAATGCATAAGTGCTTCTGGGTGGAAATGTTAGTAGACTCATCTATAATGGTGGCAAATTTCTTGTTCTTAGTCATCAATATCATCAATAACGTCAGCCTTAAGTGCAGGCGATATGATATTTTTTTAATGCATGAAAATGTAGTTCTATCAAACTGTATGTACCCCAGTGTACTACCCCGGCCATGTGATGTTATGATTTCACTTATATGATCAGTTGTGCTTATTGCCAAATAGCAGGTCATGCTTACAACAAGTTGCAACTCTGCTGCTTTATTTTATCATTACCTTGCCTAGAATTCATTGTTGCAATCAGCTGTGACTGGCTTTTATCAAGCTGTGATTATTCGTTTTGTTTCTCTTCATGATTTGATGTTACTCTTGGTGCAACAGTGCACTGGCACAGTTTACAATAGGCTGCCACTGATCCGTCTGAAGATCTTTTGAGCCGTGGGTATGTTTTTTCCAAATTCCTATTATACTTGCAATTGCTGTCATAAGATGCTTTCCATTTTGTGGATGACGTGGCCAATGGCAAAAATAATAAATCTTTTACAGATATAACTAGGTCTATATTACCTATATTTTTTATCCTCAGGTAGTTTCTCATTATTCGGAATCACTTGGTACCTGTAGTGGGTTTTCGTTTTAATCCCGCATTTGTTCTAGTAGATTAACATTAATTAAAGAAGGCCTTGGTTTATCGAAGTCTGGATCCGTTTAGGAAGAAAACAACATCTACAATAAGAGATAGCGCGAATCTCTGTTAGTCCGTACCAGGACATAACAAAGTCAGACTGAAATAAAGATGTTAACTGTAGGCCTGCCCGGCTCTCTGGCGTAGTTGGCCATAAACCGGACTGTGCGGTGACTGGGTGACGAACTCCTTGTGGTCCGGGTTCACTCCCGGGGGTAGGCAGAAAAGCCACATTTCCTCCCAGATTTACGGTACCTATCATGGCCGAAGTGCTGCGATATCCATAGTACCGAGCCAAAGGGTTATGGTTTCTGGATATTAAAAAATTTTTTTTTAGGTCTACATTGTTTTTAGTAAATCTGCGTGTTTCTTACGAAGGAGCCATGCAGAAAATGTGAGCTCGTCTTGTTGAGAAAAGCCAGGAAAACCCAAAAAACAACAGCAGATTGTCTTAAGCCAGCTCAATTTTAAAAACGCCAAATTTGTAGAATCTGGCGTCAAAAACGCCATAGTGGCAACCCTGCTTGACAGCGCAAGTTCGCACAATTCATCTTCATCATTATCAGGTGCCTTGCCGACAGGCGTGGGCGATCATACCTCTTTATAATCTGCTATATCCTGCAGCATGTATTAGTTCGAGTGCTGACAACACCTCCATGTTCCGGTTAAAATGGACGCTGGACAGCCGCGCCGTTCGAAGCAAAGGCAATCTTTTTTTGATTCTGCCGGACGGTGGCCGAAGTATTTTTGCTCCATTTGTAGACTGGATATAGTTTCGTCGCCCAGCTTCTGAGTTGAATGCATGGCGTGACCCTGTGAGCTGCAGGTTGCATTTGGAATGTATTTTCAACTGTGACCAACGTGGTGATGTGAATTGTAGATTCAGAAAATGGCGTGATGCCTGTCGTGCAATGTTGGCGGTGCCCGTATGTGGTTAAAATTGATCGCGTGGGCAACTGCTGATCTGTTGGCGACAAGTTCTGCTATCATCAATGATGAACTGCATTTCTAATGTTGGACTGTTTGTGTTAGCACTTCGGATGGCTACCGTATGCTTTAATGCGAGTGTATGCTAGATATGCTGAGACAGCAGTTTGTCAATCTTTCCACAAGGGACTGTAATAAACATTCTGGATTGTTTTTCGTTGGCACAGGAGCGGAGCAAAGATGGGGCGACACCGTTTGCTATGAAGCTGAAACTGAAACTATCAGACCAAACCTCAATGCCATGCAACAAGACTGTCAAGCATTTTCTCTCGTTGTCTTCCTCTATCCCTCCTTCCACATATATTTCCAGTGGTCACAACATGTTATATTTTCTCTCTTCTCATAACATGGCCCACTGTCTCTTTCTGATGTCTGTGATAAGTTGTCTTCGGGCTCCCGCCTCTTTCAAAACCTCTTGGTTGCTCTTTTTGGCTGTCCAAGGTATTCTAAGCATTCTTCTGTAAAACCACACGTTTAAGGCCTCTAGAAATTGTTTGGCCTGCCTACCGATTGTCCAGGATTCACAGCCATATGTTAAAACTGGATGTATGTAGCAGGCAAGAATTCTTTTTCTAACTCTCAATGACAAGGATATATTGCACAAGATGTTTTTCATTTTATAAAATGCAGTTTTTGCTTTTGCCTGTCCAATTCTGTTTTTTTTTAATCTCAGTTATGCATCTTCCATCTGATGTTATCCATGTGCCCAGATATTTAAATTTCTGTACTTGTCCTAAAATAACACCATTGACTTTAATTACACATTTAGGAATAATTTGTTTCTTTGATACCACCATTACTTCTGTCATTAATTCTACAATAGGCTTCCAGAATTGCTTCTTTTGTCCCACCAGTCAATTTTGTAAATTGCTTATCCTGGAAGTATTCTATACAACCGCCCTGCACGGGTCACAGACCATGCCTGAATCGACGAATCTGATTACTTTTGTCCCAAGGTTGTCCTTAAATAGGTGACACAGATTATTGTAACATTCGGCTTATAGCGGACATTATCATGGCCGTTACTTCGTCTGTCAGTGTTCTCGACTATCATTTTTCCGTTATCATTTTTAAAAAAATATTTCCGGCTTAAAACCTCCAGCTTGATCGATTATTTTGTCAAGTCCGGCTCTGAAGCTAGCAGATCTTTAAATGACTAGAAGCCGTCTCGAAAATGGACAGTCTTCTGCATAGCAGCCATTAGGAAAACTTTTCTGGGCAGATACTTTCACTATTCTTCTCAACTCGCTGACTGCCCAGCTCAAAGACTATTGTTTACAAAAGTGACTTCTCCCCCCCCCCCCCCCCCCCATTTTGAATTTGTTTGCGGCAAGTCAGAACTGCCTCATTCTATCACATTTTGGCTATCCCCCGAATAACGGGCACAAAAGATGGCGGCTACAAACAGGGCCTCAGTCACGTGTCAACTGCGCACTTCCGGCGACCTAATTTGCGGTTTACCGGCGACTACCGCCACCGCCGAGAGTATCCCCTACGTCGCTCACGCGGCGTGAATTGGGGCTAGACTAGATGGATGGGACACAGGAGCAGCAGCTTCTGCATCTCCTGTGGGCGTGGGGGATACTCTCGGCGGTGGCCGCTGGAAAACCGCAAATTAAGTCGCCGAAAGTGCGCAGTTGACACGTGACTGAGGCTCTCTTAGCGTGTTTTTTTTTGCGGCCGCCATTTTTTGTGCCCGTTATTCAGAGGATAATAGCCCACTTTTTTAAAAAAAAAACAATGAAGGGAGCCCTTTTAAAAACTTTGTCACAGATAATCGTCTCCAACTTTTTCTGTCTGTTTCCTTCGATCATCTGCCTGGTTGTAGCATAAGTGACTGTCTTATTGTAGGTTTACATGTTTTGCAAACCTTTTAACAGGCTCACATCTGTGGGCTGTTTCAAAACTCTGCCCATCTCACCAAAAAAAAAAAAAACAACATGCCATCACATTTTCTGTCCCACTGACTGATCTGCCATAATTATTAAATTTTTTTAAATTTAGCATTTCATTTAGCTTCCACAAATGCCCTAGTGCTATCAAAACTCGTCTTGCCTTTTGTTTCGTATTTTAACTTTTCTCTCAGTTCTGAATATTGCTATTATCAGTTTACGACTGGTTCTCTTTGACCAAGTTGCTAGTATGCATATTTTTTTTTCCGGATGGTCTAGGCCCTAGGTGCTTCAATTCCCATTTGGTTTAAAAGCTTAATCTTAAAAATGTGTCAAAACATTTTTTTAAAGGCCTGCGTCAAACTACACAGGGAAAAAATAAAGCACTGCACATGTATATAGCATGTTATACATCAAGTTTAGAGGACAACAACAACATAAAAATAAGTAAAGAGAAGACGTCCAGGTTTGTGTGTGCACAGAAAACATGATGGAAGGACATAACTGAATTTGGTGTTGGCAGATTACTTACAGCCAATAAATCACAACTAAAGTTTAACAGGTTAAAGTCCACAGGATCGACTCATTGCACTGGGTTTAACGCCACATGGGTCATATCTCTCCATAGAACAGCTTACCGCACAATTTCTTTTGTCAGCCTAATACACACAACACAAACTATGAATAGAAAACTCCATTGGATAAGACAACAGAGGTTGTAATAAAAAATGGGAAAAAAATGAACATAAAGTGCAATACTGTTTTACAAAATGAAACAAAAAATAAAGTATTTAAAAAAAATGTGAGTCAAGAGCTCGGGGGGGGGGGGGGGGGGGGGGGGGGGGGGGAACCCCTCTAAGAAACATCAGGAATGGAATTTAGGGACCCCTACAAAACAAAAGACAAATGATGCTTCTCTTTTTTTCCCAATGTGAAAACATCACGTGAACCAGCCAAACAAAAATCCATAGTTTCAAGACAAAGTGAAAACAAACCACCAAACAATAAATTTCAGTGAAATCCCAGCTACGAAGCCGAACTAGGCCGCGTTCCATTGATACATTTTTTAGACTCTACTGTCCGGGGGATTACAGCTGTTGTCCTTTCTGGCTTGTCTTGCATATATGTTTTTCTTATGAGAAAGAGAATGCCTATGACAGGTTGCAGCACTCTCTAGGGGTGTTGTCACCTCCAAGATGTGGGTTGTCATATGTAAATTATGTTGGCAACTAAACCAGTACTAAATGACTCAAGTACTAAGTAATCTGTTGTTTTGTGTTGGCAAATAAAAAAAATGTATATATTGTTCGGAGATGAGCTCCAAGGATTCATGTAAAGTAGTTGAAAGAGCAAGACACATCAGTCCAAGCTGCGGGGATCTCAGAAGTTTGCCCTCGCATGCCACAGTAGATAACAGCCTTGTTGTGCTGGGAAGTCAATCATCGTGAATGTCTTGTGCAGGAATCATTAACAAAAGTAAGAAGTTGCTGTATCAGCGTCTCTGCTGGAAATAAATTGTTTGTATGGATCCAAGGCCAAGGTGATCATGAATCAATGTACTGTTGGAAAGTATCAAGTCTATTTGACACAGGTGAGTGGAGCGTATATTGAACAAGTCAGGGGAATACCCTAGACTTGGTCTTGCTATGTCAGTGTTGACTGAGGTTCATTGCACGTTC
Source organism: Candidula unifasciata (assembly GCA_905116865.2). Taxonomy (NCBI): domain Eukaryota; kingdom Metazoa; phylum Mollusca; class Gastropoda; order Stylommatophora; family Geomitridae; genus Candidula; species Candidula unifasciata. The sequence continues at coordinate 36,702 of CAJHNH020001243.1, read as the reverse complement.
TAAGTTGATCAATCGATGTTCTCATTGATTACCAATTTTGGGATTGAAGGAATGCAACAAGCTTCATCATCCCAAGCGATATTGTCTGAACAGGATCAGACATCTATTGGGGTAATAATGTATATAAAGATGGTGAAACTGATAAAGATACTTAAATATGAATACAGAAGGCAAGAGGAGCTTTATAGCACAATTAAATGTGTGGAGGTCAAAGAAGAGGAAAAAAAACGGACAGTTTACTTTACATTTTTATTTCTAATGTCAAATCAGTACTGCTGTAGGGAACAAAAACATGGAAAACAACAAGAACAATTACAAATAAACTATATTCATTCATTAACTGGTGCCTGTGCAGAATAGAGGGAATTATTAAATAGTATGATAGAATCACAAATTTTAGGCTTTAGGAGAAAAAAAAAAATTCTGGTGAATCAGGAAGTAAAGAAAAGATTCTGGTGTTGGATAGGACACAAATTGAGGAACCTGAGAACAATAAAACTAGAATGTCTTCATACTTGAAGCAACAGAGGCATAGAAACAAATAAAAAAAAAAAAAAAAACACTGTGAAGCGAGCTAAAGAGTTAAACTAAAAAAGATGGGGAGGACATGAGGGAGCTGCATGCAAAAGCAAGGCACAGGGTGACTTGGAGTGAGCTGGTTCAGGCTTATGATCTAGTGTGGGATTAAGGACAGAATAAAAATCCCACAGGTTTCCCTCCTGTGTGTTTATTCTTGTGATTCTTTATACTGCCAGAGTGTGCAAAAGATGCAATACAGTCATCACACGTAAGATTTCTCCCTTTTATGTGTTATCTTGTGTACTTTTAGATGGCCAGATTCAGTAAATGATGCACCACAACCATCACACTTGTAAGGTTTCTCTCCTGTATGTATTCTCTTGTGATTCCTTGGACTGACAGCTTCAGAAAATGATGCACCACATTCATCACAATTGTAGGGTTTCTCTCATGTATGTATTATCATGTGAATATTTAGACTGCCAGATTCAGTAAAAGATGCATCAGTTATCACACTTGTAAGGTTTCTCCCCTGTATGTGTTCTCTTGTGATTAGTCAGAATGCTAGATACAGTAAAAGATGCATCACAAACATCACACTTGTATGGTTTCGCTCCTGTATGTGTTCTCTTGTGTTTCTTTAGTTGGCCAGATTAAGTAGAAGATATACCACAACCATCACATTTGTAAGGTTTCTTCCTTTATGTATTCTCTTGTGAATATTTAGATTGCCAGATTCAGTAAAAGATGCATTACAAAAATCACACTTGTAAGGTTTCTCTCCTGTATGTGATCTCTTGTGATTATTTAGATGGTTGGCTTGAGAAAATGATGCACCACAATCATCACATTTGTAAGGTTTTTCTCCTGTATGTGTTCTCTTGTGTTTCTTTAGATGACCATATTTTGTGAAAGATGCACTACAACAATCAAATCTGTAAGGTTTCTCTCCTGTATGTATTATCTTAGGATTCTTTAGACTGCCAGCTTCAGAAAATGATGCACCACATTTATCACAAGTGTAGGGTTTCTTCCCTGTATTGTTCTCTTGTGATTAGTCAGAATGCTAGATACAGAAAAAGATGCATCACAAATATCACACTTGTAAGGTTTCTCTCCAGTGTGTGATCTCTTGTGATTTTTTAAATGGTTGGCTTGGGAAAATGATGCACCAAAATCATCACACTTGTAAGATTTTTCTCCTGTATGTATTCTCTTGTGATTCTTTAGACTGTCAGCTTCAGAAAATGATGCACCACATTCATCACAATTGTAACGTTTCTCTCCTGTATGTGTTCTCTTGTGTTTCTTTAGTGTGCCAGATTCTGTAAAATATTCACCACAATCATCACTTGTAAGGTTTCTCTCCTGTATGTGTTCTCTTGTGATTATTTAGATTGCCAGACTGAGTAAAAGATGCATCACATTTATTACACTTGTAAGGTTTCTCTCCTGTATGTGTTCTCTTGTGTTTCTTTAGATGGCCATATTAAGTAAAAGAAAAACCACAACCATCACATTTGTAAGGTTTCTCTCCTGTATTTATTCTCTTGTGAATATTTAGATTGCCAAATTCAGTAAAAGACGCAAAACAGTTATCACACTTGTAAGGTTTCTCTCCTGTATGTGATCTCTTGTGATTATTTAGATGGTTGGCTTGAGAAAATGATGCACCACAATCATCACATTTGTAAGGTTTCTCTCCTGTATGTATTCTCTTGTGAATATTTAGACTGCCAGACTGAGTAAAAGATGCATCACAGTTATCACACTTGTAAGGTTTCTCCCCTGTATGTGTTCTCTTGTGATTAGTCAGATTGCTAGATATAGTAAATGATGCATCACAAACATCACACTTGTAAGGTTTTTCTCCTGTATGTGTTCTCTTGTGATTAGTCAGAATGCTAGATACAGTAAATGATGCATCACAAACATCACACTTGTAAGGTTTCTCTCCTGTATGTGTTCTCTTGTGATTAGTCAGAATGCTAGATACAGAAAAAGATGCATCACAAATATTACACTTGTAAGGTTTCTCCCCTGTATGTGTTCTCTTGTGATTAGTCAGATTGCAAGATACAGTAAATGATGCGTCACAAACATCACACTTGTAAGGTTTTTCTCCTGTATGTATTTTCTTGTGATTCTTTAGACTGTCAGCTTCAGAAAATGATGCACCACATTCATCACAATTGTAAGGTTTCTCCCCTGTATGTGTTCTTTTGTGTTTCTTTAGATGACCAGATAATGTAAAAGATTTACCACAATCATCACATTTGTAAGGTCTCTCTCCTGTATGTGTTCTCTTGTGTTTCTTTAGTGTGCCAGATTCTGTAAAATATTTACCACAGTCATCACACTTGTAAGGTTTCTCTCCTGTATGTGATCTCTTGTGATTAGTCAGTTTGCTAGATACAGTAAAAGATGCATCACAAACATCACACTTGTAAGGTTTCTCTCCTGTATGTGATCTCTTGTGATTTTTTAGATGGTTGGCTTGAGAAAATGATGCACCACAATCATCACACTTGTAAGGTTTTTCTCCTGTATGTATTCTCTTGTGATTATTTAGGTGGTTGGCTTGAGAAAATGATACACCACATTCATCACACTTGTGAGGTCTCTCTCCTGTATGTGTTCTCTTGTGTGTCTTTAGTTGGCCAGATTCTGTAAAAGATTTACCACAATCATCACATTTGTAAGGTTTCTCTCCTGTATGTGTTCTCTTGTGTTTATTTAGATGGCTAGATCCTGTAAAAGATTTACCACAATCATCACATTTGTAAGGTTTCTCTCCTGTATGTGTTTTCTTGTGTTTCTTTATTCCGCAAGATTCAGTGAAAGATGCATTATAATAATCACACTTGTAAGGTCTCTCTTCTGTATGTGTTCTCTTGAGTGGCTTCAGACTAGAAGCATGAGAAAATGATGCATAACACACATCATGCTTGTAAGGTTTCTCCTCTGTACATTTCTTGTTTAAACAATGGTCAACACTGACAGTTGAATCACAAACAGCAAGCAAGTTTGGTCTGTGGTCTGTGTTTTCTTCTATGCTATGTTTCACTTGACAATTCTTACTTGTCAAATATAATTCTGTGCTAATTCCATTTAATGGAGGTTTTTTCTCTGAAATCTGACTGCAGTACTGGTGCTCTCTGAATGTTGTATTACTATTGTTAGTCAGCCCTGATGCTGTGTTACTTTGTCCTGTCATCACCTGATCCCTGCTACAGCCTGTCTCATCTACCACAGTGCTCAATATTTTGTTCTTGTCCTCACACAACACATCTGAACATTCCATGTTACCAAACATCATCTTCTCTATTTGTAAATGTTCTTGTATAGGCAGGAAAGAGACCATCTGGCAGCAGGTAAATGATTCTGAAACACACAAACAGTAAATATGGGTTAGACACTACAATGAAATATTTACTTGTTACAATACACATGTACAGTGGTACCTCAGAATTTGACTTTGTCCCACTGTTCCCATTGAAAATAGAAAATTAATCTGTTCTAGTTTCTTACAAATTCAAATTGTAAAATGTATTTTCCTAAATACAGTTCACTGTAAATTTCATTCATTCAGTAGCATGTCCCTCGCGGAACCTCGCTGCCATAACAACCCTCCGGAAAACCTTCCTATCCTGATATCCTGCGTCTGATACAAACCATAATCATCTGCCACAGTGCACCCATCTTTTCTCCTCCTTGGCCTAAATATAGGTTCTCTCTAGACTTCCATGACGTTTCAAGTGACCAAAATATTTCAATTTTCTTTGTTTTATACTGTAAATTTAGGAACATAAAATAATATTTGAAAACAATAATTAAAAATCTTGACACTGCATTTTCATCCAAATAATGACACAGCACACAGAAGTAGGAGGAGGAAAGGGGATTATTGTTTGAAAAGTGAGTCATCTTCCATAACAAGATTGGGAATCCTCTCTGGTGTTTCATATTGATGTTAGATGATGTGATTATTCAATAAGTTAACACATCTGCTAAATAGGGTGACATGTCTCGATAAATCTTTTGGTTTTGACCACACAGTCAAAAGATCTTGGATTTCAGCAGTGCTAATCCTTCCAGCTTCCCTTTCTTACTCCATGAAGAAATCTCTTATGTAATCTCTTCTCTCCAGGTGAAGGTGCTGAAGCTGCATTTGCCAGGTATTGGTTTCCAGAAATGCTTGCAAATTTTGTTCCGATTCCAATTTCAAGTTTTGAGGCATTTGAATTCTTCTTCTTCTTTCATTCTCTTGAAATAGATTATTTGTATCTGCAATGTTGTCTCTAGTATGAACTTTAATTTGAATTCTGAAGTGCCACTGTGTGTGTGTGTGTGTGTACATTTAGGTATTCTTTCTTTTGCTTTTTTTCCCCCCAGTGTTTCACAAGCCATTAATCAACTCATGCCATGACATCTTTCACTATTGCATGCAGCTCACCCCATGTCCACCCCAACTTTTTAACTTCACTGTCAAACTCCCTTCTGCATGTTCTTTTTTGGTCTGCTTTTAGTTCCGCCATGGCACATGATATGACCAAAATATTTCAGCTTCTGAGACAAGATGCTGTTTATTAGTCAATCTTCCTTGATGTTCTGTTTTTTAAAAATGTCAGTATTTCTTCTCTTCTCTGAACATGGTATTCTGAGAATGTTTCTAAAGCATTTTAGCTTAAAAGCCCCTATTTTCTTTCCTAAGGACTAGGATACAGTCCACGATTCAAATTCATATGTTGCTACAGGGAAGATACAGGCTCTCAGAATTTGTATTTCGTTGCTGGTGCTTAACCATAGATTTGTAATACTGTTTAATCTTTGAATTGCTATGGCCATCCCCCTTTCGATTTATGTCAGTTTCCATTGCTATTTAGTATAGAACCTAGATATTCAAAGTCTGTGACATTTTCAGTTTCTTCATTTTAACAGTACTTTCAACAATTGCAGTAATTGTGTAGTCTATCTTTGTGGATATTTAAAGTGATCTTAGGTGTCAATATTCTGTCTTAAGATATGTATTTACACCTTATTTGCCAACTCCTGTTTTTGTAATGTACTGTTTAAGGGTATATTGACAACCTCAATGATTTAGGACCATTATTCTGATTGCAGTATGTGGTATATTTCCTGGAAAGTCCAGACAATTTACATAAAAGCCCTGTTAGAGTTTTGTATTTAGCCTAGATAATTTAGGCTACTAATATTATGATAGTAAGTTGTCCCTATGTGGGCTTTAATTTTTAGCTCTCCTTCGACCCCCCCCCCCCCACCCATATTATGGCGGCCAAACAAATACACTAACAGGGCCTCAGTCGTGTGTAAAATGCTTTTTGACTCCGATGAACACATCGCAGCAAAACTAGAATTACTTCACAATTTCAAAAGAGCGTTTCAATTTCTAGCGTTTCTACAGACAATACTAGCAGACCATAATAGCGACCATTGACAATTTGGAGACACCCAACATTACAGACGACAATAGCGACATGGCAGGGAGATCTGCAGATTAGCGTCGTTGTCGTCCTCAAACTTTTTGGCATGCTCAAAACCAACACAGTCAAACTCACCGCCGACAGTATCCCCTGATAGGGATCTAAACTATATGCCCATGACTCGCAGGCAAATAAATTGGAAGAAGTTGCAGGAGATGCTGTAGCTGCTGCTCGTGAGTCCTAGCAATCTATTTTAGCTCCCAATTTGTGCCACGAGTAGCGGCATGGGGGATACTGTTGGCTGTGCAGCATAGTCGCCGAAACAGGTCCTCAATAATAATAAACATATCGCTGAGACCCCTCTAGAGCCTTTGTTTGCCCTTGATTATACTGGCCTGTTATTCGGAGGCAATCCTAGTTTTGCCGTGATTTTTTCCTCGGCAGGAAGTCCGCATTTTACACATGACTTAGGCCCTGTTAGTGTATTTGTTTGGCTGCCTTTATATGGTGGGGGGGGGGGGAGAGATCAAAGGAAAGCCTAATTTTGTGTTATTTGAAGCCCCACTCTGGCCTCTGCCGGGGCCCCTGAATATAGTGAGGGGCCATAAATATAGCCTAGCCATAGATATGACATAACGACTTAAAAGGAATTTCTAGGACCTTTCCACAGATGTTCCTCATCCACATGGTTGCACTTTATGTCACCGGGTGTTTATAGCTTGTGTGATGTGGTGGGGTACAACTACCTAGTATCTACCTACCAACAATAATTATAGTTTAGGACCGTTATTCGGAGGACAAGAGATAAACGGTCATAAATAACAACAATAAAAACAGATATATGTAATGTTATATGCGACTTACTCATATCTTGATCTGCGTATTCTTCATTTACTTCAGGTTGTTCTGTCTTGATACACGTTAGCGGACTATCACTACCATTCAATTCCATGCTTGTCTTGTCAAGAAGTTTTTTACTCACTTCGCATGAATATCCTAATAAGAAATAAGTGCCCTTTCTAATTCCAAAATAAAGGTTAATAAATTTTGCGCTCAAGTCTACAAATAGTTTTAACCTTTTCACAGATTATGTGTATGAGTGTCAAAGGAAGGTAAATATTCGATTAAGAGCACCAGCAGCCATTTTGGAATACACTTCACAACATGGTTGCCAGATGAAGGGAAAAAAACTTTATTTTAAGCCAAACTACTACCAAAAATACGCAAGAAAACGCCAAATGAAATGTTACATTCTACTCACGTCCGTTTGAGCTGTACGGCCTTATAAATCTGGAGCTGGCCCACTACACATCAAAAGCTCTAGATTGAATTCTTCACTGTCATCCTCACTGAATCAAGTGGAAGACATAGAGTACACCTTTTTAAATGTAAAATCTTTAAGCATTTTCTCAGATGGGATGAAGTCTTTGCAACATTTGTTTATTAATAATAGTTTTGCTCTAATTCTCACAACTGCATCAAGAAAATAAAGTTGTAATTTGTTTCTTGTTTTTGATTTAACTTAAGTAACAAGTGAGAATATTCCCTCAACTACAGCATTGCTAGCTGGCATTATTAGGCAAATAAGGGCGAAAGTGGCCTGGTGTCAAAGTACGCCTTTCCGAAGCTCTTCACTGTTTATAGGAAGTCCATCCTTCTTAAATATAGCTTCTTCTTTCCAGTTGACAACAGTCAGTTTTCTGTACTGCTCTTCTATAATACTGGTGTTGTTTTCTGCCAGGTGTAAAAATGGTAGCTCTGACAACGGTGTCTTTGATTCTTGATGTAAAACTTCCACATGGATCAGTTTTGACAGATTTTTAAATAGATTATCGATGGAAAGTCTACACGTAATTTGATTGAGAGCTTCTTCTAGCACAGACATGCATCTTTCTGTAAGCTTTTTTTTTTCTAACTGTGCTTCAGGTCTGTTATTCTTCTTTAGGAATGCATTACATTATGTTATGAATTTAATACCAAAGTCAACGTGATGAATATTTTTTCCTGCTCATTGACATCATACAATCTGTTCTTAAAGCTTTTCTGGTGCATGGACAGTTCTTGTTGTAGTTCTTATGGATCAGCTTTTATTTGTTTAAAAAGACTGTTCAATCTTTCAAATTCTTGTACAGTTGGTGTCTCAAACACAAGGAACAAATAATTATTGTGGTCTAACAGCATTTCCTTCTTACTTTATATTTTGTGTCAAACGTTGTCTGGGCTAATTCTGCACATGTGAAATAAGCTTTGATCTCTTTCCAGTTCTCCAGTATATTAAACATAACAATCTTTCCACGCAGAAGCCACCTAGTAGATGACAGTATCTCAAATAGAAGAGGGGCAGTTCGTGCTGATTCACACTCCGTAGATGTGTTCATCACTCTAAAAAGTTCTTTGTATGCTTCTTGTCTTAAATCACTATGGCGAACCGGCCTAGGTATTTCTGAGAGTAAAAAAAACAATATTTGATTTCAGCTTTGCAACCGCACTACAAATGCAGAGCGCTAGTGAATGGCAGATACACCTAAGCTGTACACAAAAAAAAAGACATGTTTGAAGCGCCATCTGATGCAAACCCAATGCAATTTGCAAAACTCTAGCCACACCTTGTGATTTTCTGATCAATCAAATTAAATGTGTTTTCTCTTGTAGCCACTTGCAAGGAAATTAAAGCAAAAATCAGGTAAATATTTCTTTTTTTTTCTGTTACTGAAAAAACGAACTATAATGCACAAGTGCTTCTGAGTGGAAATGTTAGTAGACTTATCTACAATGGTGGCATATTTCTTGTTCCTAGTCATCAGTAACGTCAGCCTTAAGTACAGGCGATATGATTTTTTTTTAATGCATGAAAATGTAGTTCTATACAACTGTATATACCCCAGTGTACTACCCCGGCCATGCGCTCTCGTGATTTCACTTAGATGATCAATTGTGCGTATTGTCCCAATGGCAGGTCATGCTTACAGCAAGTTGCAACTCTGCTGCTTTATTTTATCATTACCTTGCCTAGAAGTCATTGTTGCAATCAGCTGTGACTGACTTTTTTTAAAGCTGTGATTATTTGTTTGTTTCTCTTCATGATTTGATGTTACTCTTGGTTCAACAGTTCACTGACACAGTTTACAATATGCTGCCACTGATCCGTCTGAAGATCTTTTGAGCCGTGGGTATGTTTTCTCCAAATTACTAATTTTACTTGCAATTGCTGTCATTAGATGCTTTTTTATTTTTTTTTGGGATGACGTGGCCATTGGCAAAAGTAATAAAATCTTTTACAGATTTAACTAGGTCTATATTACCTCTTTTTTTTTTAATCCTTATGTAGTTTCTCATTAGTCTGAATCGCTTGGTACCTCACTTGTCCAGCTCAATTTTAAAAACACAAAATTTGTGGAATTTAGTGTCAAAAACGCTAATATGGCAACCCTGCTTGACAGGTCGCACAATTAAGCAACTTATTTTGAGTGTGGCTGTTTTAGCGGGCAGTTATCCCGAGTTTCTGCGCCACCATTGTGTGTGAGTATGTGGGTGCGTGGATGTGTATTTGTGTGTGGGTGTGTGTATGGAAGGCGGGTGGACCTAATGCATGTTGTAAGAATTAGCTTCTTTTGAATTTTGAATGCATCTGTCTGAGAGGCATTAAACCAAAGATCTAATTAGAAAAAAGCCAGATCTGTAAAACGGATGTGCATGCAAAACCCAAGTTCTGAAGAAAACAAAAACAAAACTCAAGTACAGAAGAGGACGAATAGCCAGAAGTTACCAGCCAGTGAACGCGAAGAAGCAGAAGAAATCTAGGCACTTGTTTCAGTTTTAAATTATCCACACAATTAGGCGTTATCTATTGATATAATTTTTAGAATATATCCATGTTTTTAGTTGTTTAGAAAAGATGATTTCATTGAAATCACAGATCATTTTCAAACACATGGAACCCTTTACTCCACAAGTGCTCGGATCTCATCAGAACCTCCCCTTAGAGTGTTTACTTCTGACCAGGCGCTCCCCATGACGTTAACATTGGGGTGGGGCGGGGCTAAACCCCAACTTACCCATACCTTACAAATTGTAAACTGAAACATGGGGGGGGGAGGGTGGCTAAAGCTTAAGATATCATTGGGGTCTAGGGTCAGCCCAACTCACAGGCAAGCTCTCCTAACAACCTTTGCAAATATTAGGCACAGACTCAGACCCCTTCAGCACCCCTCCCTCCCCAATTAGGCAAGAAAACTTTTGGGCACAACTCCCCCAACCCCCCCCCCCCCTCCTCCCGTAGAAAACAACATTTTCTGGCACAACTCCTACCCCCTCCTAAACCTATCACCCCTCACCAGTTTACTCATTTTCATTCAAATAACGGGGAGAAAAGGACACATCCAAATCCTTAAGTGCATTCCGCACTCAAAAAAAAATGCATATATTAAGCCCCGCCCCTTCCTTCCCTCCGCCACCACAGTTTTATAAGAGAGCAAAGATGTCGCTTTTAACTATGTATAAAAGTTGTATTTTAAAGTATTTGCTCGTATATGTCGTGTTATGTTATATTAATTTGCAAATCAACACATTATTATTATTATGGCTATTTTTGTGTTAAATGGCCGTTAAGTATAATAATAAAACTTGAAAAAACTTGCAATGCATGCACAACTACTTTTAACGAACATTTCCGTGCATGGTTACAAATGTGTGTCTTAAGCGGCTGCGTGGTCTCGAGGCAGGGTGTTCGCTTAGACGCTAGAGGTTCCAGGTTTAATCCCCGGTAAGGACTGGGATTTTTTCATGTGGACTTCTAGTAATTCCTCCTGGTCTCTATGTAGTGAGATCAGACGCCCGTCTGCATTGTTGCGCATGTAAAATATCCCTTGGCAGCTTGAAATCGAAAAGAGTAGCCTAACGGCGCTGCCCGGGCAAAATTTGTAGTTAAAAAATCTACCCAAGGTATTTTAAGATTCTCGGCAGTGCCACAGAGCCTGTGCACTGGATTTATGGGTTACATCCGTGTGTCATGATGTTGATCCGTTGTTCAAAAACCTCAACCTGTTGTGTTCTTTTCTCGACAGCCCCTCCCCTGTCTTTTCTCTGCCTCCCCCTTTCTCTTGATTCTGTCAGACTGGTTTACATGTAACCCAGTTTTCTAGCTGACATTGTTAGGTTATCAATATCATTAGTACTTTATTGCCGTTTCAACATGGGACACAATTTCTATTTATTTTAAATCCCCTCCGGCTATTGTCGCGGGCCCTAATATAATCTAACAGTTGAACGGGTTTCTGGGACTAGTACCTGGATGATCCTAATCCGAATGGTGGCACTTTGTGTCACTGGTACGTCATTAGTTGTACGGTCCTAGTGGGCTTTGAACAGACACATATCATAAGTATAATGATATTGTAAGTAGTCAACAAACACATTTCACCAACAACTTATGAATGGCACCCTCTTCCCCTCTCCGGTCCTTTCTGACTCCCTTTCTCCTCCTCTCTGTCACATGTTGGTGAAATTAGAGTTTAAGTGAACAATGCTAGACGGTCAAATTAAAATGACGGGGAGGACATGAGGTGAGCTGCTCGCAACAGTGAAGGAAAGAACGACATAGCATTAGTTGACTGAAGGTCTATGCTTCAATGGGGATTAAAGGACAGAAGACGAAGAATCTCATTTGTAAGGTTTCTCTCCTGTATGTGTTCTCTTGTGTTTCTTTAGACTGCAAGCTCCAGCAAATAGTACAACACAGTCATCACACTTGTAAGGCTTCTCTCCTGTATGTGTAAGAAATATACATAGGAATCGTCGCCGAAGCTACAGAGCACGTTCTCTGCACTAGACACATTTTTCAGCAGTTCGTGAAGAGAGAGAGAGAGAGAGAGAGAGAGAGAGAGAGAGAGAGAGAGAGAGAGAGAGAGAGAGAGAGAGAGAGAGAGAGAGAGAGGAGACGACGAGGGAATGGGGAAAGAAGAAGGCATAGAAAAAGAAAGTACGACAGACACCCTCAAGCTCACAAGAGGAAGTGGAGATGGCGAAGAATATGAAAAAAGATAAGGTGGAGATTTTCAAGCGCTGTGCTGCAGAGGCCAAAAGAGCGAAATTTGAGACTTTTGTAAATAATGTGGGAGGTGATAAAACACTGGGGAAATTTTGGAAACTGCAAAGGCAGATGCAAAGAAAAATCGGCCTATGACAGTCGGAAGAATCTGTAGAGACAATGGTGTGCGTATGACAACAGACAAGGAGAAAGGGGGTGCTTTTCTCAATAGGTTTATAGCTCAGATAGATCAAAATGGTTTAGACATCAGGAATGCAGTTAGAAAGGAGTTAGCTAGCACCTTAAAGAATATGCATTATGAAGACATGATACAAGTAGAAGATATCAAACCAATTTAAAAAAAGGCAAAAGACACCAGGGCCTGATGAGGTCAGATTTGGCCACATGCAGGCTTTGAGATGGCCGACTTTTCTAACCAGGCAACAGTACCACAGGACTGGGTGCACAGCTATCTAATCCCACTACCAAAACTTGTTAAGGATCATTTAAAGCTCAGTGACTTTATAATCATCACCTTACAAAACACATTTGGGAAGGTCTTGGAGAAGATAGTCGCTGTAAAGCTGCAAGAATTTTTGGAAAGAGGGAAGATTCTCCCAAGAGGTCTTGGAAGCTACAGGCCAAGAAAGGACACATGGGCAAATGCGGCCACTTTTGCTTTTGACGTCTATGAAGGGTTCCATAACACACAAGAAACTATGGCGGTAGCATTGGATCTTGTGACGACGCGCTCGGTGACTTCAGAATGTCTTTCCTCAACCTACATTTTTCCTATGTATTTTAAAAAATACCGAAAGATATGGTTTTTGATATATTCTAAATCTAAGTAAGGCGACCAGAACAACCATTTAATTCTCCTGGACTGCTGGTGATATCAAACACTGAGACTCTTTCCCAGTTGTAAAGTGTTAAAGTACAGATAAGATGACTGAGCAGGTAGACCAGTGGCACCAGTAAGACTGACCAAGCTCAGACTTGGTAGCTGGAGATTTTGCTTGCCAAAACTTAGGTGTCAGATAATTATCTCCTAGTCAGACCTTTAGGAGCAGAAACCTCAGGCTAATTGCGATTATCTTCCCCTGAGGTCACCTAGCTTGAGTGCAGGTCGGATGGCCAGTATTGACATAGTCAGCCGAAGGCGTTAGCAAACAATTGGCAGGTTGACGAAGGGAGGGGATGTGTGACTTTGTTTATTAGCTCTGGTCAGTTTGATGGACAAGAAGAATGTAGCCGTGGGAAGGCAAACAAGTTTTGTAGTCTTGACTGACAGTTAATAGACTTACCCACGGGATGGGCTGTGACATCCTTGAATGAGAGTGGTTTTAGGAGTAATGTAGGAGGAGCTTAGAAGAAGTTATAAAAGGCTGGATTTTAGCACTGGTAAATGAGACTCTGCCATTTGCAGACCATCTGTTGGGCTTAAAACCCCAAGCTTGAGACAGAACTTTTGGCATTGTGTTTTCATTTTCCAGGTAAGCGAAACTATGTACAAACCTTTATTTTGTGATAGAAATCTAACTGTCTTTTTGCTCAAGTGTGTGTCTTCATCACTTTGTAGTACTCCTTAGCGGACATTTTCTCCATTCTTGTAGGGCACTGTCACATTGTTTTATATCGTAATTGATAGTGTCATTAATGTTTTTCGTGCACATGTGTTTCAATGTTGTATAACTAGAATGTTGATGTTACCATTGAAATTTAATGAATTATAATTGCTCTAAAATCACGCGTGGTTAATTTGAATCTGTATTACATACAGCTAACACACTGAAATGTGTTTAACTTCCGGGAGGCTATTGCGAAGATTGATCCCAGAGAATAAATCAACAAGATTTGTTATTTGATTCGCCCCAGAACTATTGTTAGCTGCGTCCATTGTTCCAAACATGGATTCCAGAACTTGTTCTGTCTGACTGATTGTCATTTAGAGTCTGTACGAAAAATAGAAGACTTAACTATCATTACAGGACGTGAGTAGAGGAAATGTAACAACTACAATGTGAGACATAAGCCCTTCCAGACTGGACAGGAGTGAATATGAAAATGAGGGAGAGATTAAATGTTTTATTAGAATAGACATGTTTGGTGTTGTTATGATATACGTGCTTAGTGTACATCTAGATTAGATACTACACATATACGCTTGTTTCTTTACCACAGTTCCCACATTGGGCGGGGACTAGTAGGCATCCATTCTTTGCTGATCGTCTGAGTGTAACGACCTGCTTGAAAGCAGTGAGGACTACAAACTGGAAAAGGAAAAACAGGGTCTCAAGCTTAGAACTGCAAAGGTTTACTTTCTCCAAATATATGAGTTGAGTATATGAACTAATTTCATCAATAAACACCACCTTCACTCTACTAGCCTAAAGACGTTCATTTTAATTTTGGTTAGATTTATTCAATAAATCTTGTTCATGTTGTTATGAAATAGATGTGTAAATTGTGTACTTAGGTTCAAGTATCTTTGTACATATAGTTTACTTCAGCTCACAAACATTTAAATCACTTGATGGGAGCTTTTGTTAAAGTAATGCCAGGAGAGGAGAAAGTCGGAGGGGTTAACTGTGTATCTTGATATTATCTCATTGGGTTCATTTTGATATCTATCTATCCCTTTTCCTACTCTTGTGGATACAAGTACAGCAACTTTCATTTAATGGAACTAGCCACTTGCTGTTTTCTTGGCTACCCAGGACTGTCTAGGATCAACATAGCCTAGATTTTAGCCCAGTTTCTCACGTGGATGGGCACTGTGAGGGTTCAAACCCACACACTCACTATATAAGTGTATTTACCCACGTGGGCTCACGACAGATCTCGAAGGTGCTTATAACAGAGTAAGATACAATATCTTGATGACAGCGGTGAATGAGAAGAAGGCCAGTCCATAGCTGGTGAACTGGGTTGCAGCTGTTCTGTATTCACATCAGGTCGCTCTCCGACTTGGCTCATAGAACCGTGAAGTTTAGATCAAGGACTGCCACCATCTCGCCTGTGCTCTTTAACGTGTATACGAGCAGAATTGCAAGCCTAGAAACACCAGGAGTTTAAATGATACTGACTTTTGAGGATGATATACTTGTATATAGGCAGGGGGAAGAGAGGGAACAAACATCCCGGGAGCTAAAAATGACAGTAGACAAAGTGACTGAGGGGTGTGCAGAAAGAAGGGCTGTCGTCCACCCAGAAAAATCGTTTGTTTTGTGGTGTTCTCTAGACAACAGGATCGTTAAAGCAAATGTTCCAAGTCTCACAATAGATGGTAGAATCGTCAACAGAGAGAGCAAACTGAAGTATCTGGGAATTACATTTGACAGGAGTCTGTCCTTTAAGGACCATGCCGAGAGTGTTGTGACAAGATGCCAAAAAGGACTTGGTGCACTTAAGACTGGCGGCAATTGACATAGAGCAGAGAATGCCTTTCCCACTATGTCAGCACCTGATCTTGTCAGTGGTTGATTATGGCTTGGGACTGCTTACCGTCCCAAAGACTCAAATGGACAAACTAGAGCACATACTATGCGGGTAATTCTGGGTTGCACCAGAGACACCCCAGTGGTGAGTTTGCGATACATCCTTGGTTTGCAGACTGTTGCAGGTAGGCACAAGGTGCTGCAGTCGAAGTCATATCTCAGGGCAGCTGCAGACACAGACAACCTTTTGCATGAAGCTCTGGGTGCAGTTAAGGGTCAGCTGCAGATAAGAGGGAAGTCATGGATGGCTCAGGCATAAGATACAATCAGACAGGTTTGCATCCTTGAGAACATTAGGCGAGAGAAGGAGTGGGTCAAAGTGCCAGCTTAACAGTCAGACTTGTGTAGGGTCATAATCACGCTGAGCCGGGAATGCAGAGACTGGCCAGCAGGTGCCACGGAGATGGAAATTCAGCAATTATTTCAAGATAATGCTCGCTCAGAGGATTTGATCATTTACACACACCGTTCAGTGTCAAGAGGCAAAAGAAGTGATGGTAAGCATGCTGAGGAAGATCAGGATAGGCATGCTTCATGCAGAGTGGCATGCTTTGCTGCAGAGGACTTTACTTTTTTACTTAGTCGCTCCTCTTCTACCTTGTGGTGTAGAGGTTTGACAGAGAGATCAGAGGACACGGGTGAGTATTGTCTGGATTTTTTCACCGGTGGCCGCCGGTGTGTTGGGAAATGAACAGGCGGACAGACTGGTTAGCTTTGCACAACTCTGTGGAATACTTAAACATGATAAAGCAGACCTGGTTAGTGCCTTGTGGGAAAGCGTGTACAGTTCGGGGGGAGCAGATGGATCACCACAGTCTGATGAGACTGATGCAGCAGGGAGTGACAAGAGGTTGTGGCAGATGCCCGAGGCTTAGAGTAAAGGCAAGACGAATGTTTAATCAGAATGCTACTGGCGACATTAGTATCAGAACTCTTCGCTGGCTGCTGAAGATGGGGGATGGAGCGTTTATGGGAATACGCAAGTGCTGTGATGTCGGTTTTTGAATCAAATCACATGTTCGAACAAATAAGATACAAACCAATAGTTTGCACAATTTATTGCCCGGCAAATTTCACGGTATCTAGCCAGGTACATACTACAGTAGCAATTTAAGTAATGAAGCAAATAAGTGAATCCTTTTAACTGAAGTACAAATTCAACCACACTCAAAAGCGACTGCATTTTTCTATATCAGGGCAACCGCAATGTCAGAACCATGTCATTATGTTTACAAAGTTCTAGACAAAGGTAACGAATCGTTGCAGCTTAAAGAAATCTTAGCCCTCTGTCACCCGACCACGTATGAAGAGTTAAAAACGCATTGTCCTTGGTTACAGAGTGTTTAAAAGGTTGCTTGCTACTGCAGATGGGTGGTCTTTACGGTAGGTAAATATAGTGTACCAAGTGGATTAATAAAAAAAAAACAGTCAGAGTGAAGGAAGGTTCTTAAAAACGCTAAAGATCAAGTGGACGATGGGCTTAATATTTTAAAACTCTTTTGAACAGACACGCCTTAGAGGTCCCTCCAGATATGGAAAACATAATAAATGGAATTGGATATCAACTGTCAGATACCATTTAATTAGGAAAGCTTTTCAATCTACTGAAGGAAGGGGAGGCAGTAGGTCCAGATGGTATCCCAGTAGAAGTTATTAAAGCTAATATAAGCACATCTATAAAACTACTACACAAGTTATTCAGTAAAGTCTGGGCGACTGAATAAATACCAGCAGACTGGAGAGAAGGACATCTTGTGAAAATGCCTAAAAAGGGTGACTTGCAGCAATGCAAAAACTATACAGGAATTATGTTTTTGTCAGTTCTTAGAAAACATACTGAGTTAGGTTATTTTGGAAAGATTAAAAGATGCAACCAATAAACAGAAAGGTTTTCTGCCACACATATCCTGCTCTACCAGACAGCCACATGACACATAACAACAAAAGACTATGAGGAAGCCTATAATAACTTTTATAAAGACCCCTTCTGAAAATTGACAGGGTTCTATGGAATTGTACAGACAATTAACTTAATAAAGTCAACAGATAAAGATATAAAATGTTCTTAATGAAGGTAAGCTAACAGATACATTTGAAATAAGAACAGGTGTGAAACAGGATATCTTTTGTTGCCTCTAATATTTTTTACTCACAACAGACTGTATTATGAAGACAGCCACTGCTAACACCAGGAATGGAATTCAGTGGACCCCTACAAAACAGCTTGCGGACCTGGATTTTGCCAATGATGCTTCTCTTTTTTCCAATTCATGAAATCAGATACCATTTAAATTAAAACATACTTGATGTGAGATTACAAAAGTTGTGTCTAAAAATCCACAAGGAAAAGACAAAGAAAATGAAAACAAACCAGCCAAACAGTAATCTAATTTCAGTGAGATCCACAATAATCCCCCAAGCCGAACTAGGTCGCGTTCCATTGATACATTTTTTAGACTCTGTTGCCTGGGGGATTACGGCTGTAGTCCTTTTTGGCTTGTCTTGCATTTACGTTTTTTTTCTTTGAAAGAGAATGCCTGTAACATAGGTTGCAGCACTCTCTGGGGGTGTTGTGGGTTGGACCCAGTTTGTAAATGTTTTTGTAGTGTTAAAAGCACTGGCATGCTTAAATATACAACACGCAATATCAATGCATTGCCGAATACCCCCCTAGCAGCGTGTGAAGGTTGACCAATCAGGAGTGAGCTAGTGTGTACATGGAGAGATTATCGTGAATCATACCTTAATTTCTTTCAATGGTATTCCACTCCAAGATGTGGGTTGTCATATGAAAATTATGTTGGGGACTAAACCAGTACTAAATGACTCAAGTACTAAGTAATATGTTTTGTGTTGGCAAATAAAAAATGTATTTGTTATTAGGAGATGAGCTCCAAGGATTCATAATAAAGTAGCTGAAAGAGAAAGACGCATGAGTCCAAGCTGCGTGGATCTCAGATGTTTGCCCTCGGATGCCACAGTAGGTAACAGATTTGTTGTGCTGGGAAGTCAATCGTCGTGACTGTCTTGTGCAGGAATCATAAACAAAAGTAAGAAGGTGCTGTATCAGCGTCTCTGCTGGAAATAAATTGTTTGTATGGATCCGAGGCTAAGGTGATCATGAATCAATGTACTGTTGGAATAGATCAATTCTGATTGACACAGGTGAGTGGCTGCATATATTGAACGAGTCAGGAGAATACCCCAGTCTTGGTCTTGCCGTGTCAGTGTTGATTAAGGTTCATTGCATGTTCTAAGTTGATCAATGATGTTCTCAGTGATTACCGCTTTTATGACTGAAGGGATGCAATACCTTCATCATCTTAAAGAATACTGTTTGTACAAGAGTCATATATCTATTTGGGTAATAATGTATATAAAAATTGGGGATCTGATACAGATACTTAAATATAAACACAGAAGCAAAAGGAGCGTTATAGGGCAATTAAATATGTGGAGTTCAACAACAAAAAACTGATACAAAACTTTAAATTTGTAATTCTAATGTCAATCAGTACTGCGGTAGGAAGCAAAAACAAGCAAATAAACTATATTCATTCATTAACCGGTGCCTGTGCAGAATAGAGGGGATTAAATGGTATGGCAGAATCACAAATTTTAAGCTTTAGGAGAAAGCAAAACAAATTCTGGTGAGTCAAGAACTGAAGAAAAGATTCTGGTGTTAGATAGGACACACATTGAAGAACCTGAGAACAATATAACTAGAATGTCTTCATACTTGAATCAACAGGGGCATGGAAAAAAATGAAAAAAATAACACACGGTGAAGGAAGCTAGAGAGTTAAACTTAAAAAGATGGGAAGGGCATAAGGGAGTTGCATGCAACAGCGAAGCACAGAGCGACTTAGAGTGAGTTGGTTTAGGGCCAATGCTCTATTGAGGGATTGAGGATAGAAGAAAAAGAAGAACAATCCTACTCTTAAGGTTTATCTCTTGTATGTATTCTCATGTGTCTCTTTAGATTGCCAGATTGAGTAAATGATGCACCACAACTATCATAATTTGTAAGGTTTTTGTCCTGTATGTTTATTCTTATGATTCTTTAGACTACCAGAGTGTGCAAAAGATGCACCACAGTCATCACAGCTGTAAGGTTTCTCTCCTGTATGTGTTCTCTTGTGCATCCTTAGATTGCCAGATCTAGTAAAAGATGCATTTCAGTTATCACACTTGTAAGGTTTTTCTCCTGTATGTATTATCTTGTGTGTCTTTAGACTGTCAGCGTAAGAAAATGATGCACCACATTCATCACAATTGTAAGGTTTCTCTCCTGTGTGTGTTCTCTTGTGTTTCTTTAGACGACCAGATTCTGTAAAAGATGCACCACAATCATCACAATTGTAAGGTTTCTCTCCTGTATGTGTTCTCTTGTAATTCTTTAGTTGGCCAGATTCTGTAAAATATTTACCACAATCATCACATTTGTAAGGTTTCTCTTCGGTATGTGTTCTCATGTGTTTTTTAGATGGCTAGATTCTATAAAAGATTTACCACAATCATCACATTTGTAAGGTTTCTCTCCTGAATGTGTTCTCTTGTGATTATTTAGAAGGCTAGATTTAGTACAAGATGCATCACAGTTATCACACTTGTAAGCCTTCTCTCCTGTATGTGTTCTCTTGTGATTCTTTAGACTGTCAGCGTAAGAAAATGATGCACTACATTCATCACAATTGTAAGGTTTCTCTCCTGTGTGTGTTCTCTTGTGTTTCTTTAGATGACCAGATTCTGTAAAAGATGCACCACAATCATCACATTTGTAAGGTTTCTCTCCTGTATGTGTTCTCTTGTGATTAGTCAGATTGCCAGACTGAGTAAAAGATGCATCACAAACATCACACTTGTAAGGTTTCTCTCCTGTATGTGATCTCTTGTGATTATGTAGATAACTGGCTTTAGAAAATGATGCACCACAATCATCACACTTGTAAGGTTTTTCTCCTGTATGTATTCTCTTGTGATTCTTTAGACTGTCAGCGTAAAAAATGATGCCACATCACAATTGTAAGGTTTCTCTCCTGTGTGTGTTCTCTTGTGTTTCTTTAAGGATTGTAAAGATTTACCACAATCATCACATTTGTAAGGTTTCTCTCCTGTATGTGTTCTCTTGTGATTAGTCAGACTGCTAGATACAGTAAAAGATGCATCACAAACATCACACTTGTAAGGTTTCTCTCCTTTATGTGATCTCTTGTGATAATTTAGATAACTGGCTTTAGAAAATGATGCACCACAATCATCACACTTGTAAGGTTTTTCTCCTGTATGTATTCTCTTGTGATTCTTTAGACTGTCAGCGTAAGAAAATGATGCACCACATTCATCACAATTGTAAGGTTTCTCTCCTGTGTGTGTTCTCTTGTGTTTCTTTAGATGACCAGATTCTGTAAAAGATGCACCACAATCATCACATTTGTAAGGTTTTTCTCCTGTATGTGTTCTCTTGTGATTAGTCAGACTGCTAGATACAGTAAAAGATGCATCACAAACATCACACTTGTAAGGTTTCTCTCCTTTATGTGATCTCTTGTGATTATTTAGATAACTGGCTTGAGAAAATGATACACCACAATCATCACACTTGTAAGGTTTTTCTCCTGTATGTATTCTCTTGTGATTCTTTAGACTGTCAGCGTAAGAAAATGATGCACCACATTCATCACAATTGAAAGGTTTCTCTCCTGTGTGTGTTCTCTTGTGTTTCTTTAGATGACCTGATTCTGTAAAAGATGCACCACAATCATCACATTTGTAAGGTTTCTCTCCTGTATGTGTTCTCTTGTGATTAGTCAGATTGCTAGATACAGTAAAAGATGCATCACAGACATCACACTTGTAAGGTTTCTCTCCTGTATGTGATCTCTTGTGATTATTTAGATAACTGACTTGAGAAAATGATGCACCACAATCATCACACTTGAAAGGTTTCTCTCCTGTGTGTGTTCTCTTGTGTTTCTTTAGTTGGCCAGATTCTGTAAAAGATTTACCACAATCATCACATTTGTAAGGTTTCTCTTCTGTATGTGTTCTCTTGTGTTTATTTAGATTGCTAGATCCTGTAGAAAATTTATCACAATCATCACATTTGTAAGGTTTCTCGCCTGTATGTGTTCTCTTGTGTTTCTTTACTCCGCCAGATTCAGTGAAAGATGCATTACAATCATCACACTTGTAAGGTCTCTCTTCTGTATGTGTTCTCTTGAGTGGCTTCAGACTAGAAGCATGAGAAAATGATGCATAACACACATCATGCTTGTAAGGTTTCTCCTCTGTACATTTCTTGTTTAAACAATGGTCAACACTGACAGTTGAATCACAAACAGCAAGCAAGTTTGGTCTGTGGTCTGTGTTTTCTTCTATGCTTTGTTTCACTTGACAATTCTTACTTGTCAAATATAATTCTGTGCTAATTCCAATCAATGGAGGTTTTTTCTCTGAAATATGACTGCAGTACTGGTGCTCTTGGAATGTTGTATTTCTATTGTTATTCAGCCCTGATGCTGTGTTACTTTGTCCTGTCATCTCCTGATCCCTGCTACAGTCTGTCTCATCTACCACAGTGCTCAGTATTTCGTTCTTGTCCTCACATAACACATCTAAAAGTTCTTGTTTCACAAACTGAAACTCCATGTTACCAAACATTATTTTCTCCATTTTTGAATGTTCTTGTACAGGTAGGGAAGAGATATTCTGGCAGCAGGTAAATGATTCTGAAACACACAAACAGTAAATATAGGTTAGACACTACAATTAAATATTTACTTGTTGTTACAATACACATCCACAGTGGTACCTCAGAATTTGACTTAATCCCACTGTTCCCATTGAAAATAATGGAAAATAAAAAATTTATCTGTTCTAGTTTCTAATAAACTCAAATTGTAAAATGTGTTTTGTATTTTCCTAAATACAATTCACTGTAAATATAGGAACATATAATAATATTTAAAAACAATCATTAAAAATCTTGTTAACAGATATGAAGACACTGCATCTTCATCAAAATGATGACACAGCACACAGAAGTATGAGGAGGAAAGGGGATTTAGGGTATTATTGTTTGAAAAGTGAGTCATCTTCCATAACAAGATTGGGAATCCTCTCTGGTGTTTCATATTGTAGTCATTTACCATTTGTAGAAAGTTTGGGGTCAAAGATTTTGTTGACAGCTACGATCGTTTGCAATTTTTCTATGATTTTCGATAATGTGATTATTCAATAAGTTAACACATCTGCTAAATAGGGTGACATGTCTTAATAAATCTTTTTGTTTTGAACACATAGTCAAAAGATCTTGGATTTTAGCAGTGCTAATTCTTCCATCTTCCCTTTCTTACCCCCTGGAAGAAATCTCTTCTCTCCAGGTGCTGATGAATGTGCTGAAGCTGCATGTGCCAGGTATTGGTTTCCATGGAGCCCTAAGCAAAAAGGATTGCAAATTTGTACCGATTCCAATTTCAAGTTTTGAGGCATTTGAATTCTTTTTCTTCTTTTGTTCTCTTGAAATAGATTATCTGTATCTGCAATGTTGTCTCTAGTATGAACTTCAATTTGAATTCTGAAGTGCCACTGCATGTGTGTATGTGTGTGAGAGAGAGAGAGAGAGAGTGTGTATATATATAGGTATTTTTTTTTTTGCCTTTTTTCCCCTAGTGTTTCACAAACCATCAATCAACTCATGCCATGACATCTTTTACCATTGCATGCTGCTCACCCCATGTCCTCCCTAACTTTTAAACTTCACTATCAAGCTCCCTTCGGCATGTTCTTTTTTGGTCTGCTTTTAGTTCCGCCATAGCACATGATAAGACCAAAATATTTCAGCTTCTGAGACAAGATGCTGTTTATTAGTCAATCTTCCTTGATGTTCTGTTTTTTAAAAATGTCAGTATTTCTTCTCTTCATTAAACATGGTATTCTCAGAATGTTTCTAAAGCATTTTAGCTTGAAAGCCCATATTTTCCTTCCCAAGGACTAGGAGATAGTCCACGATTACAATCTATATGTTGCTACAGGGATGATACAGGCTCTCAGAATTTGTATTTCATTGTTAGTGCTTAACCATAGATTTGAAATGCTGTTTAATTTTTAAATCGCTATAGTCGATCCCCTTTTGATTTCTGTCAGTTTCCATTGCTATTTAATATAGAACCTAGATATTCAAAGTCTGTGACATTTTAAGTTTTTTTTCATTTTAACAGTACTTTCAACAATTACGGTAATTATATTGTGTAGTCTATCTTTGCAGATATTTAGAGAGATCTTAGGTGTCAATATTCTGTTTTAAGATATATATTTACATCTTATTTGCAAACTCCTGTTTTTGTAATGTACTGTTTAATCCCTTCCTGTAGTTTTCCAGAGCCACATACTCCCAACATGCTTTCTATTGCCATAGGCCTATTGCAGCAGATCATATATTCACTTATAATTCTTGCTGTATAATAAATAATGATCTGGAGTGAGACATGGGTGCGTTCAACACAATATTCATATCAACATTATGCTTGCTCTATTAAAAACAGACAGTTTTCAGAAGACAGAAGGAAAATAGTCACAACAAAAATGAAATGTTTCCGTACTATGCTAGGTGTAACAAAAAAAATATTGACTTTGGAACAATGATATCAGGAGGAGAGTCAGCACAGAATCAATACTGAACTTTATAGGTAGACAACAAATAAAATGGTTTGGCCATGTAACATGTTTATCATCAGACAGGGCACCACAGTGATCTATGCTATACAGATATAGTGGTAACAGAGCCAGAGATTGACCACACAGAATATGGACCATAGAAATATCAGAGAAACTGAAAAGTACTTTATACGAAGCAAACTAAGAGTTACCAATGTGGTTGACAAAACGTGCTGTGGTTTACAGCTAGGTTATGATATCTGCACCTTCTGGCCCAGCATATCCGTTTCTGCAAAACCATATTTAGTTCCCTATTTGACATGCTGTTGGGGGTGACAGGGGGGGGGGGGGGGTGGGGGGGGGGGGGGGGGGGGGGGGGGGGGGGAATCTGTTTTGTTTTCCTAAAAAATTTTTTAGGCCCCATAACAAAAGAAATATAATCATGTTATTCAGGCATAATAATATAATTTATTTATTAAGTCTCTTTACATTCTGACAAAACAAAATGCAAAACTAAAAAAAATTATTCATTAATAAGAGAAAAGAAACTCACAAATATCAGCCTAAATGACACCAGTGGTCGGTCACTAGGTAAAATAAAAGGAAACAAACATTTACTTACATGGCCAGTCAAAATAACATGAAGAAACCTAAGGTGAAATTCCCTAACAGGGACTCAATGTTTGTGACTGTGCCGCCAGTGAAACTCCACTAAATATGCAGTGGACAATGTGTGAAAAGTCCTGCCTTGGTAACGTCATGGTCGCATAAGTTCCTTGGAAAACCCTTTAATCATTAGTGACACGGTTGGACAGTTGTGACAGATTTTGGTAACGGTGTCGTAATTGTATTACTATTTGCCCTAGGACCCAGGGAAGAGGTTTAACCAAGGACCCAGAGGAGAAGTTCAACCTAGGACCCAGAGAAGTTTAACCTAGGACCCACAGGACAAGTTAAAACTAGAACCCAGGGGAGCAGTTAAACCTAGGACCCTGTGTTGCAGCTGATGGTTTGCCTGCTATAGTTGCCGGAAATAAACCATTATTTTTACAAATCATCACTGACGCCCTGTTAGGGTTTATTGACAACCTCAATGATTTGGGACCATTATTGGTAGGACTGCTTCCCGCAGTATGTGGTAAATTTCCTGGAAAGAAGTCCTCACAATTTACATATAATATTAATAAGCCCTGTTAGGGTTTTTTATTTAGCCTGGATAAATTAGGTTACTAATATTATGATAGTAAGTCGTCCCCATGTTGGATGCAATTTTGGGCTCTCCTTCGATTCCCCCCCCCCCCCCCCCCATATTATGGCGGCCAAACAAATACACTATCAGGGCTTCAGTCGTGTGTAAAATGCTTTCTTCCTCCGACGAACACATCACGACAAAACTAGCATTACTTGACATTTTCAAAAGACGCAACACTGTAGACAATACAAGCGACCGCTGAAAATTTTGAACGTTTCTACAGACAATACTAGCAGATGATAATAGTGACCATTGACAATTTGGAGAAACGCAACATTACAGATGATAATAGCGACATGGCAGGAAAACCATGAGCTTTGATGCAGATTAGCATCGTTGTTGTCCCCCCCCCCTTTTTTTGGCATGCATAAAACATGGTAAAACTCACCGCCTACAGTATCCTTGGACGGGGGATCTGAACTAGATGCCTGGGACTCACAAGCTAATAAACTGGAGGAAGTTGCAGGAGATGGGGTAGCTGCTTCTTGTGAGTCCCAGCCATCTAGTTTAGCTCCAAATCCGTGCTGCGCGTAGCAGCAAGGGGGATACTGTCAGCTGTGTGGCATAGTCACATAAACAGGTCCAAAATTAACATATCGCTAAGACCCTGCTAGAGAATTTGTTTGCCCTCGATAATATTGGCACGTTATTCTGAGGAAATCCTAGTTTCACTGTGATTTGTTCCTTGGCAGGAAGTCCGCATTTTACACATGACTAAAGCCCTGTTAGGGTATTTGTTTAGCTGCCATAATATGGGTGGGGGGGAGGAGGAGATCAAGGGAGAGCTCAATTTTGTGTTATTTGAAGCCCCACCCTGCCTCTGCCAGGGCCCCTGAATATAGTGCCATAGATATGGCATAACAATTGAAAGTAGTTTCTAGGACCTTTCCACGCGTAATCCTCACCACATGGTGACACTTTCGCTTGTGTGATGTTAGTTAGTTAGTTAGTCTTTCCTCTTGTGTCGAGTGTAGCACATAGGGCAGAGGTCATGACTCTCCATGCATGGCGGTTCGTTGCAATCTGTTGTAGGTCTTGGATGTGTGAGTGGCCCATGAGCGAGCCTTCCCTGATGATAGTTCTACGTAGGGTTTCCCTTGGTCTTCCACGAGATCTTTTCCCCTGTGGTGTCCAAATCAGGGCTTGGTAAGGAAGTCTTGATTTATCCATTCTAAGAGCGTGGCCGACATAGTTCCAGCGGCGTTTTGGTATAAAATTAGTCACATACTCTTGCCTGGATTCTTGCCTTATTTGTGTATTGGTTCAGAAATCTGACCATTTGAAATGTAGTATTCTTCTAAGGCATT